>CALSFV010000233.1:0-600000 GCA_943737045.1 Parapristionchus giblindavisi
AGGTCATCATTACTTACTTCCTTAACTCTATCTATTCATATTCTCGATTAGAAGATATTGAAAAGTTTGACAAGGCCATTTGAAGGCGTTGAGCCGATGAGAGAAGATTCATATCTCTCTACCTATACTTCTCCCTCTCCCTCTCTCTCCCTCTCCTGCTCCCTCCCTCTCTCTCACTCTCCCTCTCCTTCTCCCTCTGAATTTAGGCTAGATAACTGACACTTCATCGTAGTGCCCTTTAGGAGAGAGAATGAAGATGAAATGAACATGATATGAGTAGTACAGTCTTTCTCTACTTTCATATCTCTCCCTCTCCCTCTCTCTACCTCACCTTCTCTCCCTCTCTCTCTCCCTCTCTCCCTCTCCCAATAATCTCCATTAGTTTCATCTTCTCTTATATATCAATAACAACGAATAACCTCTTCTTCTTCTTCTTCTTCATTTTGTATTACTCCATTCAACATTTCATTCGTCATACTTCCTTTATATCTTTGTTTCTCAATTCACTATCTCTCCCTCTCCCTCGTCCTCTCCCTCTCTACCTCTCCCTCTCCCTCTCTACCTCTCCCTCTCCCTGTCTACCTCTCCCTCTCCCTCTCTCCCTCTCCCTCTCTACCTCTCCCTCTCCCTCTCTCCCTCTCCCTCTCTCTCTCCCTCTACCTCTCTCTCCTTACCTTACTGACAAACTTGAGCCACGTAATAAATCACTAACCACTCATCGATTATTATCTTTCTTCTTCGTTCATTCTTTCATTTCATTCCTCCTTTTTCGTCTACAATCATCGTCCTTATGACCTTAAGGTACCTTAACGTCTTAAGTACTCTTAAGTAAGTAACTCAATCCATTCCCCTCATAAGGAGAAAGATGAAGAGAGGTTGAAGCGACTATAAGTTTGCTCATCTCTCATTCATTCACACAGTCTTTCCTGACAACCTCTAGTGGTAGATGTAGAGAGAGAGGTAGAAGTAGAGGGAGAGGGAGAGGGAGAGGTAGAGAGAGAGGGAGAGGGGGAGGTAGAGGGAGAGGGAGAGGGAGAGAGGTAGGTAGAGGTAGAGGGAGAGAGGAAGAGGGAGAGGTAGAGGTTGAGGTAGAAGTAGAGATAGAGGGAGAGGTAGAGAGTGAATGAATGGTCTCATCTTACCGTTTGTCTTTTGTCACCTTTCACCTTTCTTCTCATATTCAGACACCTTCATCTATTCTTCCACTTGTTCATTCATTATACTACTCATTTTATCTACCATAACCACCTCCCTCTCTCCCTCTCCTTATTCTCTCCCTCTCCTTATTCTCAGCCTCTCCCTCCTGTCTGTCTCTTATCATAAGCAGATGTACTTATCATTGATCTCCCATTTGAATTCCATCTCTCCCTCTCCTTATCCCTCCCTCTCCCTCTCCATATCATCAAATAAGCTAGGTCATATCATTATATCATCTCATCTTATTCTCAATCTGCAACATTAAGCATCTCTTTATCCTTTCATTTATTTGTCCTCATTTTAACTTTCTATTACTTCACTAGTAAAGTTTCATATATGCCGTATCTCTCCCTCTCCCTCTCCCTCTCCCTCTACTTCTCCTTCTCCCTCTCCCTCTCCCTCTCCCTCTCTCTCTACCTCTCCTTCTCCCTCTCCCTCTCCCTCTCCCTCTCTCTCTACCTCTCCTTCTCCCTCTCCCTCTCCCTCTCCCTCTACCTCTCCATCTCTCCCTCATCATCTAAGTTCTTCTCTATCGAATAAGTGCAGTTTTCTTCTTCTTCTTCATAATTCGAATCTGTTCATTCATCCGTTCATTTTTGTATGTGTATTTCTCATCATTTATTTGATTTCTCCCCTGTCACACTCATCTCTCGTTCCTAGTTGATCCTTGATCTTTGACCACTGATCTTTGATCTTTGATCTTTCCAGGATGACTAGTATCTCCTCTCGTCGGAAACAATCGAAACCTCAACGATTACCAGAGGATGAAGAGGATGACGTCATCAAGGGTTGGTTAATAATCGTATTTCCATCATCTTTATCATCCTTCTTCAGAATACATTGATTAATTATTAATTCACAATTTTTTATCGTTCATGCGTGAGTGATTAGATATATTAGTAATATCATTAGTATATTTATTTGCAAATTAACTAAAAACTATATTCTATCCTTAGCAATTGTTGATTCATTTTTATTAATAATTATTTTGATTGATTCTATTAGTAATTGTTATGTCTCTATTTATGTTATATCATTTGATCTTTGATCTTTGATTATCGATTGTTTATCTCGAACTCATTCTATCATCTTCATTCATTCATTCATTCTATAATCTAATCATCTATTCTTTTCTCTGTAATACAGTCAACAACTTATCAAATTTGATGTGACTTGACATGCGCTTTTTGTCTCTATTTCGAGAACTAATTTCTCTCCCTCTCCTTATTCTCTCCCTCTCTCTACCTCCCTCTCCCTCTCCCTCTCCCTCTACCTTTACCCCTCTATCACTTTGCATAATCATCATTGAAACAAATCTCAATCATCTTTCTCTTCTCTCAATTCGCCCTTGATGGCGGTCATATCATAAGCCATTGCTTATCGTCCGAGATCTATCTCTCCCTCTCCCTCTCCTTATTCTCTCCCTCTCCCTCTCCTTATTCTCCCTCTTCCTCTACCCCTCTCCCTCTCCCCTTCTCACTTTCTCCCTCTGTATCCTTCTCATATCTCTACTTGGTTGATCTTCCAATTGAAACTTTTCACTCTCCTCCTATCTCATACTCTCTTGTCGGGGCTATGTCATTAATTTGAATGAAGAGAAAGAGATAGAGACACTGGAGAGGGAGAGAGGGAGAGGGAGAGGGGGAGGGGGGAGGAGGAAGAGGGAGAGGGAGAGGGAGAGTTCGATTAAGTGTCGATAAGGTTGCAGTGAATGGTAGAAGTGACATTTGAAGTTAGGAAGAAGGGCCTATAACTCAACTCAACTCATGTCACTATATCTTACTATCTATCCCCCTCCCTCTCCTTCTCTCTCTCCCTATCCTTCTCTCTCTCCCTCTCCTTCTCTCTCTCCCCTCTCTCTCCCTCTCCTTCTCTTTCTCTCCCTCTCCCCGGCATCAGATTCATTGCTTATATGAATCTATCAGTAGATTCATTGTGGTAGTAGATGAGTAGATAGATTCATTGATCACTTATTTGATGATAATGTTTAATGTGACTGAGAAAGTTATCAGTGAATCTTATCAGTTAGAGAGGCAGAGGGAGAGATACTAAAGAGGGAGAGGGAGAGATAGAGTTATAAAAGGGAGAGGGACAGAATCATATTACCGTAATCCTTATTCTCCTCTCATATTTGTGGGCGGAGTCTCTCTCTCTCTCTCTACGCATATGAGGTCCATGCATAAAAAGTGACGACGCAAGGGATAGATAGAGGGTGAGAGAGTGTGTATAAGTGAGAGAGTATAGAGAAAGATATGGGATTATGGTAGGATAGGGACACAATCGGACTATTTTCGATTAATTATCAATCAATAATTGATAGAATGAATCAATATTGAATGAGTTACCGTAAGGATGACTGTTTTCGTGTCGAGAGACAAAGACATACATATTGAATGGATGTTTGTGTTGGATAGATAGTCATCATTGCGTGATATTCATCTATCTATTAACAATTGAACATTTTGATGAGATGAACATTACATTAACAATTCATAGCTATCTATCTCTCCCTCTCCCTCTCCCTCTCCCCTACCTCTCTCCTCCCTCTCCCTATCTGCATATCCTTCCTAGATAGAAGCATTTAAGAGATAGAGAAAGAATATAATATTCCACTCTTGTGTCTCCGATTACGGGACTTCCGCTAATTATCGAAGAAGATGGAAAGATTGTATGAGAGGGAGAATCTATTCATGAGGGCAGAGGGAGAGAATAAGGAGAGAGAGAGAGAGAGGGAGAGAATAAGGAGAGGGAGAGAGATAGAAATGCTATTATGTATCCTCGCTTGAAGCATTTGTGGAGATAGAGAAAGAGAATTCATCTACCCGAAATGAGATTCAATAATCTATCTCTATCTCTCTCTCTATGCCTCATATGATTACGGTAGCATCGAGGCGGACCTATGATTAAAGAGAGAGGGAGAGAGGGAGAGGGAGGGAGAGGGAGAGGGAGAGAGGGAGAGAAAGCAAAGTCATTATTGTCTGTGTAAGTTAATCTCATCTTCTTCTTTCTTCTCATATAAGAAGATGGATAGAATAGAAGTCCCTTGAGATACAGAAGAAGAAGAAGATTTACTTGGACTCTATCAAAACATGAATTTCTTCCTCCTCCCCTCCCCTCCCTCTACCCCCTCCCTCTCCCTCTCCCTCTTCCCTCCTCTCCTCTACCCCCGGGACCTCTATCCACTCTACTTAAATAGTCAGTCCTCGATTATAGCTTCTTCTTCATCTACCGTAATCTATTATATTGCTCCTCTCAGTCACTCACTACTAAATTTTTGATGACTCTCGGCGGCACTGAAATTACATGGAAAGAAAGATAGAAGAGGGGATCATTATGGTGTGATTACCGTATCCTTGAGGGGACCATGTTTCTATATCCGTCAATTAGTCATTTCTGTACTCTTTCTCCTCTCTCTGTATGTACTCTCTCCATTTCCCATACTCTCTCACCTCTACCTTTGTATTCTTCCGATACCCTTCCTCTATGAGAGAGATGGATAAGATGAGGCTCATAACTTTTAAGTGTCCTCTGTCTCTCTCACTTTCCCATACTCTCTCGTCTCTCTCTAACTCTCTCTCAATCTCTTCACTCTCTCCATTTCATACACTATCTCGCCTATATTTGTTGCGATCGAAATCGCAAATTATGAGGCAGAGAGAAAGGGACAACTGGTTCGATTCAGTGATGAGAGAGTATGTAGATTGAGGAGAGTGAGAGAGAGTTAGAGAGTGATTAGAGAGTATGGATAATTGAGAGAGTGAGAGACAGATAGAGAGAGGGAGACAGAAGGGGGTGATTACCACAGATGTGAATCGACCTCGAGAGATATGTAAAAACGAATAAGATGAGGGAGCTACAAACGTCGCCTTCACAACACGCACTCCATGCACCATCATTGTTTGATCACAGTAATAGTGTAGATTAGATCACTTGTAAACGTGGTCTTGACTCATGCACTCTGTGCACCATTGTAAATAGTGTACACCATAAAGAAGATTACGGTAATGGGATTATGATAGGTTTGATTGAGTGGACTTTTTGTGTGAGAGATAGAGATTGAAAGAGAATGGGGTGGGGAGTAAATATTTGTAGACTTTATCTCTCTTGATATACTATTTATGATGGACTGATATGGGAACTCGTCTCTCTACCTCTCTACCTCTCCCTCTATCTCTCCCTCTCCCTTTATATCATCCATCTATCTAATACAAATAGATCATAGTCTAGTGGTGGGAATTAACTCTCGAGTGCTCTTTTCTCAATCTCCATCTATGACAGAAATGAATGAAGGAAAAGGGATTGATAATGACTAATAATGTCTTTCATCACATTTATGTTTCACTCCCGACTCCCTCTCCCTCTCCCTCTCTGTTCATTGAAAAGGTGAACAAATGAATGATTCAATCTACATCTCAATTATATCAATCGATCAATCAACGAAGGGGGTACAAATATGATAAACACAATCATTAAATACAATATAGAATATAAAATACAAATGTCATAACATACAATAGTGTATTTTTAGGATCAACAGTAGACCAAATATCATTATTCCTCTCTCATACTTCCCCTACCTCTCCTCCTCCTATGGATCTCACCACGAAAAGGAATCCAGGTATACTGTAGTCTCCCAATCAATCGATAATCGTATCTTTACAGTTCTGTCTCCGTTGTTAGACGGCAAGCAGATGCACTCCATGTTGTTCGATCGCAATACTGCCCAGGTATACCGTAATCTGCATCTACCGTAATCTATAGATTCCATGTAAGACCTAATATTTCAGTTATTGCATCAGATGTTATCTCAATTGAATCCTCTGAATGGAGTAATCGATGGAGTTCAATCAGAGGGAGTTCTCCCTGATACTCCTGCAGTCACTTCCACTCCTCCTCTCACTGAGAGTAGAGCTGATAGTGGACTTGCTGCATACACTTGTGCTGCTCGACACTGTGGAAAGGTACCGTATCCATATACCGTACCATCTGACTTACCGTAATCCTACCGTATTCAGGCCTTCTGCTCCCTTGGTGCACTGTGTTGGCACGTTCAGGATAGTCATAGTTCTTCAGAAGAACAATTGATTGAATGTGAACATTGTGCTGGTCGATTCTCTAATAGAAACGAGGTGAGGACTGAGTATCATTATTTGACTGTGTACATTGTTTTGGACTGAGTATCGTGCTATAGTCAATTAAAATAAATTTGCCTGCGTAGATTATGCTGAGTATCATGTTGCGAAGATGAGTTGTATTTGTTCTCTTTAACGATGAAAAAACCTTCGTTGCATCGATGATTCGGCCTATTTACGATCGAATTAATGGGCGCAATAGATGAGGGAGAAGAATGAAGAAGAAAAAGAAATTGAATAATTGAGTACGATCGATTCCATTCTAACACTATTACAGTATACCGCTCATCGATGCACTGACACCATGAGACCCTCGTCTGTTTCCCAATTGACGGATACGGATGAAGATGATGAGAGGCGATCTGTACCTGCTAAGATCAGGACAGACTTCCACATTGTAGATAATGGTGAGGAAATTGACTGCGTAGATAATATGAATAGACTGAGAATCATGATGATGACTGAGTATTATTCAGGTGAATCAATGATGGACTTTGAAGACGGTAAAGAATATTCATCGGGTGGTTCGAGAGAGGCCACCATTGAACCTTCCCCTCAAAAGAGTCTATCATTGTTATCTCAACTATTTCCAAATAGACCAGGTAAGAGATCAAGGATCAAAGATCAAAGATCAAAGATAAATATTCTACAGATGGAGGTCCTATCGATCTGTCAACAGCATCTCCAGCTGAGTTACTGAACACTCAATTACCTATTCCTCCTCATGCTTTCTCATCCCATATGAATCATCCATGTAAGTACTGTAATCTACCATAACCTCCCTATCGTAATGTACAGTATTTTCTTATTCAGTTTTCGGTCGTCAAGCGAGTAATCCAGAAATGGTAATGACTCCGACTGGAAGAGTTCCTGTTGATAACTTTCTCCAGAATGAAGATGATTGGGAAAGTCTCATGGAGGTACGGTATTTGCCTTAGCTTGTCTGAGTATCATACCATTTTTATTTTATTGAATAAGCTAACTGGCAATGAGAATATCATACTTTGTTTTACCTGCGTATCTTAACAGAGTATCATTTGAGATCTCGAACACGGATGAATCAGAGAAGATTCGTGCATTAGTGGGAGATAAGCCGATTCCAACAACAGATCCCAATCAATGCTTGTTGTGTCGTCGAGTTCTTTCATGCAAATCAGCCCTCCAAATGCACTACCGTACTCATACTGGTAAGTGATCACACCGTAATGATCTTTGATCTTTGATCTTACCGTTACCTTTTCCAGGTGAGAGACCATTCAAGTGCAAGATCTGTCAGCGAGCCTTCACCACCAAAGGTACGGTAGACATTGACTGCGTAGATGAGGAGTCAGACTGAGTATCATGATGATTTCAGGAAACTTGAAGACACACATGGGTGTTCATCGATCGAAGCATCCATTCAGATCAAGTGATATGGGTTCATCTCCAGGAATGATTCCCAATCTTCCTCAACAACAATGTCCCATCTGTCAGAAGAGGTACAAACAAAGGTCAAAGATCAAAGATCAAAGATCAACATTTGTAGATTCGTGACGGTTCCTCAGTTACAAGCTCATATTGCTGAACATACTCAACGATTGACTCCGCCCACTTTCCATCAACCACAACAATCAAATGGAAACACTGAAGGACATCCGAATGGTTCTCACCTACCGTAAGTACAAATAAAGTCAGGTCTTGATTATCTTACCGTAATCTTTCAGTGGCTTCCCATCTGGTCTGCCCTTCCCACTGTTCCTCGCTGCTCAACAACACCAACAACAGCAACAGCAACAGCAGCAACAACAAGAACAACAACAACAACAACAACATCAGAATGGATTACCACAGGTATACGGTAGTCTTCGTGGCAAGAGTCGCAATATCGATTTGTTCAGCCTCAACCAGGATTCGCTTCATTCATGCAACAACTTCTTCATGCTCAACAGTCAATGCATGGATCAATGATGGGTCGAGATGAAAGAGAAGAAGAAGAAGAAGAAGAGGAAGAAGATGGAATGGATGAAGATGAAATGGAATCTTTGTCACCCAAACATGAATCACCTTCTCCATCCATTACTAATGCTCCCATTCTCGAGAGGTATACTGCAGTTTATTGATTACGGTAGTTCATCGATATTCATTCAGACAACCTACCGTAACCATCGAGAGTCTACTGAAGCCAGTGATTATGGAAGCACCCATTGTCAATTCTATTTCACCCAGTGCCAGTAGTGATGGATCGACTGGTCTTCATGATCAGTGAGTTATCAAAGATCAAAGATCAAAGATCAAAGATCAAAGATCAATGATCAAAGATCAAAGATCATAGATATAGTCTCGAACATTACTTCTTCATTCATACTATCTGCATGTTTTTTTTTATTTTGTGATTGTGATAAAGCAGTAAACCCAAATGATGGTGTGGAGCATGATAAAGATTGCAAAAGATCAAAGATCAAAGATCACTTCCTTCTCAGGACCGATGGGAGTTCAATGAGCCATTCATCTGATAGCGAAGAACAGAAGGCGGGTCAATCGATAGGGGGCGGAGTCTCATCTGCAGTTACCGTATCCATAAAGGATGAGATAGTGAGACCAAGTGATGATGGGAATGAGGTAAGGAATACGGTAGTCAAAAACAGTAACCAATCGATAATTTAGAAACCATCTGAGAATCCTCTAGATGCAATGAAGAAGATGTGGGCGGAGACTGAACCTCCTCCACCTCGCGCAATGCCTCCTCTAAGGTAGATCAATCAATAATCAAATCAATCAATAATTGTTTCTGTTACAGTAAACATCAATGTGGTGTGTGCTACAAACACTTCTCTTCATCATCTGCACTACAAATTCATATGCGAACACATACTGGTGAGTGCATTCTCAATCGTCGACGTTTCTCAATCTACCGTAATCCAATAATTACACCATAATCTGCAGGTGACAAGCCGTTCAAATGTGAAGTGTGCGCACGAGCATTCACTACAAGAGGCAATCTTAAGGTAGGTTCATTTCATTTGTTTATATTTTTGTTTGCCGTTAATTTTTTTTTGTAATTTAAAGGAAGCGTAACCTCTCTCATTGTTCTCTACATTGCGCACACTATTTCTCTGTTCTCTAACAACGAGAGAGCATTGCGCGTTGAAGAGACCATTGAGAGGGGTTTCTCTCCCTTTAAATAATTTCATAATAAATAATAATAATTTAAAATAAAATAAAAAATAATAATTTATTTAATAATTCAAATAGTTTCCTGATTCAGGTTCACATGAGTACTCATATGACTCTTCATACACCTTCTCGTAGAGGAAGACGAATCTTTGACGGAGCTCTAGAGATTGGATATGATCTACCGTATGTTCTTTAGTTCTTTGATCTTTAATTTCTTTGTCTTTCGTTCTCCAATCTTCGATCTTTGATCTCTCGGTCTTTCGATCTTTGATCTTACAGTTGACTACTTTTAGATCTGGAAATCCTCTTCCACTTCCTACTCCAGGTAACATTCAGCTTCCACCACAGATTGCAGCACAGATTCAAGCCATGAGTGGAAGTGAGTCATATTAATCAATAATTCAATCAATCAATAATCCATTCCAGATCTTCTTCCTCCTCCTGGTCTTCCAATGCAGATGTTGATGCAATTGATGTCCCAGAATCTAGAGTCGATCAAGCCCAATTGTATCATCTGTCAGAAGGTAGGTAACGGGTTTACCAATTTATGGGAATCTGGGACACTGGTAAATCGGTTAACCATGGTTAATTTCAGTCATTCGGTAACGTGAGCGAGTTAAGTGAGCATATGAGGGAACACTCGAGTGCAATCTCATCTGCAATGGCCAATAACAATCTTGACTTGAAGACGGAATCATAGACCTTAAGACCTTAGGATGATCTTAGGTGACCTTAGCATAATAAGGTCGTTGACTTAATGACCTTAACTTAAATTTAAGAACCTTTAATGACCTCTTTACCTTAATGCATTCCCTCTAGACCATTTCAATTAGAGAAAATTTGATTTTTTCTTATTTGTATTTTTTTAAATTCTTCCTTTTTTGTCCGATTTAATTTTCTACGCTTAATTATATACATATTTGCTAAAAGCCGAATTATTGGTGCTGCTCTCTTTAGTTCTTTATCACATTTTTGCATTTTTTTATTATCCACATCTTTTGATCTTTGATCTTTTGACTATTGACCCTTTCTTAATCTTCACTCAGAAATCGAAACGGTGACCCAGTTCAACTATATTTGCGTGCTTAAAATCTATTCTCACTACCGTATTCCTTCTTTGGTGCTTACTGTAAACTATCATCAATCATCATCTACCGTATACCCTCGCTTGCTCCTACCGTAATCCGTTGCTTACCTACCGTATTCACCTCGGTTGTTATCGATTGTTTTTATCGTCAATCCTTACCGTACTGCTCCGTTGTCTCTTCTGCAAGAAAAACCAATTCCGATTATCGATTAATTTCAAAGTTCGCCTAGTCAAACCGTAAAAGAGAAGCAAACATTATTCTTCATTTATTAATCAATATTAACGTGATTGTATTATCGATCAAGTCCCTGATCTACAGTAACCCTATCTAGAAAGCTTTCCATTCTCTCCCTTGTCTACATTATTGATTATTCTTTCCATTGATCGTCTCAAGTATTACAGTATCCTTTTCATTTCCGTTTAGAAATCATTCGATATTCATTGTAATATTCATTATTTATTTTACTGTTCCCTTCATTTGCCCTCTTTCTCTCATATTCTTTATCTCAGTTCACAATCACAATTCGCAATTTGACTCCGCCCCTTTCTATCTCTTTATTCCCCCAAAAATCATTCAAATGTTCATCTCAATAATATGTGTAAATCATTTCCGCATAATAAAATACTTTCAATTCTCCAAAATACATTGATTTCTCAAGTATTACATTAACAATAATACACAAAGATACCAAAATCTCATTGGAGCCTTCATCTCAATACTTCATAGTAAATTTTATTCACTTATAAAATTGATAACTGAATAATCTAATTTAAGTGTTTTGGAAAAATTAAGAAGTGTATGTAAATTTGGGTTTTATGAGTTTTAATAATACGACGAAAATTTTGGTGTGAATCTGTTGCAATTATGATTAATGAACATTTTGGACCTTATTTTTTCATTTAAACTCTTTATGAAAAATCTTTATTTCTTTTGACATTCTTTCCAAGGTTCCTCAGTTCGTGCTTCACAACAACCACTGAATTCATCGAGATCACAAAATTCTTCTCCATTGCATCTATTCACAAGATGAGTAATACTCTGAATAAATACTATTAGACTGTTAATCAAGGAAACTAAAAGGGAAAGAAATCTTTGTTACACAATTCAATCTGAATTTTTTGACAGATTTTTTCACAATTTTTCGCATTTTTCGGAATAATCTTTTCGTACATCCCTAATAGGAAATCCCTTCATAGACGAAGGTTACATTCCTTTTAAAAACAGGAAAAAAGTTCCATATTTAAGCATGAAAATTAAAAATTAAACAAATCGATAAGCCATACCTTAGCTTTGGATTCTGGATCACTACGGTAAAGAAGCTACAATATTGATTTATCTATCGGTATATCGTTAAATGAGTATACTTACTCTAACTTTCGGTTTATCTCCATCCACCCAAAGTTCAGCAAGAAGAAGGCAATTGTATCGAACGTACGTATAGGGAGATAAAGCGAAATATCTGAAATTCATTCATCCTCGATCAAACGCAAAAACTCCTACAGTTCATCCCAAGTTTTGAACTACTCCATTCTTCCTATACCCATCATAGAAAATAAGAGTGTTTCAAATAATGGAATTTCAAAGAATGTCTTCTATTTAATTCCTTAATCAATCATATTCAGGTCAACCAAAACCTATTGATTTATCTCATAATAACTTTTAATGAATTTTTTTCTCCAATAAACTTCGTTTAATCTAGCAAAATGAATTTAAAAGTAAAGTAAATAAACCTCGTATTAGTTCCCATAATCTCGAGTAGTACATTCATAATGTAGTCTTGCTGTAAACAAAGGTAAATACATAAATCTTATCTCCTTCAACATATATTCAACAACTGTTTACAAACCGTAGATATTCCATGAAACTTGACATTTGTACAATTATCCAATCGATCCCCCTTCATACATTCCCATGCATTCTTCATATTCTTAACAATAGTATCGAATAGATATCCAGCATATCCTTTATTGAGCTCTGGATTGTGAAACTGTCCCACTCCTGTCTCGTATGCCCATACCTCAAATATGTCAAACTAATTCTATTTAATACCGATAATTCATTTTGGAAGAGTTGAACAATCAAAGAATAAGTAAGATCTTTTTAAAAGCAAAAACTGACATAGACAGAGATGTTTAGAGCCTGATCAGCCTCATTTCTTGTATGATTCTTATCTAGATATCCACCAGCGTGTTCCTTAAATCATCATTTCATTCCGATTTGAAACTTCTCTAACACTATACATTCCATGGTCAGACCAAATAGTTTCAAAACTACTTTACCAGATATATTTTCCTCTTTTCTGATGTATAAAATGAAAAGAAGATGAATGATAATGAAGTAATCAACACAAACCCTCGCTAAATCAGTCTCTGCATTGAGATAATTATCGAAAGTACTGTACTTGGTCGTTAATTCACTTGCATTTGAACAGCCAAAGGCTATTTTCTCAAAATCAGTGAACTGAAATTGGTGAAATAAAATGAACTGAATTGAAGTGAACATGTGAATTGAAATCACATCGCATTAAGAATTTCTTAATATTTTAAAAAAATAGGAAATCAACATGATAAATTCAAAGATTCCTAAACGGAATATATGCGCACCTTTTTGATAGTATCGGTTTCAGGGAATGAAGGGCATGATTGTTGGAAGGCTTTAGTGAAAGCCGGACACATAAACCATCCCGTTCCAAGCATCTGCAAATCATGAATGTTGTAAAGATTTTAAAAAAAGATTTTAAAGAATATATTAAAATATTCTTTGAAACATTTTCATATTACATATCATAAATAGCACAATTAAAAAAACATTAATCGTACTTAAAAGCTATACTCTAAGTATATCAAGTAAAAACTTGCAAATGTACTCTATTAATAATGTTTAACAATGTAGTTACATATTTACATAATCAATAGTTCCTTTTGGAGGATATTCGATTGGAATTTCCTTTTTACAATCTCCATACATTCCTTTGAAGACCAATTGAGCAGTTCTTATACATCTTTGAACATTCACCGATCGAAAGTGCATCTGATATGAATATTAATTAAAATTTATAAAAATAATGCAGCTGAGGTTGACGATATTTTTAATTTCAACGATCGGTGACGTAAAACATTGACTATTCAAAATGACTGTGAAAAAGTCAGAAAAAGGGGCAATCGTTAAATATGATGATACTTACCGTATCTTCCTTATAAGTCTCCGGAAGCACTTTGTGTTTGACAATGTACTCGTTTCTTATAAATTTTCCTATTTTTACGGAATCAGATTCTCCAGCCTGTAAATTAAGTAATTAAGTTACATTTCAACAAATCACATAACACGAGGTAAGTGAGTTACTTTAATCTTATTCTATCATACAATACAAAACTCATTGTCTAGACTAACATCGGTGAGTTTTCCCATTCCCGCTCTGAATACATGTTCATCCTCGTGAATTGATCCAAAGGCAGGAGCACGTTCTCCATGTCTCCATATCTGTCAATATCGATTAGTAATAGTGAAGATGACTCTCAGACTCTCTCGTAGATCATAGAATGTAATAAGAGTCACAAGATTGGATCAATATAGACATTAATTGAATGAGAATATCGATAGGAAAGAAAGGAAATAGATGACTTACTCCTTGAATATGTAGAAGTTCAAGTCGAGAATGAACTAATGGAGATATGAAGAAAAAGAAGAGAAAGAACATATGAACGACCAACGATGAAGAAATATGATTGAAGAATAAGATCGAAGGATTACAATTATTAATTGATTAATCGAATTACACAATCGTTCACATTATTGCAATTAGTCATTTTGCCTCTACATATTCATGATTCAAACGTATGTTTATCTATATTTTATAAATAACACTTTGAGATGACAAATTGCATCAGTGTTTTCCAAAATGCATAATCGTTTCTGAGTTTCCAAAAAAATTAATTTTTAAATTTATTTAATTTCTACAGAAACCATTAATTTCAAGATTCCAAACGCCATTTATTTATCTACGAAGTACCTTTCATCAGATTCCGAATACAGTAATCAATCATAAACCTACAGTACCTTTTGATTTGTCAGAACAATAATATTCCCTTCCAATTTACTCCTCTTATGTTCCAAAAACTTCTTCACTTTCATGCAATCAATTTCAACATAAAGGATACAAAGGTAAAAAAATCAGCGTAAGTCCTTCAAACCTGAATGCAAGCAATGTAAAAGATATGTATGCTTACAAATAATTGCAAACCTTCCCTATTTGCCTGTCATTCAACGTTTGTGAAATCCTCGAGAGCGGTATTCTTTTATTGTTAGGTGGACTGAATGGTATGTCTCTTACTTTTTTCATCCCTTGTCTTAATCGATTCGATATTTGTACAGGAAGATAGTTCATCAACTGAGTCCTCATTTTATACTGCGATTGAAGTGAAAGAGAATAATGAAATTGTTAGTGAAATGAAGAGATATTTCAATTTAATGAACCATATTCAGAGTCCTCCAACAATTCCTGAGACTGAACAAAAGAAAACGAAAAAGGTCACATTTAAGAAAGAAGCTGAAGGTCTTTTTGATCTATTTTCTTTTTGTTAACCTTTGATCTTTCAGTGATTTCAGCCTCGTCGATCGGCATTTACAGCAGTCCAATTCCCTTAGTAGTTTCTTCTTTCTTAGTTTGCCTTAACTGACCTTAGCTGAACCTAACTAAGTAAACCTATTACTTAAGACATTCCCCGTGGCAGTGAAACGATCAAGGGCCGCGTTGATCGGAGCTCTGTTCTGTCAATTACTCTTCACTATGGCTAACTTCTTCCATCTATATTATTTTACTGAACCAAGCACCTATCGTATTCAGGTCAGACAAAACTGATTTCTAAGGGCCATGATGCTTTGTTGTGAACCAATCATGAACAGATTTTAAAGAGAAAAAGTTGTCTTGATAAATAAGCTTGACTGGATTTGAAATGGATAGAAAAATCATCATTTTCTTTTCATTCTGTTTTTCATTAAAATTTTTGTATTTTAATTTAAATTTTAAAATGTTTATCAATTTTCAGTTTCTCGTTCTCGTCATTTTGTGTTTCTTGAACACAGGGACGTTCTTCATTTTCATACTGGCGATTCTGCATGATAAACGAGGCATGATTAATTTTTATTTATTTATCTTTAATGATAAACAGAGAGATGAAAGTGAAAATCAATAAATAGTCCCATCCAGTAAACAGAAGTAGTAGATTTACTGCATATTGAAAAATAAATATCTAAATGAAAATACAAAATATTTACAAAGATAGTTTATGTAGCAATTCTGTTTTAATCTCTGTACGAACCTGAGAACTTTTGTTTTTTTTTCAGAAGATATCAAATCAGCGTTTTGGTCGAATACAGCAACGTGTGTGGCAACCGTCTTTATTATGATTTGTTACATGCAAGTTGAGGTATTCATTATCTCATCTTCAATTTACTATTATAATTTACTCCTTTTTCATCATATTGGTTAAATCGTGACTATATCTATATATTTCAGTCGCTCTTCAATCAAGCTGGCATATTCTTATCTTTAACGGCCTTCATTTTGGTAAACCTTTTCATTGAAAAAAATTTATTGTACCTCTTGATCTTTAACATCGATTTCCAGTTGGGAGAGCTCGTTTGTCTCTTTTGTTATAATCATTATCGATTCAATGTTTACGACGAAACGATAGGTATTGATTTTCCGATCGATCTTTGATCTTTAATCTTCGATCCTTCAGAATTGCTAAATATGGAAAGTGTTTTGTCGCCGGGTTCACAGATGCAAAGTGAATGCGATGTAATAATGACATTTAGCTATTTATGATTTTTTTAAATTTTATTATTTCTTTCGCGATAGCTCACATTAACATAAAATCAAATGACTATCTATTCAGAACCTCAACAACTCTTCAATAGTAAACGTCTCAGAAGTCGAAAGGTATTTTGATCTTTGATATCTCTCAAAACTTGATCTTTGATCTTTCAATATTTCAGTCCCAAGTATGTTTCTAAAGAAGAAAACCGGAGTCCGTCGAGTCAGGGGGACAATTAACCTTCTTCCGTCCCTTTCCTATTCTTGTCCTGTAGTCAATATAGTCGAATAAATCAATTATGGTCAAATATTATCTGTTGTTTATTGGCAATTTGCCAGAATGTATGATGCACGCAAAATTAACTATCAATTTATCTGGAGAATTAATCAATGAATCAATCGATAATCGATGAAGAACATCTTTACAATCAGAGAAGATATAACCGAATGAATTATTGATTATTCACGATGAGAAAAAGGACACCGATGTAATGAACTACAATGAAGATCCTAGCTATTGCACGGAAATGAGAAATGAGGGGGAAGAAAGAGAAGTTTTTTTGGAAATACAGTAACCCGTGTGAATACGGTAGAAGGGGCGGGGCATATATAAAAAAAAGGAAGGATAAACCGGTATGGTAATAGAGTGAAACAGTGATTGTGATTGCGTAAATTGAACCGAGTAAGAGAAAGAGAAGAGGTATTAGAAGAGACTAAGGAGAGATAGAGAAAGATCAAAGATCAAAGATCAACTAAGAATCAATCAATACATATGGGGGACTGCTTGGCAGTGTAGCACAATAATGATATATGATAAGTGTTATTGATTAAGCTCATAAGAGTATTGGAGAGATATCTATTCTATTCTATACAATAACTATTGCATATACAACAACAAGAAGAAGGTTAAGATAAGGTTAGAGATACACTAAGAAAGAGATAAAGCAAAACAAAGACAAAAGACCAAAGATGAGACATTAAAAGCATACTGAAAATGACTAGCAAAGTGCACAAATCAATCAATAGACAATAAGGATTCAGAAAAATCAATAATCTATCAATACCAAACAATCAATACTATGAATGATAAGACTACCGTAATCAATGAATGAACAATGGATCCTGAATCAGGATCCGCTTGAGATTCTCCTTTACTATAAACATGATTTGATGATGGTTGAATACTAACTACTTCTTCTTCATCATCATCAATCTCTTCACCTTCATCCATATCATCATAATCTACCGTAGTTGATATCATCGTCGTAGGAGCTACCGTACTCGTCGTTGTTCTTACTGTAGTAGTCGTAGTAGTGGAGGGTACAGTAGTTGAGGGTACTGTAGTGGTTGTTGTGGTAGGAGTCGTCGTGGTTACGGTAGTTGTCGTAGACGGAGTCGTGGTTGTAGTGGTGGGAGATGTAGTGGTTGATGAAGTCGACGTTGTCGTTGTGGAGGATACTGTAGTTTCTACCGCAGTCATCGGAATCGTAGCGAGTACGGTAGATTTAGACCATGACACAGAATGTGGTCGTGGTCTGAGTGTGGTAGTAGTCGTTGGGATACGGTATGGTGTAGTAGATGGAGGGGGAGGGGTACGGTAAGTGGTTGTGGGGGTGGTGATTACGGTAGTGGTCGTGGTATGATCTCGGATACGATGGGTAGCCGGTACCAATTCATTCCATCGATTGGGATACGGAATTGGTTGAGATGGGTATTGCTCGACGAATGAATTGACAACACCAATGGAGAACGGAGTAGGTTGACGAGTTGGAAGAGGAGGGAGTCTGCAATAGGGGAATACACATTAGTGAATACGTTTAACTACCGTAAGCCATCAATAATTATCAATGGGAACACTAACTGATAAAACTAACTTAATCGATTTCATCAAAAAATCCATTTAAAAGTTTTAAAAAAGAAAAAAAAACTAATAATATGGTGAGAATGGTTAGTTCTGAGTAATCTACACATCTCAATCTATAGATAATTCAATACTATTGATATCAATACCTCGTTGTAGTAGTAGTAGCTGGATGATAATAAGGATGATGATTATATCTGGATGGAGGAGGAGGAAGTGGTTGTAGTTGATGATGTCCATATCCATTAGATGATCTACTTCTATCAGGAAGAGGTTGAGATCCTGGTTGACGCCAATCTGGTTGACGAGAAGGATACTGTAATATATCAATTACAATTGACTACATACACAAATCAACTTTTCACTCTATTCTTCATCTTATAACTCAATCATGAAACGTACATGTACACAAAGACAGCACAACGAGAATCAATATCCCAAACTGTTATTATTCACTCAAGGACCATTCAATATCAACTTCATAATACAGTAATCAATCATAAACCTACAGTACCTTTTGTTTAGTCAGATCAATAATATTCTCATCCAATTTACTCCTCTTATCTTCCACTAACTTCTTCACTTTCAACGGAACCAATTCCTTTAGATCAACTCCTGGCAGGGGTCGATACGCCTTCTATAATTATGTATTATAAGAGTAGAGAGAAAAACTGGAAAAGTCATTTCGTGATCACGCTCCCTCGTTCATCTACCGTATACCCAATTCACCTAACGTATACATCGACCATCCACCGTACGCTTCGTTCATCTACCGTTACCCTGGTTGACCTACCGTATTCTCCTCTTCTGATATACTATCAACTCTTCGTCTTCCTCCTCCATTATACACTATATCTTCACCTTCATCATCAAATATATTCACTTCTGATGGAGCCACCCCCAGAGTGTCGTCTCTGAAAGATCAAAGATCAAGATCAGTCAACCAATTTAAATTATTCCCAATGTTCATTACCATTATAATACAATTTTTCAACAATCACTCTTTAAAAGCAATATCATATTCAACCAATCGATATTCATAACTACCGTAAACCTAATATATTTCGATTGTAATCACAATCAGTAGATAATACACGTATTATATTCTATGTGACTCAATTCTTATATTTCCTTTGTCTTCCTCTTCCTCTTCCTTTGTCTCAGTTTGTCTCCTACCAGTTACAATTACTCATCTCATTCAATCCCATCTCTCTCAATTTTCTGTATTCTCTCTCTACCATATCTCTATTACCTCATCTCAATTAGTTCTCCATTAACTAATAAATAGAAGAGAAAGATAAAGGGGAAGCGATAGATTGAAATGATGTTGAGTATGAGCAGCTATACAAACAATCATCGGTCCACTCTCTCCTTCTCCCTCTCCCTCCCTCTCTCTCACCCCTTCTTCTCCTACTGCTTATGAGAGACTATCTGGCTCAAGTGACATTCTCTTGACACTTGGCCAAAAAGTGATAGGAACCGATCGGGCCCAAATTGTGCATAGGTGTAGTATGGGGTGGCATGAGATCACAGACGGAGTTAGGGTTCGTCATATCTGCTCCTTCGCTAAATAACGTAAGTTCCACATAATGGCATCAAAATTTCAAAGTTTACGGATTCATTCGATATGTGTATGCGACGATGGGTAATAATAAGCAGGTAAATTACACCTAGTCTCATCCCGGTCCAAAACCGTGAGGCCCAGAAAAAAATTTAAAAACCAATAAAAAATTTGTTTTATTTTTTGTTTTATTTTTCCTACAAATGCCTCTCGGTGAGTGACTTTTTTTATTTCTTTAATTTGACGAGTATTCATTAATGTAACTCATATATGAAAATGAACTAAAACAAATGGGTACAAATTTGCCTTCTTCCCGAAAAACCACGACTAATTCGACTTTTTATCGCAAACTGACTACCGTAATGCAAAGGCGGACATTCAAAATACTTCATTTTTCATATTTTATCGAAAAATAGTGTAATATTACTCCTTAGTTATTCAGATATCAAACAAATTATAAAAGAAAACAATAACATAATACCGAAAACGAATGTAAACATACAGCGATTGCCGAATTTTGAATTTCCGCTTTTGTATTACGGTAGGTGGCGCACCATTTATCGGCTCAGTTTGCGATAAAAAGTCGAATTAGTCGTGGTTTTTCGGGAAGAAGGCAAATTTGTACCCATTTGTTTTAGTTCATTTTCATATATGAGTTACATTAATGAATATTCGTCAAATTAAAGAAATAAAAAAAGTCACCCACCGAGAGGCATTTGTAGGAAAAATAAAACAAAAAATAAAACAAATTTTTTATTGGTTCTTTAATTTTTTCTGGGCCTCACGGTTTTGGACCGGGATGAGACTTGGTGTAATTTACCTGCTTATTATTACCCATCGTCGCATACACATATCGAACGAATCCGTAAACTTTGAAATTTTGATGCCATTATGTGGAACTTACGTAATTTAGCGAAGGAGCAGATATGACGAACCCTAACTCCGTCTGTGATCTCATGCCATCCCATACTACACCTATGCACAATTTGGGCCCGATCGGTTCCTATCACTTTTAGACCAAGTGCCAAGCCATAAGCAAAATATGTTCACTGAGTCAGATACAGTGAGGGACATAATGATATGACACACCTAAAATTTTGGGATTCTTGCCGAATGATGAATGGGAACAAGAAGAGGTATATACCATTTGCTTCCACTCCTCGGATAACTAAGGTAGCCCACGTATAAGTTAATTCAATTTCTCAGTCAACGAGAAAACAATGATTTTCCGAAAATTTACCGGGACATAATGATATGACACCCTGATTTTTTTCGTGATTTATTATTTTTTTCAAACTTCTGCATAGCAGCAACGGATCAACAACAGGTTACTAATCAATGTTATGGCCCTTCCTCGAGATTGAACCGAAGATCCGATTGGGCATGCTACCATAGAGGGCAGAAATCACTTCAGACTCGATGCCGTCCCACTCATTTTTGTTGGAAGCCTTCAACTCAGCAACGGACGCATACTGTTTGGTGTTCTTGTACACACGACTAACCAGGATGCCCCATATGTTCTACATGTGATTTGCATCGGGGGATGGAAGCGCTGTCTTTCTGGGAGATCAGGTGACAGGCACGGTTCATCCTCATGAACGGAAAGAGGGTAGTCAGGAGCATCGTTTGATACACCGTATAGTCCATACTGGTGAAGTGGAAGGAGATGGACAGCTTTCCGAATTTTAAGAACGCGTCCAAAAACATGAACAAAGTTTCTACTGTTGATATAGCGCGGTTCTTTGATGAAATTATGTCAAAAGCAGTTATAGCTGTCCGGACTATCGGGGTTGAATTTATTCTCATCGTTGAACACAATCACAAACCGATCATTTGAATATTTTTTTTTGAAAAATGTCATGTACAATTCAGGAGCGCGTTCTTAAAATTCGGAAAGCTGCCCATCTCCTTACGCTTCAGCAGGATGGACTATACGGTGTATCAAACGATGCTCCTGACTACCCTCTTTCCGTTCATGAGGATGAACCGTGCCTGTCACCTGATCTCCCAGAAAGACAGCGCTTCCATCCTTGCCATAACCCCTCAAAACCCTAGTTTGCATTGAAGAACATCCTGATTCTTCCATGCCCTGCACGCTCCCCCGATGCAAATCACATGTAGAACATATGGGGCATCCTGGTTAGTCGTGTGTACAAGAACACCAAACAGTATGCGTCCGTTGCTGAGTTGAAGGCTTCCAACAAAAATGAGTGGGACGGCATCGAGTCTGAAGTGATTTCTGCCCTCTATGGTAGCATGCCCAATCGGATCTTCGGTTCAATCTCGAGGAAGAGCCATAACATTGATTAGTAACCTGTTGTTGATCCGTTGCTGCTATGCAGAAGTTTGAAAAAAATAATAAATCACGAAAAAAATCAGGGTGTCATATCATTATGTCCCGGTAAATTTTCGGAAAATCATTGTTTTCTCGTTGACTGGGAAATTGAATTAACTTATACGTGGGCTACCTTAGTTATCCGAGGAGTGGAAGCAAATGGTATATACCTCTTCTGATTCCCATTCACCATTCGGCAAGAATCCCAAAATTTTAGGGGTGTCATATCATTATGTCCCTCAGTGTAGTCTCTCTTATAGACATTGAGAGACCACCCATCATGAAATATAAAAGAAACAAAAGATCATATAATGGAAAGATGTCCAATACGTTTTATAGAAGTCTGTGGTGTATGAAAACACCATAATATCGATTGGCGTACCTATCAGGTTTGAGAAGTACATTGTGTTGTCGATGTATGTCATTTCTTGCAGTGACAGAGATGATGAGTGGTTCTCGAACGATCTCAGCTGGGATCTACAAATAAATAAATTAATTAATTAACTAAATAATCATTCAGTCAATGCGTGTACCACTCAATGTCACCATCTTCTCCATCTCAGTCTACTGACACACTCCCTAATCATAGCCAATCCATCATCAAATTCACCCATCTTCAAATCTCACCCCGTTCATTCATGTTTCAACCATTTCATATTTCCATCAATTTAACCTTATATTCAATGGGTTTCTATCAACCGGTAGAGATATACAAGAATAGTCAAAAGAGAATAGATAGAAGTATATTGACATGAGATACTTCCGATTGAATCTACATCTACCATCTCATCTACACTCACAGAAAAAACCCTTACAATCTAGGGTTTGTTGCCCTAACTCATGTACCCCTGTGCACCAAACACTCACCTGTAAGGGTTTCGAAAGCCTTGCATGTTAGGCTTTCATACCCTTGCATGCTAGGGTTTGAAACCCTTACCTAGTTATCTGGAAAAGAGTTACCGAATAGTATTAAAGTTGCAAAAGACATGTGCTCAGAAAGGGAATCGAACTGGCGAGAGCGCATCCTACGGCATATTAGGTAATCGCACTACCCACTGCGCTGTCCGGACATGTTGCTGAATCGCGCAGAACTCATAGTCCCTACAAGAGGGAGGCGTGGGGACAGCATAGCCGCGACTCGAGTAAGGGTTTGAAAGCCTTACATTTAAGGGTTTCAAACACTTACGTATAAGGGTTTCAACCCTTGTTGGCGCACGGTTCAATCCCTTGATAGTAAGGGTTTTGACTCTGAAAAGACTTAGGGTTTGGGCTAGGGCTTCAAAGCCTAAGGGTTTTTTCTGTGAGTGTATCCCCTTTCCTCCTTCTCCCACCCATTCTTCTACCCTCAGGGGGGATATATGGAGTCATACGATACACGAGTACAAATATACTACTACTACTTTATAACAAGTCTCTCCCCCTTCTATAATTTCACTTTCTTCTTCTTCTTAAACAAACTACTACTAGTAAGAAAATCTTACTACAAGATATTAACATAAACAAGGTGCTTTTAAGTTTCACTCTTATCCCTTAACCATTTGTTTGATAAAAACAGCAATTCCTTACTGCAACCGTCCATCATAAATGGTATTTCCACACGAATGATCAGACTATTGTTGTGATCACACAAAGGACATACAAAAACACAATCAATATGAAAGAACACTTATACACCATTTCTGACCCCTATCATTCTCGTCTAATCACACTGATTCTTGCTTAGTCTTTCTCGACTTCTTTCCGTCCTAAAGATCAAGCAGGGGATACGAGATGGAGAGATAGAGATAGAGGGAGTGAGAGGGAAAGATAGAGGTAGAGGGAGGGATGAGAAGGATAAGTGAACCGTGATGATATTGATACAGGATGGAGGGGATAGACAGAGAGAGGACAGACACTTTTAGTCTTTTTATTCTTCCAATACAATCACGCATACTTGACAGACGAGAAGAGAGGGACAAAAAGAGAGAGGGAGAGAGGGAGATGGAGAGGGAGAGAGAAAAAGAGAGGGAGAGATACTGGGGAAAGAAAGAGACAGAGGATAACGCTAGATAAACAGATAAGCAGACAATACGAGCGAAAAAAAGAAACAGAAATCGTTGGATGAAGTACCTTTTCCTTCTATGATTCAGATCTATGACTCACTCATATTTTGACCATCATTGTCATTCTAGGATTATGATAGAAACACAAACGAAATAGAATAAGAGTAATGTTTCGGAAAACCTATTGTGGAACAGATAATGAATGTGATGGTAAAGATATCTTCTACTCATGAAACATGAACCAACCATGTTGAATATCATATCTACAGGTAGATAGATTCAAAATCAACGAGTATTTGAGAGACCATGGACAACGATCAAAGATCATCAAGATAGTAAAGATCAAAGATCAAAGATCAACTAACCCTCCATTCATCATCATCTTCTTCCACTCGTTCAGACATATCCACATTGCACATATCCTCATCACGACACGTACATACTGACTGAAATTATGATCAATTATTGATTGATTATTGATTGACTATCCTTCCTTCAACTACCTTTAGTTGTCATCAGTGGCCGTATGCAAGAACCGTTTTCCGGGAAAATGTGACGTCATTAGCGTAGGCGGAGGCGTTTTCCAAAAATCCTCCGCCTACGCTAATGACGTCACATTTTCCCGGAAAACGGTTTTCCTGTTGTCCTTGCATACGGCCACAGGTATTCCCCCCTCTTTCTCCTTCTACCATACAATCTAATCAGTCAATACCGTAATCTTCACCATATCCCACCATTCAACCGACTACCGTATCCACAGTACACCATAACTACTACGAATTAGTACATCTCTCCAATCCACACCATCCCCTTCTTCATTCCGACTCTCTAAGTACTTCTTTCCTTTCCTTTCTTCATTTGATTGTTCTTCTTCTTCTTCTCTTTTGATACATCTCCTCTGTTACCGCATACACCGTCACCCCTATTTGCATGAGTGGTCATGCTATTTCCGATGGACTCATCCCCGCTCTACCTCTCCTTCTCCCTCTACCTCTCCTTGTCCCTCTCCCTCTCCCTCTCACGTATCTTCTTCCTCCATGACTCATAAATACATAATATCAAATAGTCCATCCTTCTGTCCAATCGACATCCTACCATATTGTATTGTCTATTAGTAAGTCCATTGACATATGTCATTCTATCTACTCCCAATATGTATTAGACAATAATGCAATGATCGATAGTTCAACGGAGAATTAAACCATTTTCATATCATATCCCATCCATATTACATCATATCACCAGGTATGATTCTCTGATAAATCATTTTCACCCTATTTGCGAAGGATCATCAAATATCAGACTCAAGGAGAAAAGAAAGATTGTTGAAAGATAGAATCACCAGGTCGAACAGTTACGTTCCAGATCTTCAAAATGATGCCGGATTTTCAAAAAAAAGTCAAAATGCAGTCAACATGATTGAATTACTAGATCCCTTGTTCGTTCACTCTCAAATCTCTTCAAAAAGAGAAACCGTCTCTTTCTCATTCTTATCTCTCAATGCAACATCTATGCTAACACCCATTACAAGATTCTCTATTCACTAGATAAAAAACACAGTCATACAGAGATGAGAGAGTATGGGACAGTGAGAGAGACAGAGAAACATCTATCGTTTCAGATACTTTTTGCCCTCGTTCAGTCAAACAGATCAAGCTGTAACTAATACTTTTTGTGCCCTTCCTTCCTTCCTCTAACATCTTTTATTTACTCTCTCCTTCTCCATCTCCTTCCATCTGTTCTTTCCCGCAACGTCTACGCTGCTCTATGTAATACATCAACAATACAGATAATGTGAGAGAATGAGATGCAATGTACCGTTCAAGGCAATAGAAAAGGACGGAAAGAAGAGGAAAGTGCTAAAGAAGGATATCTTTTCTTAGTATTTTGCACAAAGTGTGAACCCGGTGAATCGGTGCATCAGCGATGCTAGAAGAGAATAAATCTATATTGTGTCATTGATACTATAACGGTTTCATGGCTTAATGATGTTCAATCCCAATTCACTGCCTGATTACACTTTCTTTGAACCTACTCACCTATTCTATCATCCTACCCTTAATAATCACTTCTGTCATAATACAATTATCGATCCAAGTTTGTTCCCACTAACAGCTAAATATGAAGATGCTACTCAATGAATCAATGTGCTGTCTACTACGAGTGATATATCACAAAGTAAGTGAAAGCAGTGGGAGATACAGTAGACGGATACCATCCCCCACTACATTCATCTTCCCCTCCCACTATATCAATCGATTCATTTTGCGTACTTTGGTAAAACCGTGGTCATTCATTGGTCAAGTCGGAATCGGAACGCTACGATCGGAACGGAATACTCATGATAGATTGTCGTACCTTACTCCTTCCTTCATTCCTTATTACTCTACATCCCAATTCCGTCTCTTCCTTCACTCGAATACACGCATAATGCTCCTTTCTACCGTCACGAATGTACACACATGCGGGCACCTGAAAGATCAAAGATCAGTCTACAGTAGTCCCAAGATCACAGTTCATCCGGCTACCGTAATCTTTCTCTCGCAGACACTACAGTATCACTCCATTCCCATCATAAACATTTCAAATAGCCATACTTTGATTGTACTTTCGATGCCATTAGACCATTTCTATTCGTATTTGGCGCCCGATTCCATCAAAATTGTCCATCTTCTTTCATCTCTCTTTCCACTCTCTCTATCGTCTATTCAGTATAGAAACGGATGGAAGGGAGAGGGAGAGGGAGATGGAGAGGGAGAGGGAGAGGGAGGGTCAGATATAGAAGGGCATCAAAGAAACTTGAGACGACGACATCCCCAAAGATAGACTTTCATTCTCTCTCTCCCTTGCTTCCGCTTCCATCTATAGTTCATCTATAGTCTAGTAAATTAAGACAAAGATCAAAGATCAATCTACCTTTCCGTCTCTTGGTTTGATCTCACAGATCTCATTCGAGCAGTGTGCCGACTCTGTAGACCTCGAACACTACAAAGATCAAAGATCAAAGATTAAAATGAAAAGATCAAAGATCAATGGCTCATCAATGATTCAAAACATTCGTTAAGATAATTTCACTTGGATGATTCACATATGTTTCAAAAGCTGTGACATAATCGAAGAATTTATGTGTCATAGAACAAAAAGAGTGAAACAATGAAAAGATCAAGGATCAAAGATCAAAGATCAAACCTGACACCGTAGCGCCTGTGCATCCACTCCGGGCAGGAAAAGTACCGTACTCACTACCGTAATCAATATCAACGATCCGATCGATATTCTCCCCCTTCGTTGGTCTATCCCTGTAGTCATCTTCGGTCGCCTTCGTTTCATCTGAATGCCAAAATCAATCAATAAAGTTGATCTATCAATCAATAATCTGAGTCGATCAATGAATACGAACGAACTGTCGCATAACACATGGTCGCACCCTAGAGATAGCTCCATAGTGAGAAGAGAAAGGGGGCATGAGAGATAGAGGGGAGAGCAGTAAAGACAGAGAGAAATAGAGATAGAAAAGTAAGAAGTTTAGTGAGAGGACAAAGTCATAGATAGAGGCAGTTTGGTATCGATGAAGAGGGAGGAAGAGAGAAAGGGAGGGAGAGAGAGAGAGAGAGAGAGAGAGAGAGAGAGATAGAGAGAGAGGAACATATATAAGAAACATCCATTCCCCTTCTTAGCTTCTTCTTTACCATATAAGACTCATTCACTTCTATACACTCTCCCTTCATTCATTTAGGAGTGAAATTATGTCCAATACGACGAAAACAACTATTGAATTGTTAATAGGCACAAGTTACTATAGACAGAAAGCATCCAAACGATAATCAACTCGAAACAACGATGACATAACACCTCAGAAACCTCTAATCACCAGGTCGCACCGCCAATGAATCATAGAGGATTAGGGTTGGGGAATGAAAAATGGGCGGAGTTGCCCCGCCCCTTCTATCCTCAGATCAATTTCCTCTTCCAAATTCTCACACTTTGAGATGATAAGTGAACCAGTAATTGATATAGGTATACGTCTCCTTTCCCACCCTCATATCTGTCTATGATAAACAGTAGACAGAGGATGAGAGATGAAAGAATTGACAAGAAAGAAAGACAGCTAATTGGGATCTCTCCGCTCTGGCAATGCTCTCTCGCTTTCTTTGTCTGCGAGAAGTGTGAACAGAGCGGAGAGTAAAATTAGCTCGGTTCATGCCTATAACAGAGCAACGATCCCCTCACTAAGCTCATCCCAATCAGTATATCAGATAGACTGATGCTAACATTATCTACACATAACTACATCAAGTAAACATGTTGATAAACTCTACGTATCTAACATGAACTATCATAAACAATTAGTCACTAGATACGGTAGGTATCCAGACAGTACTGTAGGATAATAATTAATGGTACAATAATTAGAGTGGGATTAGATAGAGTGGGGGAAACCGTCTTCATATGATGGATAGATCAAGAGAGAGAGGGGAGAGGGGAAGAGGAGATAGATCGAGAGATAGAGGGCACCTGAGAAGAAGCATGTACACAAACTATGAGAGGAAGCAGATGGAGATGGAGAGGGAGCGAGAGAGAGAGGAGGAGAGGGAGAGAGGAGGAGAGGGAGGGAGAGGGAGGGGGGGGGCGAGACAGAGGGGGAGAGAGAGGGAGAGAGAGAGGGGCAGAGGAGAAGAATCAGATACTTCTTCATTTTGAGCGGAGAAGTGAAAGAGGTCGAGAGATGAAACAATAAACAGACACACTGTCTACACGAAGACGATACAAGATGAGTAAAAAGGGAGAGGGAGAGATTCACAGAAGGAGAGGGAGAGAGTTACAGAGGGAGAAGGAGAAGGAGAGTTAGGGAGAGGGCCCTCACTGTTTAGCACTCACCTTTACCGTCGGCTACTTTAACGGTGCGAATTGAATGGTACCGAAGGGGAGAAGAGGAGGGATAAGACAAAAAGGAGGAGATCATACAAAAGAACCATCATCCCTCGTGGTTGTAGAGGAGGTGTAAAGTACCGTAGATGACCATCGTTACAAGTAGAACAACAACAACAACTGATGAGAGAGTATGGAGATCAAAGAGATGTCAGAGAAAGAGAGGGGAGAGAGATAGCATCTACTGAGAAAGAGAGAAGTGAAAACATCAAAACATGCGGTCTCTCTTTCTCTTTCTGTGTACAGGGAGGTGACAGTATTCCGATAAAAAGATGAAAAAGAATAAGACAAAAGATGAATGGAGAATTGAGAAGACACGGAATTACTCTGAGAGGTAGAGGTAGAGAGGGAGTAGATGGTTCGAGGTGTAGGTTACCTATTGCCCAAGAGTAGTAAAGGGGGAATTGATTGTACAAGAGTATTCTCGGTAGTAAACCTTCCTCATACTCTCATTTAATCTCAATTGTCTACAACTCTTCTCTTCATAGACTCATCTCTTGTACACACTCCCAGGTAGTTTCATGTCTCACACACACTCTTTATATCACACATATCACTACAATATGATGGCCAACCCAATTCGAGGTGTAATTCCACATAATTCAATCAAGATATTCATGCATAAACAAGAACAAAAGTACTACAGTAATCCCACATCTAAATACCGTTCCATTCATGGATATTGAGGTTGTGAACAGGATGGTCCCAGTCAAATCACGCCAGTTCCATTCGTGTTTCACGACTATGACTTGAAACTGATTTATGTGTAAAATACTAGTTCACCAGCAATTTTCACTAATTAAATAAGATATGGGATGGTGGTTGTTCTAGAAATAATAATAATAATAATAATAATAATAATAATAATAATAATAATAATATTTTATTCCTTCAAATGAACGCATCGGGGATGGGATCGGGAATATCTGTTAGATAGTCTTGTGAAGGATGTTCATCGCCAAGGCGAATCGGTGAAATGTGATGGAACTATTAACGTATAAGGACGAGACAAAACATTGGAACCATAGACGTGATAATGGATGGAAGTCTACCCTATATCACACTATCCAACCATCCATGGACCATATACAACCAAAGATGAGTAACCTAACTCCCATAACATTACTCGTATCATCGACAACATCTACAACTATGAGTGTATGTTGACCATTCGAGGAATGAGAAGGGAGAGAGAGTAATTACCAACTGAGGCAAGAGATACGGGACAGAAAAAAAGGCAGAGGGAGAGATTCTAGAGGAAGAGGGAGAGATTCTAAAAAGGGGAGAGGGTCAGAGTCAGTCTTGTCCAACCCAAATCCGACTGGCAGTGTGAGGTACACGCACATGGAGAGGATGGAGGATAATAAATACATAAATGAATAAACAAATAGCTCAATGATTATGTAATGGTTCAGATTGGATTGATGAAGGAGGAAGGGGATAAGACAAACAAAACCACCAATCATATAAATTAGAGGCTACCCTCTATCCCTTAATATATACTCAAGCGATAACAAACATGATTTAAAGTTATATCCCAATTGGGACCCGAAAACTATGAAACGTCTTATAGGAATACGAATGAAAGAATGAAATCAAGAGATTGTATTCAGTAACACTTAACTGACATGGGTACAAACAACGAAGCCTGGCTGGATTTTTGAAAACCTGGGCGCATTTTGAAAATCTGATTGACATTTATCACTTATCACTACCCTGACCAACCCTTATGGATTGAATCTTTCAAGATGAAAAAATACCGACATTAATGCATTTGACAATCATAAAACCTTCGAATAAGGGAGTAGTCAAGGGTTATATTGAGAGAGGGAACGGAAGGAAGGAAGAGTACAGATAGAAGCAATGACCGAGACCATATTTCAACTATCTCTCCCTCTCCCCTCCCTCCCTCCCTCTCCCTCTCTTGCTCTCTCCCTCCCTCTCTCTCTCTCTCTCCCTCGCACCATCATTGGTGACAGATAGGCTCCGGTATGAGACAGACGAGAGGGAGAGAGGATAGGACAATAAGTCAAACACACAATAAGAGGAGGTAGAACGGGACTCGAATTAGGCTGTATCCCTCTATGATTAACTGTATGACCATATATCAAGTATCAAAGGAGATATATGGACTTATATATTGTATGATCGACTAATCAATATAATTAATGTACGAGATGTATACCTAACAATAAAGATGAGAGATCAACCCCTAAAGTCACTAGTCAACTAGACTAGTCACTGCGACACGCATCCACCTGGTTTCAGACACCTCGATGACAATGAGATAATACGAAATATAAATGAATGAAGGGAAGATATGAGGAAGGAGAAGCGTAGATGAATATGATAGAATGGATCTACAAGGATAGACAGACATCTAATGATAATAGTGATAGTGATCATATTGAATAGATAAGAGAATCGATGATAAGCAAATGAAAGATGAACTATTATTATTATTGATTCCCCAGTGATAAATATCGGAACTGAGATAAGAATAGAATTTATATTTAAAAAAGGAATAAAACTAATAATAATAGCAACAAAATAATAATACGATAGTCATCGGGAAGATGAAAAGATATGGGAAGGAAATGCATCAGTCATAACAGTGGCGCAAAGTGAGAAAGAAGAAGAAGGAGATGGAGAAGGAGATGGTTTGATATGATTAGTAAGGGTTGAGTCATGGTTTCTTCAATCATAAGATGGGAGACAAGAGGGTGTAGAAGAGACGGAAATACAGTCAGAGGAATCAATCACACTATAACTAGAATAAAATAATATATAAATAATATCCAAGTTCACGTCAAATAGTCCACGAGAAGCTATAGTATCCAGATATCCTCATTGTCAGTCATTCTATCTCTGTCTCTCTCACCATACCATACTTTCTCTCTCACTGCGTCTCTTCATCTTCCATTCTCTCTCTCTCTACCACTCCTCTCCATCTCTATTCATGTATCAAATCCCCTTTATGTGTGATCAGCAGTCCCTCGCAGTCTTATGAAAATTGTGGTCAATCAGACAAATGAGAAAAACAACTGCAAAAGGGATTAAAGATAAAACTAACGCGCCACAAATGATCCGACTTCACCTACTATGATCATTATGGCAATAATTAAATAAATACTATTCAATATTAACGGAAATCATTTAAAGATTATTTCAATGATACTTCTTCTTACTATGATCATAAAAAAGAAAGAGAGATTACCGTGTAACGGGACCATACATGATCATTCAATGACCTATCGAAACACGAAATCACCAAGTTCATCTCGACTCTATCCATCTCATTTTCCATTATCATATTACTTTTTGTCACCTATCCTCTTCCTCCTTACATCAACATACATACATATCAGAGAAGAAAGCAATGATTCATGCCATCCTCCTTCCCTCTCTGTAGATGTACTATGTTTATGTAGATATTCATGGGCATCCGTGACTGGAAGATGCAACCCGGTGCATTCAGGTTACAGATACAAACCAAAGAACATCCAGAGTATCTGTCACTCAATCATTGTCATCTCTTAATCTCTTCAATCAATTTGACACTTCTTTCATTCATTCATAGAATACATCATCATACTATTTGTATACAAAGTGATAAGGGATGACGGAGGGAATGCAATGCTTGCAGGCGGCTTCTGATAAAAGAAGAAAAAGGTAGAGAATAGAGAGAGAGATAAGGGAATAGTGAGAGAGGAAGAGAAGCACAGATATGAAAGAATAACATGATAAAACGAAAGAGATGGACGCCAACAAAAAAAAAACGATAGAGATATGAAGAAAAAGAACCGCGTAATTTCGTCCGTCAACCTTTACGACTACACTATTCCTACATTAATATTCTTTACAACCCCCTCCGACATTTGCTCCAGATCCTTTCAAACTTCCAACTTACAAAGATCAAGGATCAAGGATCAAAGATCAACTTCTCTAGGAACCAGATATGAGAGAGGAAGTATGTAATTACTATTGAGGGTGAGAAAAATAATGGGGGTGTTTGCGTATTTGATAGTCGTCTCTATCATCATCATTAATCAAATACAAATAAGCTCCGCCCCCTTTTATATCTGAGAATTAACGAATTCAATGTATTCATCATATAATTTTTCAGAAAAAATGTATTGGTATAAAAGCAATGGGTCTATCAGTATGATGACAATGGAAGGACTGCCAAGGATAAGTTAGTTTAGATAGGACGACACGTTGATGTCTAACTATGTTAGAGATCCAGAAACATCTACGATAGAGAAACAAATGGTGAAGAAGAAAGAAGAAAGAAACACAAAAAGATATTATTCTCTAGTGAACAATCTCAGATAAATTTAAAACATCAGAATCATACATGGGCGGGGTACCTGGAGCTCCATTCTACAGGGGGCATTCGAACGAAAAATGGTTAATTTTACAGGGGGCCTTCACTTATTTTTCAAAAATTGCGACTAAACGTCATATTTTAAAGAGGGCATTCCACAAATTTTCGGAAAGCCCCAATTTTACAGGGGGCATCCCCATGTCGGCGCCCATGTATGATCAGAATACATTACCTCACAGTACCCAGATCTTACCAAAACACTACAGAATAATCCCCTCTTGTAACCACCTCGATATTAGAAGCACGCGCATAGTACAGTGCGCAATCGCAACGCTTGCAACGGACCAAATAAATAAATATATATGCATATACAGCGTGATAGTGGAAGGGTGTGAGAGAGGAACAAAGGTACCCATACACAATCAAACGATGATAAAGAAAAGATACGAAGAAGAAGAAAGATGAGGATCCTGGAAGAAGAACAGTCCTCAACTATAATCATGAAAAGATAAGCAAAAACAGAGTAAACTCTCCACTTTCCGCACAGTCTCTCGTCCATTTTTCGTCTCTTTACGTGGGCTTAAACCATACTAATACGCTTATAGAGTTTACAAAGAGACAAAGGCAGAGAAGAGAATGAATGGACGATAATCCTATGATAATATCTAAATATCATAAATAACATAAGGACATCAACTATGACCTCTACGACCAAGATGGTCACTCAAATACAATGACATATCTAGGCGTATCTAATTTCAATCATATCTCTGAACTCTCTCCAACCCATACACTCTCTCACTTATCTCTACTTCTCTACTCTCTCCTCCACTTCTAAACACACTAACTTTTCTCTTATCTAGCGTGCACATCACTAAACCGTCAGAGGACAACACTATTTCACGCTCTCCCTCTCCCTCTCCCTCCCAGCTCTATCTCTCCCTCTACCTCTCTCTCTCTCTCAACTCTACCTCTCGTTCTCCCATCTCTCTCTATTCATAGAAAAGGGTGTTCGAGGGCACAAGTTCGACAAGAGAATAAGAACAATAAAAAGGAAATGAGATGAAAGAGGAAGATTCTATTCTAATATGATCAAGATAGTACCTACACACCCAAACAAGAAATACAACTACATATAACATTACATGAAATAGTTACAGTGTAATACTCTTTTACCATAAATCCTTCTAATGTCTTGACCTAATAATAACATTGTAACAGTGTAACGGATAAAAGAAGGAGATACACATGAGACAGAATGTTAAAAGATGAAATGGAGAATTGGAAGAGCTAAATGAATGAATGTATTGAAGATTGGGGAGGATGCAGTTCGAGATATTAGAACATGGGAGAGAGAGGGAGAGGGAGAGAGGGAGAGAAAAGGTTAAACTTGAGATGGAACACTTTCTTCTCCTTCTCTTTCTGTCTCATCTATTTCGAAGGAAGAGATCACACCATAACAATATAAATGATAGATGATGGATATTGTATCTAAGGTCATTGAGGAAATGAGTTCAGTGAGAGAGAGTAGTTATTCCTATATTCCAAGTGATTGATGTATGGGAATACGGTACCGATTACCATATCACAATGAAACATACACAACTATGGCATACAGATAACACTTAAATTATTGGTTATGTGATTAATAACTTAATAGATTCGAATTCAACGATTTACTATTTGACTATTGTTTCGTTTGGATTTCCAATAGGTTTATTCACGAGTTATCACTTTTTAAACAAAATGAAGAATATGAACAAAACTTGAAAGATGAAACCAACTGGTGAGGGCAGGACGAACTGTCAAGCGAAACACTGACCGTAATCGTTTAAGACTGAGAACAAGGGAGAGAGGGAGAGGAAGAGTGGGGGATGGGGAGTGAGAGAGAGGTAGAGACATAGAGAGCGGTTCAGAGGTAGAGAGAATCAAAGATTAGGATTACTTTGATATGAGGAACAGATCAAGTATGAGAAGAGGAGGGAGTAGATTGGCGCCATGAAGAATTAGATACTTGTCAACATAAATGCAACATACCCATAACCTCAATAACAACACATCAACAACATAACCCCGCATAAATATGATTCACCGATCAGCTAGCTTTATTATCCATTCTTTAATGGATAATAAAGCCAGCTTACAATACTTGAATACAGTAGTCTTCATACCTTTAGTCTATCTTGGTCTTCTCTATTTCTCTGTCGTCTCTTCAATCTCTTCTTGTCTCTCTTCTCTTATTCCCTCCTCTTCTCTTCTTACACTATCAATGGAGACACAATCACTGATTCGAGGACCAATTTCAGTGGAAGAACAACACTGCAAAGTACTTTATTTATTTTATTGTTCTGTATTTGTTGCAAAAATATGGCTTAATAACGCATTGTAAGAATAGAGAAACAGGCTAAGAATAGGGCAGATGAAACCAAAATATGCCATGTTAGCCCCTCTATCTATATATCCTCGATTCGCACGATAAATGATACACGGATCATGTTTCAGATGACTTCTATTAGAGAAATAGAGAGTAGTCAATATAAAGAATGGAAAATGCACTATACATCTACATCCTTCTTGCATTTTCATCTGTCCTACACTATACAATGAGAAGGATAGACAATGAATAAAGTTAAAGTAATCATCTAAGACACTACAGTAATCATAAAAAAATATGTACGCTGACAATAGGTTTTTCCAAGGCAATTCTCACTCATCTGATATTTACCGTAACCATAATAAGATCACTGGATTACGGTAGTTATTAATACCGTATTGTATTGGTGATTGCTGGCGGTCCTTGTAGTAGGAGTATTCCTCCTTTCGATGTATCACAAAGAGAGACTCCCCAAAGATGAATGGACGATTCTGAAGATTATCATGATGATGAAATACAAACATTAAATATATGTCAACTCCTTGGAAAATAATTATTTAAATAAGTCATATAACAATAACTGGGATGATACGACATAATACGAAATAATTTCTCTACTAAGAAATCAAAATTCACAAGCCAACTATGATATATGATAGGAAGCTGAAACATGAATTCGGAGGTTGAGGGAGGGGTTCAGCCACACCTTATATTTCACCTCTAAACTATCAGAGTATAAAATCACTCTAGTTTCCTCCAATCGCCTTATCTCATCTATCGTCTCTAATCCTTCCCTTGTCTATTCCTCTCATTCATTCCAATAACGATCACGTAATAACATAACAAAAGAGGAGGAGAGAATATATCCAGAGATGAGACAAAGGAAGGAGAAATGAGTGAGAGTTCTTGAGGGGATAACGCAACAATCACACGATATAAATATACTCTTTTAAATAAATAAATACCTTTATTAATATTAATAATGCATGAAGCGACGGATGACGAATCGTGTCTGAATATAGCACGATCTGACCTGAAACGGCATATATGAATCAATTTCCGAAGCTGAACAAGGAAGCATACCGGATAGAACAATTCTTATATGTAGAATGTCGGACAACTTATCCTTTTACCTTTCTTAACAACAGTCATTCCCATCTATCTATCACATTCCCAATCTCACATAGAAAATATACATCATAAAATATTAAATACATGAACGAACCTTCTACAGGCGAGAGCCTTCTCAAGATCTTCCGATAGACGTTCGTCGTTGAACGCTCCGGTACGCTTCGGACGCGTTGACGATGCGGATGACTGACGTGTCGGAAGCGGAGAGTCGACGCGAGGAGGAGGACGACGGAATAATCTACAAGAAGCGTTCTGCTGTTTATAAATAGAATGAATGGAGTTTCGCACTGTGGTTTGATTGAAAAGAGGAACATTATTAAAGCAGAAGAATATGAAGACTTTTGCTACCAGTGAAGTGTTTGAACAACAAAAATGGAAAAAAAAAGTCTACAAAAAATACAAGACTTGCAACAAGTAAATTGATCGAGTTACTTGGCAAAATTCCAAGAAAATTTACCGTAATCCAAATAGTTCAAAATGAGCGCACGCTTGCGCACATTACAAACTCACCCCATTCCTTCAGGCTTGACAAACTTTATCTTCTTAGCTGGTCCTACTTCCACTGTATCTTGTATCTCGAACTCCTTTGGTTGCTAAAATTTAAAATAATCGATATCGTAAAATCAATCAATAATCGATCTACCGAATCATCATCGATAATAGGTTCGAAATGATCGCTTCCTCTGCTTGGAGCACGTGTAGATGCAAGAGAGATTGCAGACGTTTGACGACTAAAACAAACATTTATTTTATTTATAATATATGCATAATAGTTTATTTATCGATTGGAATCAACATCAAAATTCATAAATATATCGAGACGACAAGAAAAATACACAAACAAAACAACAGAAAGAAGAAATTGCTTTCCATTTTGAACAACAAAATACATGAATAAACAAACCCAATTGATTTCCCGCCAAAACTTTTCGAATCAGTCACCGACGGAATACTGTAATGTCAACAATCATTAACCATAGATCAATCAATATTCAATAACCTCTCAATTTCTCTTCTTCTCTCCATAGCCACTTCAGTTTCTTCATTCTGTTCAGGTACTGTACTAGCAATCGATATTTCACTTCCTACTGATGTCTTTCTTGCTAGTGCAGAGGCTAATCTACTCCATGATAATTGAGATTTAGGAGCTACTTCCACCTTCAAATCAATCAATAATCTATCTCAATCGACTCTATCCTACCGTATGCTTCTCTTCCTTCTGCACTACCGTATCATTGAACTTTCGTTCCGAGACACTCTTTCTGAATGAGGCCTTCGACGGAGCAAAATCTGCTGGACTGGGCGTGTCTCTAATAGATCTATTCGAATCTAAAGCAATCAATAATATCATTGTAACCAAACGATAATAACCATCTACCGTACCTCCTACCGTAGTCTTCGAGCTCCCCATAGGGGTTCCTGGCACGACATCAACACTGAAGGCAGATGTGCTACGACGAATGGGAGTGGGAGTACGAGGAGGATGATCTACAATCAATCAATTAATCAATGACTACTTAAACTTTATTTCATCCTAAAAGAATATGAAATGTGTTGAATGAATAAGGATGCTCTGTCAGTGGTTTATTATCTCTATTGAACAATGAAATAATGTGTGAAATGAAGACAATATAATTAGTGATGTCGCATCATGTCACATCACCCACAAAGTTTACATATCTTGTTGTACATAAAATATAAATATATCTTTCCATTCTTATCTACGTTGCATATCCCCTCTCTATCATTTCATTCTTACATTATGTTTCTTCTCGCATTGGTCGTTTTAGCCGGAGCTCTCGCCATTTTCGCTTATTATAAGGTGAATATTTATCGTAACTATTTATATGGTAATCAATTACTTAACAATTGATACTGTATAAATCGATCATCGTTATCAGTGATACAGTAATTACTGGCTTACCGTAACTGTCGATACTGTAATGAATCGATATTCAGGCTGATCTTCTCTCTGATCATCCTCTATTGATCTCACAGACACCAGCCTACTCATTCGCCAGTACCGTATCCTATCAGAAAGCCAAGGTACGCTAATCTATTCTCGACCACAAATCCACCGTAATATTTGGTTCAGTCGGTCACAACCCCGAACTCGACACAAACAGCCTTGTCGATCGCCAGATCTACCGTAACAGCGAGAGATGTAAGCACCACAAAGTGATATCGATCCATGATTACAGTATCTCTCACTCAGGTAGTAACTCCTGCCGAGATCGTATCGATTGGTTCTTCATCGTATCTTGACGAAGAGGAGGGGGTACGGTGCTTTTTCGGTTACGGTAGATTTGAGCAGTTATTGAATAAAATCAATGAATACTTAAAGGATGACGTCAACGTTGAACCATCAATTGGATCATCGTGAGTATTCTATCAATCAATATTCCATCCTTTTTTCACACTTTGTACTTTGCTCACAATACTCGGTAAATGATATCGCCAGAGTCAAAGATCAAAGATCAAAAACAATCGATAAAATATTATTTGCAGAGTGGAGACACTTTACCCAATTGAATGCTGAGAGGGAGAAAAGAACTGATGAAGTCATTGTACCCTATTGTAGTTGACAATTTAATTGAATGAATGAAGATTGTGTTGATTACGAGAGAAGATTTGAATAAATGCTTGTTAGTGTGTACACATCTCTTCTAATACATACAGGGTGGGGATTAATTATTGACACACTGTAAAAACGGAATATCTTTTTTCAAAATGATCGAGTTCCGTCCAAATATGTACCATATAATCTTCAATCATCTAGGAATACAATAAAACAATCATTGCCCGATTCTGAATCCATTGGGTTTGATGACGTCCTTGAGACGGGAGGGGTACGCCTCTCTCACTGTACGCAGGTAGGTGGTGTTCATTTTCGACCACTACTCCAAGGATATCTTCTGGGTCTAGTTTTGCATGGGGAGTAGTGCAGGACCTATCCTCCAATGTGCCCCAGGCTGAGTAGACCAGGGGCTGAGATCGGGCTAGGAGGCAGCCAATAATCTCCTCGGATGAATTCGGAAAAGTGCTCCTTTCACGTCGCTTTAACGATCTTTGCCTTATAAACTGGCGTTCCATCCTCCTCGGATGTCCACGAACAGTTTTCGAAGTGGGAACGGGTTCAGGGGAGTTATGTGTCCTTGACTATCTTCTCAAGTCACTCCTTGTTGATCTTGGCGCCCGGATTCACAAAAAAAATTACGGCGGCGAAAATCCCTGCCCAAACCATTAGTTTTTAGAGATTCTGAGGTTTTATGGATAATCCTACTATTGTAGTTAGCAACCTGGGGGTCCGCAGTAAGCACTCGGTGACTCTAGGGGTCATAGGCGGCTTGCTCGATGAACAGCTTCTCGTCGGAGAACACGATTATGAGGGTCTGCCCTACCCGCGTACAATTAGAGAGGCGACCGCCTCCCTTCTCAAGGACGTCACCAAGCCCAATGGAGGCAAAATCGGGCAATGATTGTTTAATAGTATTCCCAGATGTTTGAAGATTATTTGGCATACATTTGAAAGGCACTCGATTTTTTTGAAAAAAGATATTCCGTTTTTTACGGTGTGTCAATAATTAATCCCCACCCTGTATTATCGATTAACTACCATACCTTTCTCTTTATCGATTGATTTTCTCCTTGATCCACCGGATGGACGAAAGTCTAGCTTAGATGGAGCCTCACGAGTGAATGGATCTGTAAAAGACTACTGTATCACTAGGGTTACGGTAGTCGTGAGCAAGTACCGTTGAGATTATCGATTGATACTATTCTGGTCAATGGAGTTACACTTCTTTCTTTCGTATTCTTGCACACAGAAATGGTTGCTCTTCTACTTTTATCTGAAATCATTCAATTGTCATTCAGACCAGGTATTTCCTTGTTTCAATCACCTATAAACTATTGTTGAATATGAGTAAATATGTTTCCGGGCTAGATGCTGACCAAGAAAAAATAAATTTGGCAATGGCAATCAATATCTCCATATCTTTTCTTATATTAATTTCTTAGTGTATAAACCTTGTATCTATTCGGTCCAGTGTCTAGGACCAGGGCCGAAACACTGTATTGTTACATTTTTATAGTTTTTTTCTTAAAACATTCTAACACAACCTATTTTTGGTCTTTCCCTTTGTTTTTTTTTCTTTATAATTACAACAGTTACTTACCCAGATCCAAATCCAGCTGTAACTCTCTTGGTGAATGACTAATTCTTCTCACTAAAGAGCTTCGTTTGTTCACTACAGTACCCTTCTTCATAATATCTACCGTACTCTTCCATTTATCTCGAAATATCGAGAAATACTTCGATTTTGACTTATCGTTATTCTCAGTGGGTGATTTGTTCCTCAAATTACACGTTTATTATGGGTTCATCAATCGATAATGAGAAGGCGATTGTTAATATAATACATATTAGTGCGAAAACCAATCGATAACGTAGGGCTAAACATGAATCATCAGGAAAAATTGCAATTCCGTGAAAAAAATCCATAATTTTATTTCTTATTATATCTATCAATGTTTATCATAAAATATAAATGAATATAACTATAACATACTTCATTCCATCATCTTTCTCCTTCATCTTATCTATTGATTCATCAATCTTTGTATCCTTTCGTTCCGCATGAATACTACGCTCTCGTTCCAACATTAGTGCACTCAACGGATCCGGCATTGATGATAACTGTATAAAGATAGAAAGATCAAAGATCAAAGTGCAATCATTCGAACCTTATCATGAAATCCTTTCTTAGCAACATTCTGAACAGTTCTCAATGGTTTCTTCTTATCGATCCATATATTCGATACCGTATACTTCCCTTCACTCGAACGATCCGATAAACAACTCCCTACCGTACTCTTCTTATTATTGATCTTGCTGGATACAGTAGGTGATCCAACCACTTGATCCTTCTGCTCATTAGCTACCGTACTAGATTCATGTACAGTATCTCTGATTGATTGGGATACGGTAAGATCAAGATCAAGATCGATATCATCGAATAGTTCAGGACTAAATTCCTTATCCTTATTCTTCTTCTCATCCAACTTTGAATCATTCGTAAGAGTCTGTGTAGATGGCTTACAGTACCATATATCTTCAGCTTTCTTCTCCTTTTTCTTCTTCACTAGTCTTCTACTATCATCCTTTTTATCTAAACAAATCAATATTCATTTCAGATCATCAAAGATCAAAGATCATCTTTACCTAGTATACTTTTGCTAGATTCATTCACAGTAGTCGATAGTCGTGTGGGAGTTACCGTACTCCCTTCTCTCGTATCATCTACAGTACCCGGAAGAGTGCGTCTTTTTCGACCGCGAAATTCAAATTTAGGCCATTCAGGTGACGCCATCAATCAGGATTACTGTAATCACACTACAAATAATACAAGCTGAACTGAGATTTAACAAAGTATTATACTTTATATGATTAGGTAACATGCAAGTGTTAGTTGTTGACAGTTTGCCAAAAGGTATGACACATTGCACAACTTCACAACAGTTCACACAGCAAGCAATGACCAATCGATATTTGAATAAATATATTTATCATAATCCACGTACTAAGAAGCCATTGCAAATCGATAAATAACAAAATCTTAAGCCAGTAATAGAGTACCCATGAAATATTATTATCACATCTATAAATAGAATACAAACTCTATATATCTATAATATCTACATCAGAAATGAATATTACAACAAAAAACAATAAACGAATCAATTTCCTCTTCTTCTCTGGGTTAAATTAAACGAGGGCATCGATTGATAGATTGGACTTTCCGATCGATAATTTAAGCTATCATCTTGTTGTCTCTCAATACTACTCTGTCTCAATTCGTTCTGTTTCCTTCGTAAGGCAGTCTCAAACTCAACACTCATTTCAGTATACGGTAACAATCGATCGATAATCGTAGACATATCCTCATCAATATCTCCGAGTAATTCAATCAATGAATCGGCATCACGAAGAAGCGGAAGGATACTGTAATCAATATATTCAAATTAATAGAGGATAATAGAGGATACTACACATGATTTGTTCTCGTATCTTTGAATGTATGCAGAGAATTAAGCAGAAGTAATTTTGAAACAAATGAAAAGAGAGTGAAACATCAACTCACCGGGCTGGATCTTCTCTCGTTCCCAGCATCATTCTTGCTGCAGCGTCACATGCTGCTGATGTGCCCTTAATAAATAATAATAATACCAGTACCGTAGCCATTAACATCCATCAATTTTCACTACCGTACCAGATAACCTACTGTAGACTTATCGATTAGTCTATCGATTATAACTACGGTACCATATAACCTACCGTAATCTCGTGTAGCCATTCAGCCACTTTCTTCATGTCTTCAGTCGGAACTCGCTGCACTATAGCCTGCAATATTGTCAATACAACAATAATTCATAAAATCAATAATCACAGACTACAGTACCTGGGCTAATCTCGTTTCATCTCTCATAATGTTCTTGAGACCAGTGACTCCTTTCGAATGGATATATTCCATTAGTGGACGTAGCTGACACTCTTCACAATCACCAGTGAACTGTAATTTGGACACTCATAATAACACATACAATGAGCCAGACTTGACACAATTGTTAATATATTAAAGTTCACATCAATTTTAAATATAATGTTCATCCTAACATTTATACAGTACATTGTATCGTGCTCATTTATAATAATAATAATAATAATAATAATAGTAATAATAATAATAATTGGAATGACACAACAATCGTCCAGTGTATCACTAGACCTCGATATGATAGATTGACCGACCTGTTCAAGATAGAATAGATAGACATCATCATTGTTGATGAGAGGATGAACTCCTTTTCTCAATCTATCATTCACTTCAATTGAATGACCATTCAATACATTTGAATGATTACGATGAGAGATAAGAGAACGACCCGATGAAGGAGATAGACTGAAATAGAGGAGGAATCAGATGATAGTAGTAAGGGATAACTTGTATTAGTTCATTGATTATTCATACAGTTATCAAAGAGATCAGATAAGAAACATCTTGAAATTCAACGAACTATAGACTTCTAACGCATTAGCGAGGCTATCAACTTCATAATTGAAATAATCAAGTTACGACACGAAATCAACTGGTCATTGGATTCAATGTATACCAATAATACAGAGAACCGTACTAGATGTATAAGTTAAACGAAAAAAATGCATGTAAAATCAAAAGTGATTACTTACGATGTGAGAATGTTCTCCAGACTCGCTAGATGCACTCTGTACAGTGGAATATTGAATATACTGGCCAATTCAAGAGTATCTCTCCAAGAAGAATCATCCTCCATCCTTAATAATAACAACAATAATAAAATTTCAAATTGCATAAGATCGAATTCAACAAAGCCATATCATACTCATCATAATCGTGTTACACGAAAGCAACTGGTTGTTTTCGAATATAAAACAATTCAAAATAATGAATAACTTCTAACATTGCCAATCCATCAATAGTTTCCAATCGATAATCTTCATCCTCAACAAATCTCTCCCGCGAAATACCTGAGAGAACAACGATTAATGGAATATCATTGCTCATATCGACCGAATATATCATATATCAAACGCCACATATCATCATCATCATCCAAATAATCAAAATGCCGCTCTAGCGTACTCCAACCCCTATATACATAGCTATCGTATTCGTTCCCCTCACAGTGTACCCATATCTACCGTATCCATCTCCACTAGTACCAATATAATGTTACCGTAATCACTTACCATATGCTTCCAATCTATCCAATGCAGTACTATTTTCATCCATAACAATCGATCGATCGATCAATTTCTTCGGGACGATTCTTTCAACCATTCGAGAGTTCAATTTAGGCATGGAATGACGAAGAGCTGACGTGTATCTGCAAAATCATCAATATCTTCTACCGTATGTTATTCACTGATCTGCTCTGACGAACTACAGTACACTAAACACAGTTCGCAATACTCCCATGTAGTGAGATGAACTACCCCTGTCGTAACACGTTCGGAATACTGTACTCTGTTCACAAATCTGTCCTATTGAACTACCGTACCTCTTCAATTGTTCATCTCCCGTCCACTTGTCGATATCCGCATCAGTAGATATTATCGCAAGAGCAATGAGTCCAGTGGCAGATTCATGAGAGAGTTCTCTCGCCGCTTCGTCTACAGTATGCCCACGGTGACGTCTGCACACGGATAGGTTACCGTGAAGTGACTTAATTAATCGATACAAACCTTTTGAGCATATGTCGGTGTAGATCATCTTCAGTCCATCGACCAAAAGGAATTGAGGAAGATTTTGATGATGACGGATAGTTCATCTCCTCTTCTGTACGACTGTAACCACACAATACATTTTTAATGTATGGTAAATTAAATTTTAAAAACTACGGTAGATGGTTACAATTATAATTAATGACCATACCCAGGGTGGTGTCACAGTAAACGTATTATTGAATACAAATGGCAAAGAGTAATGCACGATAAAAAATCAGTACTATTGATACAAATACAAGCTTGAAATGGTATAATGAAATATGAAACTTACGTATAATTAGGATCCAATGGTGCTTTCTCCAATTTATCATATTTTCTTCGTCTTATTCTTTCATCATTCTCTTTTCCTTCCTCTTCAACATTCTTTACTTCAGCTGCTAATTCCGAGATTCTCGCCAGTACCTTTAGTGTAACATGAATTCATTATTCAGCCACATTATGTTTTGTACAAAAATCGAACAACTTGTCATAATAAGTGACAATATTGCTTAAGGCATGGAACATTTGCTTGATGAGCGCATGACGTACGATGTTAGCATGGAGCATTGAGGCGTCGACGTTGGCGTTTGTAGGGTGTTTGTGTCCCAAGTGAAAAACCATCAGAGTAACTTTCTACAGTAATCCAACGCATCGAGGTTTTACACTCGAGACCCAACACCCTATAAACACCATCGTCGTAGTGGCATCGTGCAAATGTTCAACGCCTTTAGTTTAAATAAAATAGAATAATCAATGATTAATTAAATAAAATGAGATTAGAATATTGTTCGTTACCTCCTCCAATTGGTCTTCAGATGCATTAGACAGAGCAGAGGCTTCGATATCTGCTCGGAGCTGGAATGAATCAATACAACTATGATTACAGTACCATCTCAAGTATTGATTGATTGATTGATTGATTACCTCTGGTAGGAGATGAGTGGATAGTAACTTCATACACAGAGTGTGTACTACTGGAAGTGGAGACTTTGTCGATGAGACCTCCTAAATAGTTTATAAAGTATGAATTAATTGGTAATATCGCAAGAGAATACAACTTATCATGCCCATGAAACGATATTTCAACTGGTACAAATAACCATCCCCAAACAAGTATACCGCAACCATAGGTCGAATAGCTAGGTTATCGGTTTTCAAAATGCGGTCAGGTTTTTCGATTTTTGGCAAAATTGGCTCAAAATGCGGTCAGGTTTTTCGATTTTTGTGAAAATTTGGCTCAAAATGCGGTCAGGTTTTACGATTTTTTGGGAAATTTTGGCTCAAAATGCGGTCAGGCTTGGTGCTTTGTAACATACTTTTCGATCTATGACCGCAACCATCATTTCAATGATCATATTAAACTACAGTATACCAAATCAATTAGTGATTAAAAACATGATTCAGCAAAAGACAAACGAATCTACCGTATACCTTAATATAGAGTGCAAGAGTGGCCTCATCTCCTCTCTCCACAGCAATCAAAGCACATCTTGCATAAGCAGTCGCTACGGGCGTCTCCACTCGAAGTAATTGAGAGAGACGAGCACATCTCTTGCCCTAAAATTGGAATAAAGTCAGTTTACGATATCCATTCGGGTAATACTACCGTACCCGTTTGTAATTATCTCCGATAGCAATACATTCTTCTAGTAGAGTCAAGGGATCAGCATGTTTGATTTGAATAGGCAGACGACCAGATCCAAGCTCTGCTGCCAGTCCAATCACATCCAATGAACGAACAAGTGCTTGTGACTCCTGAATGGAACATTGAGTGGAAGGGGATACGGTAGATCATACTCAATCGATTAATCGATACCTTGGGTGCTGAATGTTTGGCAGCTTCAGCGAGAATCTTTGCTCTGACCAATTGGTCATCTTTTCCACTAACTGATGAGGCTATGAAGGACTCACATAAACGGAGCAAGAGCTGAAATGATATTATAGACAACAAAGATCAAAGATCAAAGATCAACAATCAAAGTACACACTCACCAGTGCACTCCTCTCCGTGGATAATCTTCCATTTGCTGTTGGTTGACCCAATTGAGTATTGAGAAGAGTTGATAGAGGAATAAGATGAGAGGAATGTCCATATACCGTATCATCCCCAGTGAAATCAGAATCCAGCACGAATCTAACGAATTATCGATTTATTCATCGATCGATTATTGATTGATTAGATAACGTACCTTTCCGCAACCATCTCTAGTGTCTCATCTTCACTGAGCAATGATGAGTAGAGCATACGGGAGAGTCGAAGTGCCTGACAAATTCACATGGTGATAATATGTTTCACGTCATCTATATGGAGGAATGGAGAAATGTGATGGCAATTCAGCGAAAAAGAAAGGTATGATCACTAAACCAATCGAGAAAGTTATTTAAATGTAATATGACAATGAACTCTCTCAAAGATTGAAACTTGAATAATAGGTTAAACGAGAGGAATGAAGATCAAAGATCAAAGATCAACCTCTTGAGCGATTCGTCTCCAATCATCCGCACTTCGTCGTTCATTCATATTGCAATGAACAAGTTGAGACAATACCTGAATGAAAAAGAATGAATAATCAATCGATATTTGAACAACGACTATCGTACCTCTCGTGCGCGCAGTGAATCCGTCTGGGATGCCAACAGCTTGCCAAATGTCGGATGCACATTCTGTAATGGTACAAATATTGAAGTTTGTTGCTCTATCACCATAGGTCGAATAGCTAGGTTATAGGTTTTCAAAATCCGGTCAGGTTTTTTTCGATTATTGCCAAATTGGGCTCAAAATCCGGTCGGGTTTTCCGTTTTTTGTGAAATTATAGCTCAAAATCCGGTCAGGTTTTTTGATTTTTGTGCGATTTTGGCTCCCAGCATGTTTAATGTTTTATATGAATAATTTATTCAGCAACCAAGTAACATCAGCTCCTACAACAACTGCAAATTCTCTCTGATTCTTAGTGCCAATTCAAACCTGCTCATGCAGTGCCTTCAATGCTCCAACGACACGTTTCGGAACGGGTAGATCATCGATCGATTCGAGTAGAGCTTCACCAGTCAGGGTTAGCGATGATAATGACTACAATCGATCAATCAATCAATACGAGTTACAGTAACTCTGATATTATAAGGAAAGAGACAAAGAGAAAGACTAAAAATGAGTTGTGTTGCAATTTAAAAAAAAAAGTTATGCTGTACCTCTAACAGAAGATCCTCATCCAATAGCTCTGGTTTCTCTCTCTTCAACGCGTGCAGTAGCTTCGTGGATGTTGTGGTTCTGTAAGTATCAAGGATAAAACTTCGATCACCATTGTATTTAAGACTCGTCATCTATTAGAATTCATCGTGAACCATGAATATCCCACATAGTCTATTACATCTACAGTATCCATCTACCGTATACCTCGTAGTGAGCAATGCTTTGAGTGATGGGAGATAATCATTGGGAGAATGCCATTGAAGAAGTTGAATGATCGATGAAAGGGAAGAGATCAGTGTAGATTCGTCCAACTAAATCAGATATGATTGTATATCGATAAAAAGCAAGAATCGATGCTTCTATCAATATAAGGGTATTAATGATTTGACGAAACACCGATTCAACAGGCAGTTAACAAAATTGGGAATACGAGGAAAAGATGACAAACGAGCACATTTCCAGCACCGGATGGATCAATAAGTAACATTATAACAATAACAATAACAATAATAATAATAATAATAATAATAATAATAATAATAAACCGAACATACACTGGAAAAGTGTTGAGCCAATAGCGATACAGGGGCGGATGTGAGGAAATCGAGAGATGCAGATACACTTTGAGTGATTCTAACAAAGAGATCGAGATGTTTCCATCGAATCAATGAATCATCCAATGACTGAAATGTATTTATTAATAGAGGAATACATGGACGCCTAAATGAGGGTGACTCGGTAAAATTAGTGCTTTTCGAAAATTGTGTGAAATGTCCCCTGTAAAAATGACGTTTAGGTGAAATTTTAATTTTTTATGGCATGGCCCCTGTAAAATTACCATTTTTTTAAAACAACACTACCGTATACCTCGCATCCTCGTTCCTTGCACAACTCAAGCAACTTTATCGCATATGGTACAATTCCAGTCTCAATATCGATCGATTTAGCTCGTGCCTGGAATGAATATCGATCGATAGATCAATCGATTGATTTGTGATCTACCTCAGCCCATTGTTCCATAGTTTGAATGTTCTTGATATCATCATCATCATTATCATTACCCCAATCAATCTTCTCCACTTCTTTTCTTCCTTTCTCTGATTCATTTCGTATCTTCGATAACACATCCACAAATGTATTCGATGTCTGAAGTTATCCAATTAAACAATAACTAAACGCTAATCAATAACACTTTTGAACACATAATTTCTCTTAAAACTATAGCTATCCAAAACATGCAAGATTCATGTTTCTAGACAAACTCAAACTCGGACTCAAAAAGTAAGTATCGATTACATTAGAGTAGAAAAAAGGAGCTGTCTTCGAACATGCTGGAACCAAAAATTTTCTACAAATATGCGTCAAACTACCATAAAATGATGATTTAACAGTATACAATATCAAAAATATAGGAACTAACCATGGGAGTGACCAGTTGACCGTCCTTGTTCGGAATCAATCGTTCATATCTCTTGGGATGAATGGATGAAGGTAATTGAGATAGAATGGAGAGGGAATGAGATGATAGAGAAGACCAATTGGATACGAGAAGACGTTCAAGGGCTACCAATGAACAACGCTGTAATTGGAATATCTGTTAATCCATCCAAATGTATTGAGTTGAGAGTGTAGATAGAGTAGTTCTGGGACAAGTAAGTAATGTCCTGATATCATTACTACTATTATCATTTTCATATTTGATTATGAATATTTGATCAATTGTCAAACTAATCAAAGTCCGTCTTCAAGAACCTGTCAAGTTCATGTTTCATCGAAACTTCACATGAATTGATGAGAGTCCCCTCATCAATCTTGAAGGTGATGCTAGGAAACATGACATTGCAAACCAAATGAAGTACCTGTGCAAGTCCACATGCAATACTCTTCAATGGGAGATCCCTCATCTCAAGATACACATCGATATCATCATCCATCACAGTAAGAAGACGTCCATGATGAGCGAGATGGACTTGAATGTCGAGAGGAAGAGAATCAAGATGAATACCAACTGAGACCTAGATTGATAAGGTCAATGACACATTGTAAAGTCTACAGAATGAGAAGAACATTACAAAAGTTTAATTCTTTAACATTAATTCTGCCTATTTTTGACACTTCATCATCATCATAAATAACTTTTTAGTGCAATTAATCCCGGATCATCCGGTATAAATTCGAAGGAATATCGTAAACTACAGTAAGACACTCTAGAGGTATACGGTAGATAGATCACTAACCAATTCCATCTGAATATCTCTCGATAGTGTCGTCGAGTGCAAGCATTGATCGGCTTTCCATTCAACATCACGAACTCGACCCTGATATTGATCGATACAGTATACTTCAACTACAGTAAGCCAAATCTACCGTACCAGTACATTCTTGACGTGATCTTTGGTCAATGTTCCACTCTTGCAAATATCCAACCATTGTCTCTTATACACAGCATCCTTCTCAATTTGTGGATGTTGTTCAGCCAATTGAATGGCTCGAGTGAAATCTCCATGACGCATCTACGAGTATTGAAGATATAACAGATTAAACCACTATGAAATATAAAAACACAGGTTGAAAAGTCTGATACAAACTACGAAGCCTGGACGCATTTTGGGATTTTTTTGAAAGCAGCATTTTCAAACTCTGTTTTGTTAATTGAGTAATAAAAGAGATTGACTAGACGGATGAGTAAGATAAAAGATAAAAGATCAACAGTTCTAAACATACCGTTCTGTCCAATAATTCTTCGAGAGTGACAATGGGTGCATGCCATATGGAGAAGTCGAATGAGAGCAATTGAGTTGCCTAAAATAAAAATAGGCTGCAAATGAGAGATAATGTATGAGTGGTTACAGAAGCAAAAAAAAAACAGCGCACTTTTACAAATTCATCACAAAGTCGCTTTTTTCTTTGCATGGAAGTTCCCCATAGCGTCCATGCAAGGATTGCTCCAAAATGCTCCGACACAAATGTGTGCGGTTTAGCATAAACAGTACCTGTTGGAGGGGCGCCGCAGCATCACCGACGGCCATTCCGAGCAGTTGTTTGAGAGATCTATAGAAATATAAAGTAAAATCGTCAGATGTGATAAATGAATTTGAATACAAATATAAGATGTATAACTATTACTATATGAATGGATACGTAGAGTACCTCCATATGGTAAGAAGAAATAGTTTGATGGCAAGAGATGATCTCTGTGATGGGATAGCTACTTCTGGTCCACCCTGACAATCATTACAATTACATATTTCGAGATGTAATAATAATAATAATAGCATAAAATAGGCTCAGAACGGGAAAGGGGTCGTTCAGATCCATGTGAGGTCATGTATCATAATGGAAACACCGGGATAGATATCAAAAGATTGTGTACTTCGGCTTTTCGGCGGGAGAGAAAGATCAAATAATGGTAAGTCATTGACCAATTCATACGTGTCAGAAACCAAGAATCAAGAGGTTGAAAAGAGCTATGAAAGTGCTCAATTTGAGGGTCGCTAATCAGCTCTCAAATAGATTTTCCTTTAATTTGAATGATAGAACTGACATGTTCAGTCTAATATACGGTTCCCCTACATATTCATACAGTAATCCATCCCATCATAACTACCGTAATCAATTCAGTTTAATCATAACTACCGTACCTCACTCATCAGTGCAAACAATTCCCTCTCGGATGGAACGACCAATTGAGTACGTGTACTGTACGTCTCGAATGAATGCTGCAAGGTTGGGTAATTTCGAATAAATGGGGGTCTCGAGTGGAAGACTACCGTATACCTCGCCTCCTTCAGCGATCGAAGAAATGAATCGATCAGGATCCGATGGAGACACACGAATCATATGGCCAGATGTGAAGAGAATGGCGATCTCCTTCAAAAGATCAAAGATCAGATACAGTAATCAAATATTCATAAAAGTAGATCATTATTTTGATCAAAGATCACCCTAAAATACTCAAAGACCAAAGATAAAGATATCAAGAGTAACTAACATCACCGTGCACAAATTGAGCGATTCTTGGTCTTGGTATTTTGGACGATGTATGATTCAGTCTTGCTGTCACATTTAGTGAAGGAAGATCGACAAGGAGAACGTCGCCCGTCGATGTCACACCCACTGCACGCGTTTCCTGATAAGAGGTGCATCATACACCATAAAAGTGATGTAAAAGTGAACCTGGAGAATACGTGTTTCACGTATGGTCTACTTACCAAGATTCTACGAAATGAGCGATTACTTTAAAGTATTTTCAAAATATAATATTTATACCTTTTCATCGACAGACAGAGATGATATGTATCCGAAAGAAGCGAGAAAGGGAATACGTGCTCCGACTGTCTTCCACCAATCAGCTGATAACAATCATTAGTCATTATGATATTTCTTTAGTTTCACGGCGGTTCAATCATAGTAGTCAAGAGATCCTCCCCAATATATCACAAAATGGGTATTGATATCCCCCCAAAAGGACAACAATTGGCAATAACGAGTAATTTTTCCCAACCTTGAGCCCAATGAGGGTTACGGTAGTATCAGACGAGTGACATAGATTACGGTAATTATAAGAGCTATTGTGAAATAATTTTGAACACATCGTACGTAGAAACTTATTTTTCGACTTATTTCACCTTTCTGCTACATTTGCTAAATTACAATTAAATAAGAACAGATAGATATTTTGAAAGAATGCGGAAGTATAAAGCTCAAAGGTTTGATGATTACAGTTACAGTAAGCTGGTACATTCTATACCTCAAAATATGTTACTTTTGTGCCTAAAATATAGCTAAAAATAACCTTATTTATAATAAACAGGAGAACTTTGTACTTTTCTGCAAACTTCATTTTGAACAAAATTTCAGATATAAAAGACCTGTTTTTGAGCAAGTTCAAAAACTATAAAGGGATATTTATTTCAGCAGTTTTTAGGGGTTGTCTAAGCGTAATGGTTATTATCTATTCCCCATTAACGTAAAAACGTTGTGCATGTCGTTCTAATCAGTATGTTCAAAGTTTTAATCAGTATGTTTAATTTAGTTATCATTAATACAACACTTGTGGAATTCCAGATTAAGTACCAACACTGATCAGTTAATTTTTACAAACAGTGTACTTTAGAAAATCAATAAATCCGCTTACTCTCGAGTTCGGGTTCTATAACGGGTACGAGATACGGTGTCCCTCTCACAATACGGTATGATGCTAGTCCATATCGATCGTCTGTTGAACCCATTCTGGAATCATATTCGATATTTCCTCATTCAGAATACCGTATACCCTTAACATTGACAGGTCTCATGACCACACACTTACCGTATACTTCGAAACTATTTTTACAGTAATTTCTCACAACTACCATACCCTCTGATTCATACCTACAGTACCCACACACCTACCGTACCCTCCAATGTACATCAACAATACTCCCCCCATAAACCTACCGTAACCCCGATATGAACTCACTTATAATGTGTAGATACGAGAATCATCTCATGATTCCTTAGCAATCTACACACTCCCGTTAGTGGAAAGTCCAATTTCACCGTGAACATCTTGAAGTATGATGTACGTCTGCAATATACTATTATTATTATTATTACTATTATTGATATTATTATTATTACTATTATTGATATTATTATTATTACTATTATTGATATTATTATTATTACTATTATTGATATTATTATTATTACTATTATTGTATAAGCATCATGATATCCTCCTTATGCACACTATATCTAAACCATTCATCCACCATCATTCCTCTCTCCATTCATGGTTGTGCTAACAAGGTTAACCAAACAAACACCTCTCACATTCACGTTTCATCTTCTTCTCATCAACACTCACATACTTTCATTCATCGATACACAATCTACATACTCTTTACGGACTATCCTAATGATATCCACATGTGCGTTGTATCCTCTTTTCATTCTTTGTTGCCTTCCACATCTTGCCCATTTTTATGATCCTTCATCACTATCCCTTGATCATCACAACTATCGATCGATTATGATAGATCATCAATCAATCAATAATCATTCTCCATCCTGTCTTCTCTTCTTCTCACATCATCATAAATGAGCACATCGTCTGCTCTCTTAACATTATAGTGAATAGAAGAAGAAGGGGAATGAATGAATGGAGGCATTAAAAGAGAATAGTAACTCGATCTGATGAGAGACCGATCCACACCACCATTCCCTTCTCCCTCTCTCCCTCTCCCTCTCCCTTCCCTTCTCTCCCTCTCCTTATTTCATCCATCATGATTCCTTCTCGTCTCTCATAGTACGGCAGTCTTCTCATTCACTCGATGAGGGAAAAGATGATAAAGGATAGACTAAAGTAGACATAAACGTATATTAGTGTGAAGAGAGAGTTGAACCAATATACCAATATACTATATATAGAAGAGTCAAGAGTAGAGAAGGAGGGCAGACTTGGCACAGACACAAGAAAGACAATACTGTTAATCATCAGAGGGAGGAGAGGGAGAGGTAGAGGGAGAGAGGCAACAAAAGGAGAGGTAGAGATGGAGGGGGCCTAAAGAAGATATTCAAACATCAATGGATGATGACTCTGCTCATTTCATTGTCTTCTTCTTCTTCATCTCAATTTCCATTCCTATCTTAGACCTTCTACCTCTCCCTCTCCTTCTCTCTCTCCTCTCCCTCTTACTTCTCATCTCCAATGATCATTCATCCATCATCTCATCTGAACCCTCTTAACGATGACGTCATATTATAATTATGCAAATATATTTAAAAGAAGACTCTTTTAATTACCCCATTTTGTATGTGCTCAGTGTGCAGTCATACTGCAGTGTCGCCATATAGTCCGAGAATCTGCAAGAGATCAAAGATCATTATGAGATTGAGATACTACCATAACCCTCACAATCTGAAAGATCAAAGAATATACAAATCCACCGTATCCGTCCACACAACAAAATGCCCAATTTAAAGTCAATTCTCAATACTGTAGTCTACCGTACTTCTCTTCAGTAGCCATAATAGAGTAGGAAGAGATTGAAGAGATGGCCGTTACGAGATCCGCGGCTGTTTCCGATTTCGACTGAAATTCAGAACATTTAATACATTACAGTTTAATCTTGAGAACCTTGAGTAAGTCCTAAAACCAAGGAAACAAATTAGCACCTATACTCATCATTACTAGAATAGCAAAAACAGGCATGCCTAATAGTCAAGCAAAAATAAGTTATCGAAATAAAGCATAATACGACGAAAATAAGAATTTTGTTCAGTATTGAATACATTTCATTCCATTATAAGTTCATTCATTTTCTATTTCCCTATATCCCCTCATTCATCCATTATCATCATATTCCATTCAATAGATCACACATAGTGTTACTCTACTCCTCTATTCCTCTCAACCGTAAACCTCATACATCCATAGAAGTCGTATTATTGTCCGTATCAAATGCTAATAACCTTCTACCATTGCCCCATATTCAGTTCATCAATTATCAACTTCTATTTGAAACACGAATCTCCCATTCGCACACCTCATCTCTGTAACTTCTTCTTTTTTTCTCCAAATCTAATCAACCATGCAACACTACTACAAATACGACGTCATAAACTAGCGTGTCCATTTACTTATTACTTTTCCCCGCTCTTTTATATCTCTATATATTAATGTTAATATGCGGTGCTCGATTAAACAATACTATTTATCTCTAGAAACTGCATCTATCCTCTGTTCATCAACAATTACTCACATGTCTTCATCTATTCCAAAATCGGTGTATATATTTAAATTATCACGTATTATCCCTATGTACATCTTCCTTGTTGTACTGATCATGGGATTGGTACAAACATAAGACGTCCATCCCATTATAACGATTCAATGACGAAATAATTCATTCTATACTCTTTTCTTCATACCTTCCCCCATAACTTTCGTGTGATTGCCCTGTCCTTGTCGCTGACGTCGCCTACTTCAGACAATGTTTCATATTTGTCCTACCCAAAGGAAACCCATGTCTGTCACTTGCAGAGAATTGGGGAACCCATTACACTTTGGTCTGATACTTCATTCCATCAGAAATGACAGGGCTTGACGTACAAGCATTTCTATTCAATTATTCCCTCCGAGCTATTAAATTATGATTATTTTCCGTTCGTTCCGTCTATGGGTACTATTTTGATCTAACTGGTCAATCCTACAATATATCATAGATGATAATTCGACCAATGAAGATTATTCTTTCAATCGTTAATCAAAACAGGAGTACCCATATTTTCATTACATAGTTCGTGTCTCATTGTATCTAGTCTCATTGAATCATTGTGAGAATCTAGATAAATCATGACAATAAGCATGTTCATGGTCTCATCTCATCTCAACCAATCCTCATGTGCATCTTCTACTCTGAGCATTCTCCCATCAGTCGACCATCTTCCCCCTTCTCCATTCCTCCTCCTTCCTTTGCCCTCCTCTCCTCCCCTTCTTCTTCTTCTTCCACTGTTTGTATATCTCTTTCTTTCTTCAGCTGGCAGCAGTCACATAGAGAGAGAGCCTTTCATGTGTTGATATCAGCCTCGAAATAGACGTATTCAAGGGTCATCTTCAACATTCATTTTCTATTTCCGGTTTCAGTCTTAAAATAGCTTCCCACCTTCCACTTCAGTTCTTACGCCCTCGTCTAGAAAAAAAAACACATTGTGCATTGTGTAACCTCCAAATCAGTAGACATCAGCTCCAAATATCTCACGACATTACATTTACGCAAATCATCTATTTTGTTGTTGTTGATTCCCTTAAAATGTCACCTCTATCATGTATCACTCCTTTCCCAATACACTGGGTACAAAATGACACAATTATTGTATCAAAGTTATTTAAAAATACTATTTTGACGATCTATTTACAAATAACGTAAGAGAACGACCAAAAAGAAAAATTTCGAATCAGCTTTTTGGGTGTTCCTTAAAATTCGATAAACATGAATAAATATTATCGCGAAACCCATTCAGACGTGAATTATGTACAATATCTTCACAAATTACATCTCAATTATCTTGTAACCTTTGTATATTCGCGTTCATATCCTGAATACATGCATCCATAATCAATTCTCTGCAGATCTTCTTCCCATTCTCTATGTTGATTGTACTACTAATAGTTCTCCAATCAATACTCGCTCTTATCGCCATAGTAATAGTTATTCTCACTATTCACACTATCCATTTTTTCACAGCCATACATGGAAACTGCAAGTAAGATCATCTCATCTTTCTTATCCTACATGGAAAAGTGTAATTCGTCCTCATTAGATAGGCCGTATCCATGAAAAATCGTCCATAAATTGTTGGCAATTATGTTTTCATCGAGTATTTGAAGATTCAAATGATGTCTTTTACATATATCACATCAGATTTAGTAGAAAACAAACAACCTACACGAGTAATTAGTTGTGTGAGTAATGATCGAAAAAATATCCCATTAGAGTACTTTTTGTAATATTGTGAGTACCAGTCTTGATAAAAGAAGTTTATCAAGATAATTATTAAACGTAGTGAGTGGTATCCCTTTCGATGGCGTCAGCGATATCTCTGTTTGTCTTGGAATATCTCCCTCTAAAGATCATAGCGAGCTCAAACTTCTACAATCAGAGCAGAGAGCCTTGGAAGTCATCAAATGCTTCAAAAAGCCACAAACTAGAATGAGCCGAAATAAGAAAGAATGCCTCCATGTATACGGTTTCAGATGACCTATCAAAGAAAAACCAATAATGAAAAAATTTAAAAATCATATAACATAAATTCAATTTCAGGATTCTCCTTCAACTATGCAGTATAGCGCAACTGTTTGTGGTCGTATCCCATATAGGCAAGATTGTTCTACTCGGCGTCTATGGCGAATTCCCACAGACAAAAAGTGAGTTATTACGTGTATTTTACAATTATACAATGCATTCAACTAGCATGACAACTACATAAGCCTAGTCGAAGCAGCAACAGAAAAATAGATAATTCTTAGTAACGATGACAGATTGGAATTCGCCGATGGAAGTGGAGTTTATGATAACTCAAATTGTACATGAGTGCGGCTACTTTTTATGCGGTATCACCGAATTTCTACTGGTAATGGAACGGGCAGTTGCATGCAAGATGTTGAGAAAGTCAGTGTTTTTTTTTAAATCGTAGACCTACAAACGATTTTTTATACCACAAAACAATCGCATAATTCAGATACGACGAGAGTCCAACACACTACCATATTGTACTTCCTATTGCTGTCGGAGCAATCGCTGCAGCTTGTACTTTCTCATACCTACTTCATATGAGTAAGTTCAATCAAATCAGGAATATCTAGTTATATCAAAAAAGTTCGAGAATTAAAGTGTGCATGGGAACAACTTTTACGGGGAGACAAAAAGGCGTGTGAATAGAAGAATGGGAGAAATTTTACTCCAAAAAATGCCCTAATTTTTATACCTCCAACATCATTGTGAGGGTACAAATTGTCATACTTTCCCTGAAGCAATCACGGGCATAATGTATCTTATTAGTTCATTCGAGCAACATAATCATTTGACATTTCTAATTAAAGGACTAAACAAAGCTAATATAAATATATTTTCCCAACTAATAACAAATAACATTTCAGAAAATTTGCTCCTCCCTTGCACCGTAGTCGCACAATGTTTCGACGTTTCCACACTAATCGTAGCAGTTCTGTGTCATCGGGTCTCATCACAAAGATATTCAAATATACTGTATCATTCGTCCGCTCTAGGATCGCGATATCAGGTAATCATTCAACAATCATACATACATTATTCGGTGATTGTTCACTGGGTTTTGTTCAAATACAATGCCCACTATAGAACAATTTCTACCAGTTATATTTCAGCTCCGAGAAGTGGCCGAACTAACTCGAGCCCTCGTGCCCATATCCATGGTTACCGTACCCATTAAACTCGTGGCAGGAACGCTCGTCTGGCCGTACATTATCGTTCGCAATGAAGTGCCATACAGTATATTCATGTCCATATATCAATCGGTATGAATCTAAAGTAGTCTCAACTGAATCATCTTGTATCCATTTCAGTTACATACATCAGTAGCCATTGTGTGGTGTACTGTCCTTCTATGGCGACATCGGTAATGATTTTATATTGACAACAGTGAGTATTTCGAGTGTAAGATCTATTTACAGAGGAATGAAGAAGGACGCAGCCGAGACGATTCAAGGTCTTTTCAAATGGAAATGGCTTGAGACAGACAATAGAAACATGCCCGACATTGACTATGCCCCCTGTCAGCAACAGGCTCAGACATACTTTGATATGCTCTCACACTCATGGCAACAATTACCTCCGAAATAGTCACATCTCCATAGTAGTTTCATTCATATAGTAGTTATGTGAATTGTCGATCTCAATTTGATGTGATCCTTAAGGACCTCTTTATGTATTGAATATGTTCCAAGCATCTACAAATAGATCTCGTACTATTGTACCGAATGGTCAATGAAACAACAATTGACAATGGAAATCTTGTGATCTCAAATACATCATTCGTCGTAATTATAGTCACATAATGCATCCACACCTATGTATATTTGAATGCACCCATACTAGGAAAGCCTTTCAAATGTTCATAGTGAATTAAACGAGTTTCTAAACCCTAAAATGGGATTATATATCATAGATCACACATCTCTCATTTCAAGAACACTATGAAACCTCAATTAACGTTCCTTGGGTTTAATACTGATATTCTGTTATTGGTATCATACACCATATTTCAGTAATTTAGTGCTCCAATAACGCACTAACCACAAAGGATAACTGAACAAGCAGGGTAAGCCATAGAGAGACGTGTTAAATGTGTACTATTAGTACTGAAATGTTAAATTGAACATTCACATGGTACAAAAAGCACATCCAAAATATTATAGTGTGGAATTGAAGAAGAATTTATCATAAAAAAGGTAAACTTCTGAGCTATCTGACTATCAACAAAAAATGTTAATCATCATAGGCACGTATTGCGAATAGAAAAAAATGAATGAGTATAAACAATTTTTCTATCGGCGCTACTTCTAACGTCAATAGACCAATACGATTTGAGTTTCAAATAAGTCGTATAATATTATTGAATGAACATCAAAACAATTCTTTGCTGATGACGTGGAAAAAAGCAACTAGAGAGTGTGTAAAAAAAAAGTGTAGACATATTATACAAAACCCATACAACATAGTTCAATTAACCCTAACCATGAGAAGAGAAGATGGTTAGAAAAACTTCATCGATTACTGTAACACCATGAAAGTACATCAAGTTCAATGGGTCAGATCATTGTTTGTCTGAAACACTAATCTCTTATTATTGACCTAACTGCGATCGCGAAGTCAATGAAAACGCATAATTATTTTGTACAATGGTGGCAGATCGATGTAGATATAAACAGTGGGGCAAAGGGTCCATTCGTGCTCCTTTATTCAGTGCGCCAAACTCATAATAGTTACAGTAATCGTTCGTTAATGATGTCATAGATCATACATGGGCGGGGTACCTGCAGCTCGATTATACAGGGGACATCCTAACGAAAAATTGTTAACTTTACAGTGGGGCCTTCACTTTTCTTTCAAAAAAAAAAAAAACATTTTTACAAGGGGCATTCTATAAATTTTCGAAAATCCCTAATTTTACAGGGGCACCCCATGTATGTCATACAGTAGTGCCCAAAAGTCTGAATACACTTTTTATTTCTGTTGTAATTTTTGGGTCAGTTGAGATATCAAGCTGTAATGTGGACATTATGTACCCAATGTATGTATGTATTCGATACCCTTATAAGCTCTCACGGTCCTTTCTGGTTATTGCACAGTGATGACGCTACCGAACAATACTTTTTCGAAAATTCATTATTCTTTCAGGGATTTTTTCGTACTCGTCAAACTTCGTGAGCATTGAGAGAACTACAAGGCCTATCCAGAAAAAAAAATTTCAGCTTGCTGCGAATCCGGGTATTGGCTGCAGACTTGCTGCAATATCGCGGTCGCAAAATCATATCTCGGCATCTAGAAGAGCTTTAAAGGAGTTCAAAGCAGCAAACTGATTCTCTTGGTGATTCCTGATAATCCTATAAGTTTGGTAGCGGTAGCTCATCATTCATCCTCATGGATCGAAAATGTCACTTTTTTACAAGACCCAACTTTGAAGGTTCACAATTCTGAGGGCGGGCCTTGTAAAAATCTGGTTTTTGGATACAAATGTTGCAAATCTATTAATTAGTCGATTCCCTGCTTGTTAGAACGATTGCTTATCTTTCTTGCCTGCGGCAGTCGATTCCCCCTTCTCATCTCGCGCCCCCTTCTCATCTCGCGACACGTAAACATCTCTAGGTCTTCCACACTGATCAACAAGCGTTGATATATTAAATCACTCTAAAACGTATTGTGGCTAATCGTGAACATCGTAGTCTATAAAAGAAAGCGTTTTTAATCTTCTGTGATCGAAAGAAATAACTTTTCATAGTGATTTTGAGCAAAATTTGACGAAAAATGACCAAAGATCAAAGATCAAAGACAGAAAATAGCAAGATCAAAGATCAAAAACTCGATTCGTAAAGTGTCTCTCTTTTCCGACAAATGAAATTTCTAAAAGCGGCTAAAATCGTCATTGAACAGCATGAAAGACCTAGAGATATTAGGTTGTCGGGAAAGTCTTGACACATATGTTTGCCTTTCCACTGTGTGTCGCAGTTGCACTTTGGGTTTCTCTCGTTACTAGTGTATACCAAGCAGTGACGGGCCTTTGCAGTAAACAACTCCCCATTCCATTAACATCAGTCAGGCTCTAGTTGTGCAACGATGTATGATATTAGTGGTTTCCACGACCGTCATGTTCCACTTTACCTCCTCCTATCCGACACCACAACGAAGGATTCGGATACCCTCCTGAAGATTTTTTATGACAGACATGCCCACACTACAACACCATCAAGACTTGGTTCCTGCGCTTCAAAGGAAACGACATTTCCTTCCTTAAACGGCAGACCCCGTGAGTTGGATTTTGACACGTCGAAGAAACTTGTGGAATCGGACCGATTTCAAAGTGTCTGTAAATTGGTCATCACACTTGGAGTCCACCATAGCACAGTCGAGGAATACTGGAAATCCATTGGAATGTGAAAATTTCTTGGTCGATTCATACCCTATGATCACACCAAAACCAACCTTGATCGTCGAATCGATGATTTCATTATCCACCCCACTCTCCACTTTGGGGATCGATGGCTGGACCGGCTCATAACGGGGGATGAAAAGTGGGTCTAATACGATAACAACCACAGGTGAGCCGAGACGGTTGAAGAACGAGAGACACCACAGGATGAAAAAAAAAACCCCAAATCTAACCTGCACACCCAAAACCCCATGCTGTCAGTGTGGTGGGGAATGGATGGTGTGATCAGCTGGCAGCTGCTCCCCGAGGGCATGACAATTACCAAGTCCACGTGCGTCACACAACTACGGAATATGATGAAGGCAGTCGATCTTTCAAGTCAGAAGAACAAAAAAGTATATTATCACCACTATTACCACCGTCACCATGTTTTCAATAAAGTCAGGCAGGAACTGGCCGTATATGGATGGATGGTTCTCCATCACCCCCCGTATTCTCCTGACTTGGCCCCGTCGGATTACTAGCTTTTCGCAAGCCTGACCCGTGCCCTTCGAGATAGGACCTTCAAGTCCCGTGGAAGTGTCGGGTCTCAACTCAAGCAATACTTTACTTCGCGCCCAGCTGGGTTCTACAAAGAGGGAAACCACATATTGGCTGAACGTTAGCACTACATTTGTTGATCATGATGGAGCATATAACCCATAACGTACTTCTGTTTGCTTCGAGAAATAAACGATCGAAAAAGTTGTCAAGACTTTCCCGACAACCTAATACATACGTGTCGCGAGATGAGAAGGGGGCGCGGCAAAAACGAGTATCCTTCAGATATTCGACTGCCGCAGGCAAGAAAGATAAGCAATCGTTCTAACAAGCAGGGAATCGACATAATACATGGGTACATAATGTCCACATTACAGCTTGATATCTCAACTGACCCAAAAATTACAACAGAAATAAAAAGTGTATTCAGACTTTTGGGCGCTACTGTAGATGTCAATGTTGATAGAAGCAGTTATTCAATGTTCTTTAAAGCATATCTAGTATATGCATTTCTTCACAATCATTAAAAAACAACAACGTGCAAATGTAGACTTCTAGGTTCTTTCTAGTTTCTTCTCCGTCATGTCAAATTCGTTTCGCCCATGGAGGAATGTCAAACAAGAGGAATAGACAAAACGAGAAATAATTAAATGAGTCGCAAATAGTGTCAAGATTTTACGGAATTTAACAATAATTTAAAATCTTTGTTTCATGTTATCTATATGCATGCAGGGCTACCCTCTCCGGAATTTGTTTTGAACCGGTACTTATTTAGTCACTGGTGGGAATTAGCAGCAAAATGTCACTGTAGGAAAAATGAAGAAATAAAAGACATCTTTTGAATAAATGGGGATGCTTGTATGATTACTTTGTTGCAAGCAGCTGGTAATAAAACAAATATTGGCCGAAAGCTTTCGAACATGATCGCACGTTTTTTTCTCCATTACATGAATCCTCAAGACAGAAAATAGAAAGATCAAAGATCAAAGATGAAAGATCACAAACCGGTAGCATTGTGTAGCAGTGTTCGGCCAATCGATCGAATACATCAATAGATCCATCACTACGTGTAGATAGAAGAAGAGTACCAGAGGCTGAGAACTCGAAGATACAGTACTCTGCATTTGCATCTTCAAGAACTGCAATTATACGGAATTAAAATTGGTTGACATCGAACTCCGCCCCCCCCCCCCTCCAAATGATCCTTAAAACCGACAAGGCCTTACGAAAAAAAAGATGAAAATATGTTGTCTTTCATAATTTTTTGGCGATACCTGTCTAATTTTGTGGCCTGAAGGTAGACCCCATCGGACAACTTTTTTATGTACTAGATTACGGTAATATGAAATTCGCCCATTTATTTTTGAACTGTAATACTAGTAAAGAAGTTTCATATCGAGACCGGGCGATTTCTTGTTCCTAGATACTCTCATCAATAAGGAAAAAATATTCACTCAATTTTGCAGATAAAAGATAACTGAAACCAACTCTGTACACTACTCTCGGCAACAATGTTTTCATCTTCTGTGACACGATAGATTTGGAATGTTCGACGATGAGACATCACTGCTATGTAATCACACTTTCTATAAGAAGAACCATCATTATATCAGAAAACATAATAGAACTATAATAATGAATGATTATGCTTGAGCTATTAATGAAATCGTTATGTGATCTGCTAGAGATAAATGATAGAATCAGTAAATATGCCAAAATGTAAAACATACGGTGATACAGCGAGTTTGCACAGTGGTTGTACATTAACATGACTGGCGATCTGACGGGGAACGAGAATGTTCGGAGGACGAATCTCTACTGTCTCTTTCCATCTTAAAAAAACAATCATAATCAAGCATACCTACTTCTAGGAAGAACGAAAAACATGTAGGCAAACAATTAAACAATGGTGAAAGCCACTTACGTGTGTAATTGATGTCGTTCATGAATGAGAACGTCTCGAAGAGGTGAAGATTCTTTATCTTTATCCATTTCGTCCGTCTCCTTCATCATACTGATCCGTCTTTGACGGATTGTCATTGCTAAAAAAGGCAAAAAACATGATCTCAAATGATTGAGCGACCGTATCTTCATTCAATAACAACGGATCAATATCAAATTTATCATAAATATAAATTCTAGTATGAAATTTCGAATGGGAAAGAAACAATAAAGAAACATAAAACTTAAAACGGAAATAGCCGAATTATAAAATTTTCAACGTTGAATTGGAATACGCAACGCGTAACCGCGACGCTGGTTCGTTTTGTCACATGTCGCATCGTGAGACAGATTTTCTGCACAATTTAATTCGTATGCATTGAATAAATTACTGAAAGATCATTAAAATTACTTTTCATATCTTCACTCTGCTATGCGGTTGTTATTTGCTTTTCTCTTTATTTCTTTCACTTCTGCATACGAACAAAAAGTTGATATCGATTACGGTATGTACATCTATCTGCTACCGTAACCCATCTAAAATTCTTGAGCTGAGAAGGGAAATATTGTGTATTCGAAGGATCTTTTCGTTCCTCTTGGATACGATGGAACAATTAAATGTGATGCTATCACTAAACTATCCAATGTACCAATCGATATAGATAAGGTAGTTCACCCTCTTTTACATTTAATATTTTTAATCTTTATAACTCTATAATTGATACATCTAATAATGTATTTTAACAGTGATGCAGTCGCTTTATTCATGCCTGAATTCTTCCTGAATTTTGATTTACAATTATTACTTTACGATTTACAATTTACATTTGTTAGCTGCTCAACTTGCTAATTGTAAATAATCATATCGACGATTTCAGATCAAATGGTACCGTATACGATATTTGAATAAAATCGAGATTCCTTTGTCGGATATCAACAACTCTTCCAAGTACACTCACATTATCAATTTCCTTTCTAATCAATCAATATTTAGTGAGCGATTTTACCGTATCGATAATGAACAAGTGTATCTTCTCGGGACTCAAATGATCCACAACGAAACCATTGTTGAATGTCACGTTCCAGTTGATACTGACGACAAGAACGCGATGAGTAATCAACTATCGATTGATTCAAACATTTTATTGATTTTCCAGACGTTACTATTACAACTTTGTTCATCTCACGGACTCGCATAGTCGTTCAGGATTGTGGAACAGACGATCATTTGAAAGCAATGAACGTATTTAATCCGTAAGTGTACTGTAGTCTACCGTAACCTACCGTACTCTTCTAGGTGCATGTTCGGTGCCTGTATAATCAATAAGAGTGATCCATTCATTAGACTTGAGTGCAAATGTGTTGAACAATACACTGGCGACTTCTGTGAGGGTACGCTATATTTGATTGAATACTGTAGAATTTGGTGTTATTTGACCCTTTCGAGATGTCTTAACAATTGATTTTTACACTTCTGACCATTGTTCTCTTTAAAAAAAAAAGAAACAAAAATGGGATTAATCGATGGATCAAATGTCTCTACAAGATCTTTGTCCCACTGCCATTACACATCCTTGAATGGTAGTGGGAAAAGACCTCTTCGTCATCCGAATCTCGTCGTTCATATAATCTGAATATGACGCGCGGCGCACCCCAGACGGGTTTGGTGCGTCTCTCGTCTATCTTCAACGAGAGGATTCATAGAAGATAGAAACGTCAATCTATTTCTCATACACTCTTCCGTAGAAACTCTACGTAACATATCGACTCACTTCACTTCTTTTTTTCTAACAATAATTTTTGGGAAGAAATTAAATTTATATTAAAAAAAAAATGAAATTCAGCTTAATTTTAAATAATGATTTATTATTTCCTTTCAGTTCAAGTAGATGGAATCGCTTGGAGAGAGATAATCTTCTATTCCCCTGTTATTGCCCATATCATTGGTTTCTGTTGCTTTCTCTTTGTTCAATGTTGTTTCCCAAGTCGATCGTGAGTTCCCAAAGCCCCGCCTCTTTCATTGACTCCGCCCCTTTTCAGGAAAATTAAGAAAACAGCACTGACTGAACTGCTTGAGGCAACTAATAAATATGAGAAACCACCATTCGAGAAACTTTATTCAGGTTAAGTTTAGTATTTTTTAAACTCTTTTTTTTCACTATTGAAAAATTTTAAAAATATGAAATAAATAGAATTATTCATTTAATTGATAGAAAATCTTTTAGGGGCTCTTCGTTCACGACAAGTTGCAGATCTCAAACAACAACAACAACATCAACAACAACAAACATAAATCGATTTCAATCGATAAAACCCGATCATTGCTTTATTGATTGGAACCCATAACGATTCTTCATAGTAAACTTAATTTTGGCTTTCTAAATTATTGAATAAACTATCTTCTTATAGTTCATTTACATAGGTCATTATTGTAATCACAAGTCAGTTCTAATTATGGTTCATCTACAAATTCATAGAGATCAAAGATGAAAATTATCACAATGCTTTTTATTGAATATGTAATTTTAATGAAATTCGGTTGATTTCTTTAATTTTTTAATCAGCATAAATTATGAGTTATTTTCGCTATTTTTCGCTATTTAGAGGAGATTATTGTAATTTTTAAAAATGTTGTGGATGTGATAATGGCTTTCCTATGGTGATTTAAAGATTCTTCACTAGTATCATTGAGAGATGAAAAAAAGGTGTGAAACCTTTGATTTGAGACTCTTTTTCATTTTCGAAGAGATTGATATTCTCACACTCAATTAGTCAGCTGTCTAAGACTGATAAGATTAAGTGATCCCAGAGTTAGACGTTTCAACTTCCCTCTACTTCTCCCTCTCCCTCTACCTCTCTCTCTCTCCCTCTCCCTCTCATCTCCCTCTCTCTCTCCCTCTCCCTCCCCATCCAATCTCTTCCTACAACGATAAAAAAGTTTGTGGTCTAACTTATTCGATGGAGAAGTAAATGGGAGAGAGAGGGAGAAATCCTAGAGGGAGAGAGAGAGGGAGAGACTTAACTGAGATAGGGAGCAGTCTTCATTTTCACACTATTTCCATCATTTGGTCACTCTTCTCATAGTGTAGTGAAATAGATCACACAAGTTAAGGATATACCATTTATCAATTCTCTCCCTCTCCTTCTCCCTTATCCTCTCTACCTCTCCATCTCCCACAATCATTCATGAGTCTCTCGTTACTTCTCATCAACTTTTCATTCTCTATCCCCTTCATCTCTTCTTCTCTTCAATCATAATACTATCTCTATCATTTCTTCTACTCCTTCAACTTGATTCATTACCTTCCCTCTCATCTCATTCTTCACATCGTTTTGTTGGCACGATGCCAGGAATATTCTGATTCTCTCACTCTCTCATTCTAAATGATCTCTCATCTTTTACTTCTTTCTCTAAGTGCATAGTCTTCGATCACTCTGTGTACTTCTATTGCAAGTCACTGAATCATTACTTCAGTTATTCTTATAATAGGATTCGAGACCGAACAGTTCTTAAGATAGTCATGATATCTGTAAAAGAAATTGCATCTGTAGAAAAGAAGATGTATAATACAAGAGTAATAGACAGATGGTTCATTACTTTTCACTCCGATCTATCCCTCGTACTTCTCTTCTTCTTTATCGTTCATTGTCAGTCCTATACTATGAATGGTCGAGGTACACTTCCTCCACTGCATAGTGTTCTTTGTGCTTCAGTCCATTTAGTACGGCTGAGAATCCCTTCTTTTACCCCGATCAATTTCATCTAATTATGTATAAGCAACGTCGTACTTTTCCTCTTTCTCTACGACTACTTCGACTGGATAAGTTATGTCACTGATAATGAAAAGTGGGTCCTCTATGACAATGATGATCAGGTACCAATTTGTTGATGCAGATGAGGTGCCAGCAGACGAGACCAAACTGCAAGATTCACCAAGGCTGATCTTTTCGGTTATTGCTGGAATGTTCTACAACACCCACCGTATTCCGACGGTATTGATAAATCTGACTGCCATATGTTTTCGGCCCTTTATCACTTCTTCAGTGGACAACACTTCGATGACCGAGCCAATGTCGAGAAAGACCAACTTCTTCAAGTGCCTGCCCGGCTCTTTCTGGGATCACAAGATAAGCGGAAAATGCTGTTCAAAAGTTCATGTGGAAAATGCCCGAAAATGCTCTATTTTGGCTCGAAAATTATGGTTTCAAACACTTTAATAGTGATATTTCTTGTCCTTTTTTCATGAAAACCAACTAGATTAAGCCACTTGTAAAGTTTGCTACTGAAGCAAATGTCGCATGAAAATTCTTAAAATCATTTTTGAGAATTTTCCACCTGAATATGTATCCGGTGTAATTTTCATGTAATGTAAATATTTTTTTAAATGTGTATTTATTATTTGTTCTGAAGGGGTTAAACGTTTTGATCCTTGATCATTAAACATGTTATTCTTCATTCTCCAACTTCTTCCTTCACAATTATTCATTCAGAAGGAATATTCTATATCCTTGTTCTACCTCTACCTTTACCTCCTCCTCTACCTCTCCTTATATACATCGTGTGACGCTTTACTCTCGAGTTCAATACCATTCCTCTTCTCTTTCTTCCTTCTTTCTATGGCTGAACTAACATTCCTATGGATAATGCGAAAAGAAGTCAACTTTATACATTTTCCGAATATCTATTCTCTTGTTCATTTTTCGTTCTAAACATTTAACTGTTTCTTTGAAATATTTTCATCTCTCAATTAATATTCAATTAAATGCATTCACAACATGTTGTTTGAACGTCGTATAGTTTATTCAATTATAATATCTATGCAGAGACTCAATGTTGTTAGATTCTCCCTATAAATAACATTCTTTCCCATTCGATCTCCTCAGCCTCTCCTAAGGTTTCCATAGAATATTCTTATATTTATGAATATATAATCGATATAGGTTCACAAAACATTCTAAAAGAGTTCTTATTCTTTATATTTTAACCCTTGGCTAATCCATTTCTCTTCGTGTGAAATCTATTGTGTAGGGGGGGAGTTTTAATCTCTCTTCATGCCTTCCCTTCTCCAATATACATGTTCGCTTTTCAATATATCACAATTCTTTTGCCTAAAATGGTTTTAATTGATGTCACGAGAGAAACCAATAAATATCAAATCGTAACTAATAATAAATAAACCCCCTGAAAAGGTGTGAAAACAGTTGAAAACAATTTTCGGGTGCAGACGAAATAGGAATTCTTATTCAAATTTCTTTAAACTAATGAAATATCAGATTTGAGAAGAATATTTTTGATATGTAAATTAATTATTATTATTATATGTTCCTTTGATTTTGTGACTTCTTTTCCGGAAATTACGTCGTTTAAATAGGCTTTCTAGGTTTGTCTTATAACTCCTTCTTAAGAATTGTCTATTTATTTAGTTAACTTTTTTGGTGAACTTTTCTTCTAGCATCATTAAGTAACCTTATGATACTTTTATCTTTGACTACGCGGGCTTGGACACCACATCATTATTACTGTTATTTACTATTACAATATGTAATTGTGACGGAATAACTTCCTTCACAATAGAGATATAGATAGTCTTCTCATTTCTCTTCCAAACGTTCATTGGATATTCTTTTTCATCCTTTCTCATTAATTTCTGATGTCATAAGTTTCGTGAGTCATAATTCATACGAGTCTTCACTTTTCAAACTATCTCTTCACCTATAAGGATTCTTCTTCCTCTTTCTCTTCAACATCTCGTTTTCATCTCTTTCTGTTACCTTTTTTTAATAATAGTGACTCAGGTGTTTAATAAACGTATTTTACACAGACTTGAAGATGATTATTCTAGTTCTTCTAATTATATTCCAACGTTTCAATCTAAATTCATATACATTTATGTATGAAAGATGATATTTTGCATTAGTCCTCATAGTCCTTATAGAGTATTTCCTCGACAACATTGCGTGGATCTATGATCCATTTCACACTACGATAGAATGACATAGTATAATATATTACAATACTTTCACTTCAAACATTTTGCAGCATTCATAAGCTTTATCTTTTGTTCTGTACAAGAAGACACTGTTTCTGCATTTCTGAAGTCTGCATAATATATCTGAATAGTTATACTACAAATCACATTCAAAACGTTTCCACGCATGAATTTGACAAGACCATAAATACCATTAAAATGGAAGGAAGTAATAGTGAGAGTAAACAATCTAATTCCTCTCGATCTTTATCTCTTCTCTACCAATAATTCATCCTTCTTACAACAAATTCCAAATCAATTTTGTATGTTTTCTATTCACGACAAAATGTTACATGTCTACCTTTTTCAGTCAATTATGTATTACTCAAAAGTCATTCTCGTTAAATTAATGCTAAATGGATTTATATATTCGCTTTGCATTTTGCATATTTCTCCACACATCTCTTCTCACTTTCCTTCTCTCTCTCCCTCTACTTCTCCCTCTTCCTCTCCATCTCCCTCTCCCTCTCCCTCTAGAATCTCTCCCTCTCCCTCTCCCTCTAGAATCTCTCCCTCTCCCTCTTCTCTAGAATCTCTCCCTCTCCCTCTCCCTCTAGAATCTCTCCCTCTGCCTCTCCCTCTAGATTCTCTCCCTCTCCCTCTCCCTCTAGAATCTCTCACTCTCCCTCTGTATATCGTCAATCTTGTCATCCTCTATCACAGTCAGATATTACCGTGAGCGTTAACTCAACCATTCTATTACCTCTATTACATTTTCCTCCCTTCATTCTATCTCAATTATTGATCTATTATTGCACTTTTATCGATTCATAAGGTCATTTATTGTATTTTTCACTGTCGATTTTAATCTAACGATTGATTGCATAAATGTGAACCTCTCTTATGTTACAATGACCATTGGTCAGGGAAATCGATATTATTAATCAAATAAAATATATTGGAAATATCACGTACACAATATGTTTAATTTATTTATTTATTCACCATAAGGCAAACGTGTATTTTAAACAATAAACAATAAATGAATGAATGAATTGTACTTGCTAGGAACATAATAGTTTGACTCTCTTTCTACCTTGGTTTGACTGTCTACGCAATGATTCATCCATTTCTCTCATTAATATCAAACTTATGATGTTTAGCCACCTTCAGCAGTCACGACGGCCACGCTGACTACTGTAGCCCATCGTTGTGGTCGGTCCCGACGAGAAAGTATAAGGTACGGTAGCCATATCGAGCGATGTTTGAAATTTTATTATGAATTTGAATTGGAATTCGGATCATCCTAACTCTTCACAAGGTCCGTTAGCGGCCGATTTCTTTTATTCTAATAATCAATCATGGCCATGGTAACTTTCCATTTTATATTTTTATTTACACTTTCTTCCTTAAAAATATATATTTTCGGAAATTTATCACATATTTTTGCTTTTTTGTACTTACATGGTTAACTTTAAGGGAAATGTCCTTAACTTTGGGGATTAGTTCAATGTACTATATCTCTATTCTTTCGTTTCTGATCTTAAAGTGGGCGGAGTCATATCATGACGTCCGAACAACGTTGTGCTTCACAGTTCTCATTGAGAAATGAATGAGAGAAGATTCTCTCCTCTTATCCCTAACTCTTTACTTATAACAGATCACATTCACATCTTCATTACGCATCTTATCTCAGCCTTCTCCCTCTCCTTCTCCCTCTACCTCTACCTCTATCCCTCTACCTCTCTTTCTCTCCCTCTCCCTCGCAGTAGTGATTTTCCACATCGTCTGGTACATAATAGTTTTCTATTTGTGTTATGACTCTCAACATCTCTGATCTAACTATATTCATCAATCTCTCTATCAATCTATCTCTCAACCTCTATCCCTCATCATCTTCATCTATCCTATCAATGTCTCTATCACTATACTGTATTCTTCATCTCAAATCATGGTTCATCCCGTTCCTTCTTCTGATTTTGGTTTGATTTTAATCATTTTTATCCGATAAGATCTACATTTCTACCTTAGGATAAAGTATTAGTATTATTCATATTCCTGTGATTTAAAAATTGGCGGAGTTAATGAATGGACATTTCATCACATCTTTCTCGTATTCATATAGCAAAATGTGAAATGGAAAGACCATTTTAAACATATTTGGTCTAATGAAGAGTTTAAAATCAATGATATTTCGACAATTTTAGTACTGGAAATAGTATATTTTAATTTATCGATTGATTTTTTTCAGGATATCCAATGGGTGGTATAGAAAGCGCGAAGTTGAATGGGCATCATGCGCCTAAGGCTAGCTATGATGAAGATGAAGATGATACAGGGTAAGTACAAACTATATTATAGTATAGATCAGAGATCAAAGATCAAAGATCAATCTACAATGTATCTCGTTCATGCTAGAAAATGTAGTGTATATCTGTCTAGAGTTTGATTGCACAGTGCATCTTTTGAAATTTTGAGATGGGGTAGGAGTCGGAACAGCAAAACACGTGCTTTACCTAGTTATTATAATATTATGATATGTACATATAATCGTAGGAATAGTAGTAACCAAAGATCAAAGATCAGAGATCAAATATGAAACTACAGACCTCGTGTGTATACTCGACGATGGGCAATGTTGGTCATGTTCATTCTTCTCTCAGCATCCAATGGAGCACAATGGAGTCAGTTTATCGATTTATTTATTATATTATTGATTATCGATCGATAATTGATAGTATTGATCAAAAACATCTACTGAACGTCTGTTACAACGTATTCTCACTGCTTTGACAGATCCACCGCTCTCTAAGCAAACTTTATCTATCATTGAGAATCCATTTGTCTGTGTATCACTCATAACAAAATGACTAGAGATAGAGTACAAGGGTCAGATTCAAGGACAATCCAAACGAAAACGAATGAAGTGATAAAGATGTGCTTGAATGAGTTTCAGTTTATTTTTTTACCAAAATGTGTGAAGTTTTATTCCTATCCAAATATTACCGGATTTTTTGTATTGTTTACAATCGAATGCAGATAGTATAGAGTAGTTACCATAATACCTATGTATGTGATTTTAGTGAAAATTAGGACGATAGTTTCCTTTTCAAAACTAGCCATATTCTTTTCAACTTTATTCTCATCACATCTTCTCTCATAATATCTAATCTCAACCAATTAACTTCTCTTCCATCTTTCGATTCTTGCCAATTACCGTATTCTGCAATAGCAAACATTCGTTCTATTTGCCGGTTCTCGCATAAAACACGGCTGTTCAAAACGTCAAATGAGTGCGAGAGATAGGAGAAGATGAGTGATTAGAGAAGATTTTGTATGAGATGAGCATTTTGCAGTTCTGTAACAGATCGTTTTACAAACAATTGACGCATAATCTATAGTCTACAATGAGAAAAATCATCCAGGAACTGTTCACTGTAATGTACAATGATCAACTGATACAAGAATAGTTTTGTGTGAAGCAAAGAATCCATAACTTGAAGCAATTCAATTTATCATATCGGGCATTAATGCTCAGATGGGAATAAATTGAATGTTTCATATGATTAATTGAATTGAATTGAACGCAATAAGTATGAAACGTTCGCATGAATTATTGATTGATTTCAGTTGAATATTCGATTATCGCTCCAACCATCGTCGAGTTTTATGGGGTAGGTTTCTGAGTCTATCGAAGATTAAAGGTCAAAGATCAAAGATCAATTTCAAATTTAGGTCTCGTACGCTACAGTAGATTGGACTAGTATGATCTACATGTTAACCTATATCATTTTCTTCATTCCAGCCAGGTCACAATTTGATTGTCGATTAAATTTAATGATTAAAACTGACACCACAAAATATCGCTAATTTTTCACAGAATTAGGGTAAAAATTGTGTGATCTCCCAACTTTTCTCATCGTCAATTTGTTTGTTTGACAAGAAAGATATGAGTACCTTGAGAATGAGAGATATATGTGAGAAGAAACGGAGATGGATTACTTCACCAATACTTCACATTTTACACTAAAATTAATCTATCCGAAGATATCCAAAAATCACTAATAAAACAGAAATAGGATTAAAGATCAAAGATCAAAGATGATATTTCAGTTGGGCATTAGATCGTTTTGGTCTTCGAGTATCATTGGTAGCCGGTGCAGCGGGTAACTGTCTGGGTGCATGGATCAAGATTCTCTCCACGAATCCAAATGGATTCTGGATAACATTCATTGGACAAACCATTGTCGGCGCCAGTCAGGTAATCAATAATTTGAAGATGATTACGGTAGTTTTCCATTTGAGATGTTCACTCTCGGTATACCGCCTCGGTTGGCTGCTGTGTGGTTTGGTCTAGATCAAGTATCGACAGCTTGTGCTGCTGGTGTATTCGGAAATCAGGTATTATCGATTGATTAAAAGAAAAATAGTTTCATTATCGAACGACACACGATCAAGTTCAATATACGAACATTCTGGGACTCTAGTAGCATAAGATAGGATCCGGGTAATACCTGTAAAGACCCACCCCAAGCTAATTTGGCACTCTATACACTGTGAGCATTCTCGCGCACTCATCACTGTTTCGCTTTTGTCTGCGAGAGAGGGTGGTCAGAGCGGATTGTAAAATTAGTTTGGGTTGTGCCGTTCAGATAGAAAGAAGAACATTTTTCATTCTATAGAGTAATGTCATTCCATTCACTACATAAATATCATATTTCATTAGTAAAAGAAGAATCAATCTGTGTTCTCACTTTTTGTTTGTCTATCTGAAAAGTTTGTATGAGAAAGATGGTACAAGATCAAATTTCGGTCGGATGGTGTCAAAAAGGTGTTTAGGGAGTAATGGGAATATTACTTATTTATAATTATTTAAAAATAGTCTTATTATTTGAAATAAGTTGATGTACATTAAATGATGATTGAAAGCCTATGAAACATGAAATATACTTGTAGCTTTTACAATATTCATATAGCATGAAAAATGCGAAAGAGACTCTTTTCATAAATTTGAGCAAAATATACATTTCTCATTGATTTCTTTAAGCTCGGTATTGCCATTGGTTTCGTACTCCCACCGTTGATCGTTCAAAGTGGACCAGCCGTACGTATCTCATCACTTTTATGATTTAAAATCTATATATTCTAAAGGTATAACATGATTGTTTCAGGATCAAGTGGCATCTCAACTCAATGTACTTTTCCTCGCTTCAGCCGTATTGAATTCAGTCATATTCGTACTGATTCTGTGCTGTAAGTGATCAAAGACCAAAGATCAAAGATCAGAGATCATGATTTCAGTCTTTGCTGACAAACCTCCAAGACCTCCTTCAGCTGCAGCAGCAGCGTCATTAGAGAAGGAAGAAGAAGTCAGCCATTTTATTTATAAAAATATTAGAAAATATGCTAGAAAATTAACTAGAAATACTAAACTATTCGTAGCGAACGGTCTATTAATTTTACATTTTCTTTATGTTCAGGGGTCCCTAACCTCCTTACAATAAGACTCTCACTATCGTAACCATTCATTACCAAACGATAGGCAGTCTACTGGTTATTTCTGTTACCTCTGTTTGAATAAGTTTCATACTAACTTTATTAATTCGTCGATACATTTATTCTGTAATATACCCTTTATATGTTTTTCATCAAGCGATCATATACAATTCATATTACAATTACAAATACACGTACTTTTGCACAATTCAATATGATCTCAGTCTACAGTACATATAGTTAATCATGCTGATCACATACTATTTTAGCTAAAGCTCTCACAAATGGAATGTTACTTATCAATCGAAATATGTCAATCATTAGTTAACCAACAGGGGTGTCCACTAGGGTGGCGAAAATGATTCATGATTATTCGTCCACTTTAGCGGTCTAAAGTGAGTACTCACGGGAGAGGCATTTACGACCGCTCTCTCGGCGAATGAGTTGTTAGAGGAGAGGTCAATGCGAATGAGTCAAATAAAGCGAGTCGATTGCGAGTCAGACCGCTTTCTCAGCCCTCCTTTCACCAAATTTTCTTGACTCACTTCGACTCGCACAAAAAGCGAATATTCGCAGGGGAGACCGATCAACTGTCACTTGGAATGAATAATCGCTAGAGGAGCGTGCCACTCATTATAGGCCACAGAAATGAATAATCATGAGTCATTTGTCCACACTGTCCATAAATTATATGTTCATCCAAAAAGGGGAATAAATGCTCAGAAATCTAGCCTGATATTATATCATTGTAATGAATATTGTTTAGAGCCATCTTGCAACATTGAAGGCACTCATGACAAGTCGAGATTTCCTATTACTATTTCTCACTTATGGTTTGTCTTCTATCTTAATCAATATGTTAGAGCATTCTAATATGTTGCAAATATACCGTACATCGAAAAATCGTTCGATCATGATTCGTTAGAACCTTTATGCATTCATCAACGAACAGTTGTCAGTCAAAAGGTGTCAACATCTCGACATTTGTCATTTTACAGTCGTTAAATAGTTTTATAGAGTAATAAACTCACACCAGATCAGATACGAGTAATTGATTTGATGGAAAACATAAAATTTCTCCTCAGTTAAAGTTATATGAAATGTATAAGATTTTGAGAATATCTTTGAATGATCAAAGTATGTATATTCTAGGTATGAATACGGGAGTATTCTATGCAGTATCCACTCTTCTATCACAGATGGTCCTTGCCTTTTATCCTGATAAGGCCACTGAGGTATTCCCCAGAATTATTTATCTAGTTTTCCAAAATATGGCTTGTGGTAGTAATAATTAATAGTTTAATTTTTTTCTACGAAAAGTAGTGATGATTTCCAAATTATCCTTGAGAATTATAAAAAAATATTGAATTATTGTTATCTATTTTAAAAAAACAAGATCGCCAAAATAATATAGTTTAGAATATTGTATTATAGGTCGGTACAATTGGACTACTCATCGTCGTAGCTGGAATGGCTGGATCTGTTGTTGGAGGATATCTTCTTGATCGATTCAAAAAATTCAAGTACAGAACCAAAGATCAAAGATCAAAGATCAAATATCAAAGTACAATATTCAGATTGACTACACTGCTTGTGTATTTCTTCTCATGTCTTGGCATGACTTGTTTTACTTTCACACTTGATCTGGGAGCCATTTGGATTGTTTTCGTAAACGGGATCCTTCTTGGGTAAGTGATTAAATTCAGAATTTATAATAAATATTGTATTAGCCTTTTCTGAATTGGTTATACACTTCATATTCTATATACTACGTTTTTATCATACTACGTTTTTATTTTCTAATTTTATCTTAAGCTGCCTGTGAAGGCATACCCGAGATAATCCCACTCTCGCTCTGGCAACACTGTCTCGTAGACAACGAAAGCGAAAGAGTGTGGCCAGAGCGAATAGTTTCAAATAGGCTCGGGGTGTGCCTTTCAAAAAAAAGAAAAGAAAAGCCAAGAAAACTTTCCTCGTTTCGCCCACTCTCGTCAATTTTTCTTTTCATTTCTTTTCCTTTCTTATCTTTTGATCATCACATTACAGTTTCTTCATGACTGGATATCTTCCAATTGGATTCGAATTTGCCGCTGAGATCACTTTTCCATCTGCCGAAGGAACTGTTAGTGGTCTCCTCAATGCTGCCGCTCAGGTACTTTGATCTTTGATCTCTCGATAACTGATCTTTGATCTTTGATCTTTAAGATCTTCGGAATCCTCCTCACAATGGGAGCAGGTCATCTACTGACTGATGTATCCATCATCGCCTGTAACATAACCATGAGTGTTGTTCTGTTGGTTGGAACTATTCTGACAGGTTTGATCTTTGATCTTTATACTATGAGTGTGATCATAGTAATTATTTTGTTTGATCTTTGATCTTTCAGCATTGATTCGAGAGGAACTCAAACGGCAAAATGCGCATAGTCACTCACTAGTACCTGTAAGTTAATTCACATTTTATTTATTTATTTTATTTAAAAGAATTTTTTGTACCCTTCATATAAATATGAATTTCAGCAATCTGACACTGCACTAACTAATCTTAACTCGGAATAAACACTACTAGATCATCTAGAAACTTAGTCATCTCCATCTTCTCATACAGTATCCTACAGTATCCCATGTCACTGACCAAACAGATTCCTCACTTCATCAAATTGATCTTTGATCTTTCGTCGATCCCTCACTAATCATAGTCACTTTTGTTACTAGTTCTTCTATCTATTCGCTTTATCAACGGGTCTCAATAGAATCAATCATAATATTTTCCTTCCTCTAATGAACTTCCTTCATACACGGTGACAACTATCTGACCTATCCTCTGCTCTACCAATGCGATACAGTACCCCCATTCTATATCGGTGTCTATTCCCTCTTAAAGTGTCCTTACCAACGAACAATCCTGTGTTAAACCTTACGTCCCGATTTGAAGTAGTTTGATCTTTGATCTTTGTTGAGATAAAGAGTTATTCGATTATTCATGGAAATACACCTCCAGACCGTATTCTTTTCAATCGGAGACAATTATGTTTTTGTTGATTTCAAAGCGGTACAAGGTCATGGTAAAGAATGAGAATTGACAAGAAATGAATAGGAATCTATAGGAGATGGATCAAGGTTGGATAAAGAACTCCAATATATCATTTATTAATATTTTTTAGTTAAAAAAGAAATCAATAGATATTGGTGAGAATCTTTACAACAGTATGGATATCCATGAAACACCTCAAATGTTTTGAATGTCACAAGAGATATTGGTCGCAAATTCTCCCCCTAGAGACGTTTGTCGAAAAAAGGTTAGCTGTTTTTCAAAGATACGACCCAGACGACATGTGGGAAATTATGATATTGAACTACTGTAAAGGTACACTGTGGTCTAATTTGAAACTATCTACTTTGGTAATGATCTCTCGCTTTCTTTGTCTACCAGAGATTGTTGCCATAGTGGATCGTAAAATTAGCTCTACATGTGTGTATGAGACAAAAGTGGTAGAAATGTCAAACCAGACAATTACTACATTGATTACTAACGAAGTAATGACAAGAGAAAAGAGAGGAATTAGGTCAGTAGTTATACCTTCTTACTCTTACTTATGCTCATCTTTACGTTATCTATCTACATACTTGTAAGTTTATTTGCATTTGAACTATCGAACTAATAGAAAGAAGATGAAGGGATACCTGAGGAGAGGTCATCATGGAGGGACCGAGAATAATAGAACTAGCAAGGTCAGAGTAGAGTAAGAGGGAGAGAAGGAGAGGGAGAGAGTGGACACCCTGTATCCTCATCTCATTTCTGACCACTTTTCTCACAGTGAGCGTTCGTTCTCTTCTCTTCAATCAATCAATAATGAGGATATTCACTGTTCTTCTATCAGGTTCGTGTCATTTTGATAACACTACTTGTGATAAAGTTCGTTGATGTTTTCCAAAGTACATATGCACAGGACAAATAAAACCCGAACCATTTGAAATCATCATAAATCAGTATATTGTATTGTTTGACAGTAGGAATACTTCGTTCATAAAATATACAGATGGATATAATAATATTTGTCCTTCAATATCCCAATCCTTATCCTTTCTAGTTTTGACTGTGATTGAATCCCATGGTGAGGATGCCATCCCAGTGATAGAATTACGTGGAGAAGGAAAACCAATGAGTTCAGCCCAGATTAGACATCTTGATGAACAAGCTAATGGAGGACCTCTACAGATTAAGGTCAATATTTATTTATTACTTTAATGAATTTATCATATTCATTTTATTGATTTACCAAGAAATGAGAATCTAATATCTAAGAATCCTGAAAGATTTTAAGGAAATTAAACGCAAAAATTAAAATGGATTGAATTCCAGTTGGAAAGACGATGGAAACCGAAAGATTGTAAGGTAGAGACGAAAAGGAGCGATTGGGTCACATTCCATTACAAGGTTAGTGATATTAATATAGATATTTAATCGTGTTTCGTTTGCAAAATCAATAATAGGCAAAAGCGTTAGAGGAATAGATATTCCCCCGGTTCGTCCTCACTGTCTATTGATGCTTGTGATAATGTTTAGGCCAGAGTTGAGAGTCATATATTATCAGCCGATTCCTCTCATCTAATTCATCTCATTTGCAGTTATATCTCGAAGATGGTCGAAGGTTATACCAAACGTACGATAAAGACCCAGTAACCATTCAGATTGGTGCTGATTCAACTATTAAGGGACTTGATCAGGTTTGATCTTTGATCTTTAATCATCTTTGATCTTTGAACTTTAAGGGACTTCGTGGAATTTGTGATCAAGAGGTCTTCCGAGTCAATGTTCCATGGAGACTTAGTCAAAGAGACGATAGAGGAACTGGTGAGGAGATCTAATCAATATATAATATCTGTGTTGATCAATAATATTTTTAAAAGAAGAATCGTGGGAATATAATCGGATACAAAAATACAATTTGATCCTTTATCTTGACAATCTATGACGACTGTTGAACAAATGTTCGTTATACTTTGTATATGTTTGCTGTGATACATAATTTGATGCATCTGATTTGCGAAGTTTTCCTAGAAAAAAGCTCAAACTTAATAATGAAATTATGATTATTTTAATTATTCCTGATTTCAGTTTGGAAATCCATTCCGAGTGATGAACATTGGCTCAAATTCGATGTGGAGGTTAGAAAGATACATCATATTTATTAAAATTTTGGATTTTTTATTCAACTGTCTATTTATTATAGATTTCTTTTTTTTTCCATTGAAGAGAAACCTTTGACTCATGATTCATACTTAAAAATTTCCTCCAAGATAATTTGAACCTCTTCAAAAACAGACTATCGCAAAGTAATTATGACCGAATTAGCATATTTAGAATATTCCTTATCGATATCTAATGACATTTACTGTATAGATAATCTCAATCACTCCATTCTCATTGGGCGAACAATTCAAGGATTTGGATCGAGATGGAGATGCTGCCATTACGGAGAAAGATGTGAGATACATTTTAAAAACGAAACCATTATACTTTTCTAACAAGGGAAATCTTTTATGTCTCAGTGGGACTTTTGAACAAGAGTATCTTTCCTCGATAGGTACATATATGGAAAATATGGTTGGTGCCAAAAAACAGCTGCAGCCATGCACTTTCAGATTTATCTTTGTAAGCATTGATTTGAAGAAAAATGCTTTCATTACAATCTATAACTTTATAGATTGAACCTATTTTCGGTTTGAGATTTTCTGAAATTTCAACCATGAATCGACTGCTTCCATCTCCCGATTAAAATATCACGAAAACAATAATAAAGAATTATGTCTATTATATTCAGCTTGTCGCATACGCAAATGATCAGAAGGAAAAGTTCGGTAGAGGATGGAGAAATGACAATGTTGATAATGTACTCGCTGCTAAATACTATATCAAGTTAGTAAGATGTACAACCATTTAATGAATTGTAGTTTGTATCGGACCTCCCTGGTGCAACATTGAATGATTATCAATATAAGATGGATCGAATAGATGATAAAACTTCAGATACTTCGATACAAATGGAAATGGTTCTGTCGACTTTGGAGAGTTCCAATCAATAATTGAACGAGATCTCAAAGAAGCCGAGAGCAAGGCAAGTTGATCTTTGATCTTTGATCATAGATGACGACACTCTATCTTTAGAAGGCAAATCGTCCTAAAGGCAAGAAACGTGATCCTGGATTTGGATGGATTCTGGACTTCAACAATGATGGAGTCGTATCGGATAAGGTAAACAAAAGATCAAAGATCAAAAGATAAAACGATAATCTTTCAGGAAATTGAGCAATCGGCTGAAATCATTGAGAAGGGTTATGGTACACTTAAAGATGAATTATAGATTGATTTTATTTGTGATAAATATATTTAATTAAAATAGAAAAGAGCACCGGACTTGAGCAAAGAACAGAACAATTATCGATTTTCCGTAGGGATCGAAAGATGAAAATGGAAGATCAAAGATCAAATATCAACAAAGATCACATAATGAATATGGATGTCTGGGTGGTAACATAGGAGGTTCAAATCGTTTGGGAAGAAATTTAGGCAGAGGAGGAAACGATAATGGAATCAATGACCTCACTGTTCGTTGAGTGAGAACCAACTTAGGAAAGGTTACGGTGGTTCGTCGTGGTGTAGTGGATAGGGTAGTTGATGATGGTGTAGTGGTTACAGTAGTCGATGATGGTGTAGTGGTTATGGTAGATGACCGTGTTGTAGTTACTGTAGTTGTAGGAGGTTCGGTATTGGTAGTGAGCGGAAAGATGATCGGCTTTGAGGGCACTGAAAGATAAAGTATCAACTACTGGGATCAAATCACAATGACCGAGGTACAAACTACAAAGATGACTAACAAGTAGGCGCAGCTCTTGCTTTCATAGGAGATTCGGATGTTACGAAGAACTTTTCGGAAAGCATGAATCTTTTATCATCTGTGGAGTCTTTCGGTGGTGACACTATCGCTACAAAGATCAAAGATCAAATTATTTACAAACTATCGATTAGATGTACCGCTCTCAGCACTCTCATAGTCTATCATTCCAGTATCAATTGGTCTGGAAGGTACTGTAGTCTTCGTGGTAAAATCCGGAAGATGATTATCGATTGGTTCCAATAGAGAATTCATTGAATTATCGATTGGTGGTCGTGGAATTGAAGATTGTAACAATTCATTCTGGAAGAAAATCAATTCAGAATAGTTCATAAAATATGTTTCAAAAGGTAATGAAAATTCTTTCATAGAAGCAGATAGCAATGGACGAGAAAGAAAGGCAACGAAAAGAAAAGAGAAAAGAAAAGAAAATATGATAACAGACAAAATAAAGATTGTTTTTTTTTGTTCTATTATCTTCTCTTTAGAACACCAAATATATAAAGATATTATAGATAATACTTCTCTCGCCGCCATATTCATCCTTTTCACTGTATTCTTCGAAAATTCTTCTATCCTCAAGGATCGCTCTTCCAATTCTCTCATTATATGTGGCAGATCATCCTCTGTAACGAACCCATCTAACATAAAGCGTAAAGATCAAAGATCAACTAACCTGTGAAGTCTGACTGATAACAGGATACGGTAGTGATATGAAGTACGGTAATGAGGAATACGGTAGATTTCCTCATTTTGGGATGAAATAAAAGGGACGAAGGAAGGACTAAGGAAGGAAGGATGAAGTCACGGAGATTAGTCTATTCCAACCTTTTCCTATCGAGTAGAGTTAGAGAATAGATGATTAGAGAGTATAGAGAAGTGAGAGAGTGACAGACAGACAGAGAAGGGATGGAATACCTTCAGATAGTATACCCTCAGGGGATGGATTATCTCATCCGGTCTGGTTGTCTCTCTTGTTCATCTACAGTCTATCTATTGATCATCTACAGTCTCTCTCTTGTTCATCTACAGTCCCTCTATGATTAATCTTCAACGGTTCGAGTCTATCATTCATTCACTATTCAGTCATTCAATGGATGAACTATACAATCATTCCTGTTATAGAAGTGAAAGTGAATCATGAGTCTTCCTAATCCATCCAATGTACTTTCACTCTCAAATACACCTTCTAAACTCAGATTACAATGGACAAAAAGTCAATCTCATGAGTCATCGAAAGAAAGTATTCTAAGTTTTGCGGAACATTAAAACCATAGGTATTAGGGTGAATGATGTTGTAGCGAGATCGATAGCAAAATCGACATAACAGAAGAAAGCAGTAAAAGGAAAATGCAATAAAGAAGTTGTATTTTGCGGGAACGTACATTAGACAGTTAAACAAATGAAAAGTTGCAGAGTAACAAAAATAGAAGTGGTTAAAAGTGAGATTGGTTGTTCAACTCTCAGAATCATATTCGTATACTGTTCATTTGTAGATAATTATGCACTGAAGATGTGCAATAAAGCATGCAATCAATTCATTCTCATACAAAACCTATTGCTCTTTTACAATTATGAAGTGTTTGTTTATCTTATCTGTTATCGTCTCATTCAAACAAACAACGAAAATATACTGGATTTATTCGAACACTACGAGATATCCGGATTGAGTGGTCACTTTATCAGAATGAGAATAAAGATCAAAGATCAAACTATCGATTGGTAGATCACATTGAAGCATCTTTAGAAACACTTCTTGGAATGATTGAACAATCAGATACCCTTTTACATTCTCTTTTCTGTTCTTCCGTAAGTCCAGTGAATAGACCCGGATGCTTCTTGCCTGATAAAGATCAAAGATCAAAATCTAAAGATCAAAGATCACCTACCAAAGTTCTCAGCGTCTTCTAGAGTCTGTGGTAGGGGAGCACCCAATGTTTCAGGTAGAAAGAATGTAGCTATCCCAGCAGATAAGGCCATGACTCCCATTAGAATCAATGGTAGAATACGTGAGTAACTACCCTGACAACGAGAGTTTAAAGATCAAAGTACAAGAAACAGAGATCATCGATCAATAATGAGAGATCAAAGATCAAACTCACGAGAGCGACAAGATGTGGAGCAAGGAGAAGTCCACTACCTGCTACCATACTGCTCATTCCCATTCCAATTGCACGAACAACTTAATTAGTTTTTTCTTTGTTTTATAAAGTTTATGTAAAAAACTTTCGAAAAATTGTGTTTAATCAACATTTCATAACTAAAAAAACGTAATAAGTACGAACCACTGAATCATGTTCGTTAAATTCATACGAAATGTTTGAGGAAAAGGAATGTATTTCATATTCTCTATTTTATTGAATTGAAGAGACCTGTAGGATACAATTCTCCAGCAAAGATATAAATGATAGCGAATCCTGCACCTACACCAAATTTGCCCACGAATGACATTGTAGCGATGACCCATGGATGATCTAAAAGATCAAAGATCAACTCAAAATGATCAAAGATCAATCAAACCTTCCGGGTTGGGTACCAACATAGCCGACACGCACCCTATTCCGCATACGATCATACAGGAAGCGAGTGACCACCTTTAAGGGAAGGTTAAATCAGTTAGAAGGTTATTATTTGTCTCTTTAGTTTGACGATACAAATATGTTTCTCGCTCTTTATCTATGGCAAGAAATTGTGAACATTTGATATATTCTTCAATTACCTCCGTCCAATGAAATCCAATAAAGGCCATGCTATGAAGAATGCTGGTAATTCAGAAGCTCCATTGATTATGAATGAAACATAATCATCAACTGGTAGATTAGATACATTCAATGTTAGACCATTGTAGATTATGGCATTCATGACCCTTCAAATGGTTAACCATTCGATACCCAATAATGTTCCCACTTTGGTTAACCGCTAACCAGATATAGCTGACGAGTATAGTCTTCTTTCTAAGATTCGGAGTTCGGAATAAGTCGAGGACGTTATGACGATTGACATCGTCTGCTACTACAGATGAACGACGTGATGAGCGCAACTGGGAAACAGAAAAAGGTCATTGGTTAATCAATACTAGTAGACCATTCGTTAGTCACTATTGGTAAACCATTGGTTAACTACTTTCCACTTTTCTACTCACTTTATAGATGAGATCATCGACACTGACGTCTTTCTTGTTCATTGAAGCAATCGATTTGAGTGTCTTTTTAGCGTCATCGAATTTGCCCACAGAAACCAACCAACGAGGGGATTCAGGAAGAAAACTGAATATGATTTGTCTAATTATAGAATAGATTTTTTCTTCGTTTCTGAATTATTATTTCTACCTACAATATATCGCTAATCAATCTTTGTAGGCTTTTCGCGTCTAGGAAAGTATTTGAAAGAAATTTTTTTTTATTTAAAAAAATTGTAAGGCAAACTGACAAATGATAGCAGAAAAGTATCGCAAATGGAGCGTTGCACCAAAAAGTGAGTTGACGCCATCTGAAACATAAAAATAATCCTTTGACACTCTGATCGAACTCTTCAAAGGAAATGCAATATTCAAAAAGTTACGAAAAGTAAAGAACCAAGAGAATGTACAAAATGACTGAATGCTCTTATTGTCTTATGCTTTATTCAAAAGTTGCGAAAAAAAGAAAAAAATAGAGAAAACTCTCCTTGTTCACTCTCTCGCATCTTTTTCTAATCGTTTCGTGGCTTTTGAACATCTTTTTTTTCAAACTTTTACTAATACACAGTATAAGAACATACGGTCGTATGAACATGGCTACAACTCCAAGAAGGACCATAGCAAGAGCGAAGAACATTGCAATCATTAAACCAGAAAAGATACGACCAGACATTCCCATCAATTCCATACCTATACAAATAATCTTACAAAGAAATGTTATAACTTTAAATCGTTATTAGTATAAAGATGTATACGAGAATTTAGAACGTTAGCAATTATTATTATAATAGTTTATACTTCTTACTTATGATAAAGGGAATCTGGAATAGAGCTGGGAATGGAAGACCGGTGAGGAAACGGAGAATCTTAATTAATATTTGGTTGTACACTGATTGTTCGAAAAAAATGAAAAACGTGTGCAAAAAAGTGAATTTCTTTTTTAAAATTTTTTACATACAACAAAATACATATATGTAAATAAAATAAATGGTTCTTACAACGAAAGATTCGACATTCCATGCAAATGCATTAGCTGTTCCACACAAAAAGAGATTACCCAGAATAAGGAAGAACGAGAAACGACGACCAAATCTGTAATTTGATCTTTGATCTTTGCAAAGGGAAAATATTGTAATTTGTACTTTGACGATTGAACAGCTTTAATACTTTAAAGTGATACCCCGAACAATTGTGAAACTATCCGCACCGACCATACTCTCTCCTTTTCTTTGTCTTCGAGAGAGTATTGCCAATGCGGAGAATAAAAATAGTAGCTCTTTAATGAAATCGCAAAAATCCGAAACCATTCATTTTCATATACACAGAGAGACCTAAATTTAGATCTGTACACGATCTTTATGAGTTACTTATAAGAAAAGAGTAATAAAGTGATGAGAGTTGGAGATGAATGGGAAGAATATTTACAATGAATAACTGGGATATATTTACTTATGTAGATTGGAATCTATACCAAGGAACGTCTCAGAATATAAATTTCACATTGTCGTCATTTCAAATTTAAGTATAAATATATTAGAGATATTCACTCCTCAGATAGACTCTTCCATTAGTACTCTTTCTATGTTAGATATGCATGGAACTTCCTCACTGACATCGAGGTCATTAAAGGGCATTAGCACTTGATACTTCCCCTCTAGATAGACCAAAGATCAAAGATCAAATCTCAGTTGTATTCCCAGGGTTTCATTAAAATGTTCATAATATTTTGTTGTGCTTCGTTCTTCAATCTCTTTTCATATTCTTTCATTCACTACCATATAAAGATGGACAGCCCCCAATCATATATGATTGACTATTTCTCATTTCTTTTCATGAGCACGACGTTCTTTTGTTAAACCTCCCTCTACAATAATACTACCTACGCTACTATTCAATGTTCGTTGTTGTTAACTGTCCACGTTACTAAATCATTTCAATTCATGAATGACATTCTAATCCTTTCTATTTCTTTTTCATTGAACACCCATTAAATATCAGACATCATGGGTTACAATTCATTAATTCCATTGAATTACGCAAAACATAACAATACAACAGACTATCATGGCTAGGTATTAGTGAGCGCTTCTGTTTCTTTGCTCCTGTTAATTTGGGGGTCGTCAAAGTTATCCACATCATTCCCACTGCGCTCACTTCGGGGTTATTGCATCGTTACATTTGCCTGACGCGCCTACGCCGTCACGTAAAAAAACGTTACATTTGGCGACGCGCGCGTCGACGTCAATTTTGGAGTGTGTTGGGTCCCAAGGGGAAAACCCTGAATGTCATCAGGGGTACGGTAAAAGGTTACGGCAGCCAACCAATATTGATCGATGGTTACGGTAACTTCCTACCGTACCCCTGATGACAATCAGGGTTTTCCCCTTGGGACCCAACACACTCCAAAATTGACGTCGACGCGCGCGTCGCCAAATGTAACGTTTTTTTACGTGACGGCGTAGGCGCGTCAGGCAAATGTAACGATGCATATAAATACTTTTTTAAAAATTTTTTTTTACAATATTCAAAAATCTCCACTCTTTCCATGTCTTTTGTTTGTCCAAAAAAGGAAAAGCTAAGTAGAACATCGATTTTTAAAATAGTTTTATTTGTTTAATTAGCATAATATAAACAAACTTGTCAGCAATATATCCATATAGAATATTTCCAATGAAACTTCCAACGTAGAAGATGGTAGTGGAGAATTCGACCCACCATGCATTATCACAGAAGAGATTGAACTTAATTCATTTTAATAATTAATTTTTTTTTAATATTTATCATTATTGCAAAATGTTTGAGTAGAATAAAGTGTACTCAAGTTCTCCTTAGTTCGTTTCCGGTCTGTGTTTGTAAAAGAACTACATTGCATTTTCGTATAGAGTTTCATTCAGATCCTGACTAGATTTTATGAAAGTATTTATTTGAAGGAAGCTTTTATTTTTTTTTATTTTATAAAGTAATAATATTATTGCTTTGTCTACATGATATCACATAGGAAGTGACCCCTATATTTGTTAGTTGCAATGTCCAATGTGGAAGTGGAAGTGTATTCCATTCATAAATAAGTAAGATTCCGAATGTAGATAGAACAAACTCTTTTGTCCCCCTACTCCCACTATTTCTCATCAATTCGTTACTTTGTTAGTACCACTACCGTATACCATCATGTATCTATTCTTGTCGAGACCTAACAGTGAGTGACGCATGTGAAATGTGTCTTAAATATTCTTTTGTCTGCTGCTTACCGTAGATAATTTACAGGTATACATACAGATCAGTGAGCAAAATACGTTACTATTTCTATTTGTCTATCTAAATGACTAGTCTTTGAGATTTTATTTCTCGGAAATAATATCTGTATTGTATTTATTTACTTATTTAATTATTTATATTTACCGTAGTGACGATGGTCTCGATATAAGTTGAATTATCAAATTCCCATTCCTTACAGCGAATCATCGGAATATTTGTAAAAAATGGATCAAAAGGTGCCGATGAAATATTTCGAACTTCATCAACCTGAACATTTTTCAAAAATTTGCAGCTTATTATTTACAGAAATTGTCCCTCACCTTTTCCTGATCATATTGAAAACATTGTCGATCTGTCTGAAATTGATCATTTTATATCGGACTGAATATTTCGTTCCTCTTATGTCTTGTGATTGCGGTCATCGTATGATAATTGTAGTATGTCTCTCGTGACACAACTTCCTCTTTCTTCCGTCATTCTTGTCTATTCTTTCTATGTCATCTACTGTGAAACTAGAATACATGATAGAAAATTCTGGAACTTTCAAAGAGAAAAGGGAAGATTTTGATCGTAGAGCAAATGGATAATTGACTTTCAAGTGGCTTTCCAAATATCGGGGACTTGCATTCTCAAGATTTATGCAAAAGATTCTCTCGGTACATTCTTCGTACTAAAACAAAAAAATGCTGATTTGTTCCGATACCGAACCGCTTTCATATCCAAACTATGGAATAAATAAAAGTTATACAAATTGCAATTCGTGACAATGCTAAACCCTATTTGTTTTAAAAGAATATTAAAATTTAAAAAGTTCATTTTTTAAAGTTCAAATTTAGAATTTAAATATTTAAAAAAATTGAATATGATGCAAAAGAAGAGCGATATAATCATAATAAGTTCAATCTGATAAAATACCCCAATAGGTAGTAGATCACTCCTTCCTTCGGGTACTTTACACCAATGAGGAGGCATTCCAGTCACAAATGGAGTGTTGAAGGCAGAAAATGCTGATGGAATAGAGGCAGGGAGACAAATTATGAAGAACATCATGATTTGATACTTTCCATAGTCACCAACCTGGGAAAAACATAATAAGTACATTTTTATTTATATAAATATAGTTATTGAATCTTTATTTTTGTTCTGCATAACTCAAAGTTCGGACATTCTCATGCTCTATTTAATATTCCAGAAACGGTTTAGTGTGGAGTGCATAGATTGTACTTGTACTTGCTCATGAAGTCATAACACTGGGAAGTATCAGAATACAAAAAAGATAAATGATAAGAGATTATTTGTATCCATCTGAATTAGGGTTGGCAATAACGCACACGCATTGCGGGCCCGCAATGCTCTGAGAAATCATTGCGGGCCCGCAACCTCGAAAGGAGAGGAGGAGAAGTGATTGCGGGCCCGCAACGACTACTTTATTCCTACCCTCTACTTTTTGTGATCGGTCGTTCTTCTATGTTCTCTTCACTTTCCTTCGTTCTCTCGTTGCGGGCCCGCAATGCTATTGCGGGCCCGCAATCGCTCCCCCTCCCCTCTCTCCAAGTTTGCGGGCCCGCAATGATTTTTCACCGCACTGCGGGCCCGCAATCATTAGCAATAAAAAGACAAATCTATTGCGGGCCCGCAACCCCCGAATAGCCAACTCTAATCTGAATGGTGAACGCAAGTGAATCAACAATTATATCTCTCGTTAGCAGCTTTCGTTGTAAGAGCATCATAAATAGTTTATTACAGATGATCCAGAAGAATATAGAACTATTTAACGTTAAACGTTAGTTAGCGTTGGAAATAATTTTTAATATTTATAATGTGCGAGTGTGCATTGCAGTTTTTGACAACACAATTTTCACAAGAAGTAAATAGTGAGATTGTTGATAAGTATTTGTATAAAAAGTGCGTAACTAACCTCAGATAAAACTCCATCAAAGTCAAGGGGTTTCTCATTACTCGCGAGTATGGCAGAATTGAGATTTCCGAAGTTTTGCTGCAATCAATTATCTCTTCTCCTGGGACTGGTTTAACTACCCTTCACTATTTTTGCTCAAAAAGCACAAAAGTGGAAATTTAGAAACAAAATTTCTGAAATATTTTTGTTTGCTTCCAATTTGACTCTTTCGTACCATCCCCTCTATCTAGTACGCTACATTATTGAACAAGTAACCTTTGGGACTCTTTATCATCTAAATAAACGAATAAAGTCACTCACCATATCTCAAACGATGCTTTGACTACTAGAATTCTATCTTCGTTTTCATCTTTTATATTCTCAATTCAAATCATCTTTCAAGCACCCAAAATACCTCTTTCGCCCCTATCATTTCCCTCTCATTCCTCTACTCAAAACGAGACTTGTGATGGACCAATTTCTTCCTAGTAAAGGTTATGGATTTGACAAGATAATGATTGTTGTAACAAGGCAACGTATGACTCCATTATGTCGTAGTTGAATACGTGTACACTAAGATACATTGAGGATATATAAGAGCTGAGAAGGATATGACAGCCTCTATTCTGAATTATTTATATCTACGGTAGTTATTTCATTCACCTATCATAGATTAATTTAAACATTATCACCATTTTAAAATATTTTTTGTGAATCGAAAGGCGCATGGGTTTTCGAAGAATTGGTTGTATATATCGAGAAATGTCCAAATGTGGAAATTCCCACTTCATTCAGAGATTTATTATTGCTACAAATGGGTGGGAGAGCTTCATTTCCTTTTTTCGATATATTTTGTACGGTTGTTTTTTCCTAGCTCTTTTACTATTTACATTAGGATATAGTTCAAACCTCCCTTTTATTCACTGAATCTTTTAGTTTGATAATATCATTACATATGGCAGATGTTCTTTATGATACCTACCTATATTCCGATTTCACTCCATTTATTATGCAAATTCTTGTTTTGATTCTTCGTCTCTTTTAAGTCACACACCTTTACTCGTAATAAACCGTAAAATTCGTACCTTTTGTCTTTTTGTTCCCTCAATAGAATATTGTTCACCTTTCTTCCTTTAGACTCTCGCTATTGTATCCGTGCACTAATTAACGCCCATAACTATTATTAGTTCACTAATCTAAGAGTTCCTTTAAACGAAATACACCCACCATTTAATTCGACGCTCTCCACTCTGGTCAAAAGCTAGTGAAGGGAGAGCGTTGCCAGAGTGGAGCGTTTCAACTTATGGATCGATTTCTTACTATCTCTTATTAAATTTTTAAGTCATTAAGGTACCCAAAATGTCGTCATCATCGACAATTCTTCTTCTGGTGGTTATCAGTTTATCTATATTCTCTGTAGTAATTTCATCATCGTCTTCTGATGATCTTCATTTCAATATTATTGATTATCTACAAAATAAAGATGAAATCGATCAATGGATTCAACAGATGAAACCTTTACAGTAATCTTTTATTTATTTATTTTTCTAGTTTTTAAAAAAAATAGTTTTTTTTTTCTCAAAAATATACTTAATTAAAACGGAAAATTTATTTTGCTAATTGCATTTTGATATATCTCATTTTTTGATCGATTCATGAAAGGCAAGAAACGTGGCGACAAAAGTGGCGTCACAAGCGTAGGGGGGCGATTCAGAAAAAAGCCTCCGCTTACTCTTGTGACGTCATGTTTTTGGACAAACGGTTTGCCATCGTTCATGGTTGTCCTGAATAAATCGTCTACTCCTTTCGAACAATACTTTCTCTTTGGCAAATATTATAGAAATAGTGTATGCAGTGATGAGATTGACTGGGAAATTCCTTTTGAAACACATTTTTTTTGTACTATGGTAACAGTATGAGGATTTTATAGCCTCGGGTTTCGTTCTCGTCAACATTTATGCTTAATTTTCAGTAACAAAGAACGTCGTTCACCTATGGCACAATTCGACTTCGCAAATGCACTCAGATCAATTGATAATATTCAAAAACCAAGGTATTACTAATAAGGGAAGGTCTCAAGTCCCCATGAGTTTTCGAGGTCACTATATCATGACTAGAATTAGTTTCGAATGCTGATTGCGAATAAGTTTTCCGAATTTGTCCAATTCATTACAATTCAAGTCATTGTATTCATCTCAAAGCTCATGATTACTCATTTGTAAATGATTCTTCAGATGGTTGTGCTAATGTTGACTTAATTTCAGATTTGGTCGACGAAGATGAAAATGATGTTCAACATTGTACATCATTTTCATTCCATTAGGATCAACACTTATTTCTTCTCAATATCTTCACTGCATTTACTATTTAAGTAAAATCACTTCAATCAATAAAAGAGCGAGAACCCGTTATTCGTCACATTTTAATCACATTCATTAAACAATAATTGACAAACAATCATAAGAAAAAGCGATTTTTTGGTACGAGAATGACATTCCTCTCTGTTTGTGCGGGAAATTTAATTGTTGATGAATGATCTCTATACAAGAGGATTGTATAATGTGCACTTCATTTTATGAACTGTATTAGAGTAAATTATTCATGAGAGGAAATTATACGAGGTATAAGCCGGAAGCTTTAACTATAACTAAACTTACAGCTTTAAACATAATTTTTTAAGCTGCGTTTAAACTGCAATTGCATAGACAGTGTGAAAGTGTGCTTTCCACGCATAAAAGTGAACTACTAACAATAATACCGCTGTTTTTTTTTGTTGAAAAACCAAATAATTATATGTAGTTTACACCGTCTCATACCTACAGTCAGAAAAAATTAACTTTTTTAACAGTCTCTTTTTTCGCAGAATGTTTCTTATCACTATCGCTCTTTCAATTATCTATCAATTATCACTGGCTCAGCAGTGATCAACAGCACGACTTCATGTCCCTTGAATAACGGGTTGTATCAACCTTTACCTTTTTCCTTTACATATTTCTTATAGTTAATTCTTTATCAATTGTGTTGACAGACATTGAACATTTGAACTTGTTTATATTAGTCTGCCTAAAGAAGGATGAGATTGATCTCGTTCTCGAGGATAAGGAACTCTTTCACTTTGAATGATTCTATCGAGATAAGCAATGGAGAGAGAATGAGAATGAATACATGTTTCATTGATCTTTGAAGATCTTTTCATACTTTCAATCAAACCATGCCTAAATTAAATTGATTTTCCTTCAATTATACAAAATATTATAATAAAGACTTGAAATTTAAGAAAATGATTTACGTATAGTCCACTCGTCGGAATTGAAATATGTAATTTCCAGTAAATTAGTACTCATAGTTTTCGGAGTAGTTTAATTTGCATTTAAATTGCTTATCACAGTATTTGAAATTGTGTTTCATTAACAGAACTTTTTGACGCGGAAACACATGACTTCAACAATTGAAAAAAATATTCGTACTCAGCTGAAATAAATAATACGTCCGAATGCTCCAAGTGCAGTTGACGTACTGTAATGTAACAATGTTATCAATTCTCATTTAGTCCAGAATGTTTTCCATTTGGATTGATCGACTCCTCCTTCAAATGGATGATTGTGACGTCTTTGTTCCTCGTTCTATTCAAGATCTCGTAATCATTCCCTTTATCTCTCTTATCTTATTCTTTCCATTCATCAAACATATTCCATTGCGACATCGATATCTCTCGACCTTGTAATTCTTTTTAATTGTTTAAATCCAAAGGGACGGGTCTCATCTCATGGACTTATGATAAGGACTAGAATCAGTTTTTGATGCTGATTACAAATCCGTTTTCAGAAAATACTTAATCGAGCTGAGTTTCGAGAAAATCGATATTATGAATTTTGGTATTTTCCACAAACCATCCGGATGATTTGGTGAACTCATCAATCGGCGTTCAAGTCAATGGCTTGGTAGCGTTTTGGATAGACCTGATTGTCATGGGTTCGATCACCCTTGTCGCAGTTTTCTTTTGCTGATTAGGTGTATGTCAAGATCTAACAAGATATTCTGTCTGGGTAGATCACTATCGATCCGCTTTTTCCTCCAATTAGGCGAAGTTTTAAATGCTCAGTTTGATTAGGCGCTTTCTGAAAGCAGATTCGTAGTCAACATCGAAAAATGATTATGGTCATGACAACTGATTCTATTCCTGTTTATTGCCTTATAAGAAGGCCAGGATGAGTTCAAAGCAACCCTTTATCAGATTTAGTTATGATCGACTTGCATGCACTGATTTTATGGCCATTTGTCTTTTTAACAGGTATGATGTTCACATCTTTATTTGTTTATTATTGTCACTCGTCTTAAAAACTCGCTTGAAAAAATGTCTCAAACAGTGTGCTATTTTAAGCTAGATTTTACATACATGGTCCTTAAATGACTACAACTTTGAAACTCTCGACTACACTGTCTCTCTCCACAAGAGAGTTTCAAATTAAGTTCAGGTTATTCTTTTGAAATAATAATAATGTTTAAAGTTGAAAGTGCCGTTCGTTCTCGTGGTATTGGTTTGATTCGTCTTCCATTCGGAGTATCCGATCATCGTTCTGGGCCTTATATGCCCAATCTTTACATTGCTGGAAATAAACTGTATCATAAGGTATATTATATGTATATGCATATATTACATGTGTAAAACACATCGTCAATCTTTGATTTTCCTCAGTTATTTGATTTAGATGAAACAAGAAAGTGACTGGTTAATTCATTGATCAATCAGTCAATTTATACCCAACAGAAAAGAACAAAAACTTTTGTAAACTTTTAAAATATAAAGCACTTCTTTACAAACATTTTTCCTATCTGAACAAATCAATCAATTTTACTTATTAGAAACTAATTTACAATGTCTATCTTATCTTTTTCTTTTCTCTTTATCTTTTTTCCTTTTTTTCCACATTGTAATTAATAATTGCAGACCCAATCAGTACCAGATGTTTCTCTACCGGGTCAAGAGAAACATTTCTCTGGAAATGCTCAATTGAATCCATTCAATCATATGTTAGGAGTGTCTTCATCTCTTGATTTCGGTGACAGTTGGGGTGCAGGTTATGCACTTCATGGAGTCAATTTTATGGGTACGTCAATCCTATTTTCTATTTTTTTTAAATTAATTTATTTGTGTATGAATCGTGTATACTAGATGAATCACACCCAGCAGAGAGAGCTTAGGAAAAGATTAAATTATAATTTTGACTATTGTAGTTCGTGTTCTCTATCACCGATGGATTCTATTGCAAAATAACTAGTCTCACTACTTATTTTGTCATTTCTTTATTTTAAAAGGTCTTCTAGACCTTTTAAAATAAAGATTACCTATCTAAATTACCTAATTATCAATAATAAATTATCTAATAATTTAAGATTAGCTATCTAAATTACCTTTTGCGGTTGAAGGGCCTTATTTTTCTTTGAGCGAGGAAAATATCTGAAAATGAAAATATCCAATTGGCATCTTGCCACATCCTTGCAAAAAGGATTGTGAATACTTGATCGTGTCGTGTGCACTTCCTCGTCCATCTTTCAGTGAGAGAAATGGATGTGAACCTTCACATGAAACACCAAATCACTCAAAGTAAAAACAAAATAGGTGGTGATATTTTGTTTTCAATGCAATAGGCAATATCAGTCATTCTTTGGTCTCAATCCATGATTATGCCTTGAGGGATCTAATTGCAAATCGAAATGGACACCCATCTGTGGGAAAGGGAAAGTTGCACATAGAAAGTATGATTGCGAGATGTGAGAAAAGAACGTGTTTGGAGATTGATTTCGCTATCCTGTGAAAGAATTGAAAACAATCTAATGACAAGGCGAAACTTTATCCCTTATTTATGGTTAGAACTTTGATACGGAAAGCGCGTTACCATTATTCCGCATTCAGAAAGTTCGAATCCAATTTCATGAATGGAGGAGAGACCGTACCTCAAAACTTCTATTATGTTGTCGGGGTATGGAAATTTCTAAAAAAAAACAGAGTACAATAGATGACTATAAAAAATGGTAATAGAGGCTTTTTCTTTAAAGGTTTGGACATGAAACGTAACTACAAACAATATGCGAATCTTCCTCATCTTGAGACTGATGGACTACATCAACCATTTGGGAATTCATTCGTTGTTGGAGCTGAATTCGATGAGGTTAAATATGCCTCACAAGCAGTGGCATTGGATATACCGCTACCTGGGATCAATGAGGTAATTATTAACATTACATATTACATTACATTTCAACAACTTTATTGGAATGTTATTTCAGCTGGGTTGCCATTAGGGTTCTCCAGAGTCCGATCATGTCTTGCAATTTGCACGAATTGAGTACCGCTGTTAAAACATCTAGTTGTATTGTAGTAAAATATCTAAACCTATGGAATTCGTGAATTGGTGATTTTTTCTGGTGTATAAATGGAAATGAAATTGATTAGGATAAGATCCGATTTGTGCTGAACTCTTGAATGTCCAGATAGTCGGGAAGATTTAGCTCCAGAAAAAAAAGAAGACTGGTCAGGAGCTCGAACTCGTTAAGCAATTTATGAGAATGAATGACTGTTTTCCATGAAAGAACAATCACTGATCAATATATTAGAGATATGTATATCATGATAGTTTGTTTTTATTTCTAATATATTTCAATGTTAGATACGACCGCTCACTGAACAATTTTCTCTCACGTATTATATATCTGGCTCTCATAATATAAACATGCTTTGAGCCACAATTCGATTAAAATTGGTCAATCATCTTCAACAGTGAGAGAATGTTGTTGTAGCAGTTTCAAATTATCGTTGGCTCTTAAAAGACTGAGCGCATATAAGACGATGAATATCACTGAATACTACAAAGATCAAAGATCAATCTTCAGATGTTCGATTTCGAGTTGGAAACACTTGAAAAACGCGACGCCGGTCTCGTTGATATCTATCATTCTAGAATGAGTTTACCTATTCCTACAACCAATCAACGTGTGCCATTCAAGGTTTGAACTTTGATCTTTGATCTTTGTACTTTAATCATTGATTCAGGCTCATTTCTTCGAGCGATTCAATGATGTCGATGTAAACTTCGGTCACGTGCTTCCAAATGTAAATCTGATGGGAGTGGATACGGATGATGTCGTTGATCAATTAGTTGTTAACAAAGCTAATCCTACTCTAGTTGGATAAAACTGAAATCCCTTTGTATTCATTAAGTAAATGTACTTAGTTATTTAAATATTATATTAAGTACTTTTCAAGTTACTGTATTTAATACTGTATAGATCGTTTTTAATGTATGCTATAAGCAATATTTTTCGTTACATTGTGCAATATTCAGTCATTATATCAAACGCATTTTCTAGCTTTATTCGGGTTGTAATAAGTTCCTCATTGCTATATTGATCGAATTGATAATCAATAAATCATTAAATATGTTGTTTGAGTATGGAAATACATAGAGGGGGAGGTTGAATAATAAGAAAAGCATCTGGCTGAATTCTTTTACCCTACGCACTATTTCATCCCCTTCTTCTATTCTTCTTTTCTCTCCCATGTTGTAAGACTCATTTGATCCACAATATCTCTCTACCTCTCTTTCTTCTCCCTCTCCCTACTTCCCTACTCTCCTTCTCCCTCTCCCTCTCCCTACTCCCTTCCCTCTCCCTCTCCTCACCAAGTCCTATTCCCTATCCCCTTCCAAACTTTACACTTGCCTCAACCCCCGTGGGTGGAGTCTCTTCCTCTATATCTCTGTCTCTCTTTGATTCCTCTACTCTCTCATCTCTCCTCCCTCCTCTCTCTGCCTCTCTCTTCACCTCCTCTCGCCCTCTCATCCTCCTCCTCCTTCAACTTTTCTCTTCTATATTTCTCTTCTTAAGTCCTCCTCTCCATTGCTGAGGCATCAATTGCATCTACAATGGTGAGCATTTCCTTCCTCTCATATTATTATTTTATATTTATATATTACATTTAATAATGCTTCATGCCATATTAGACGATAGTACTATAGTATAACCATGGTCTAAATATAACTTATTTTTCCAAATCTTAGGATTACGGTAGCTCTAATTACCCGTTTAATAAATCGATAATTTGTAGGCTGAAGATATCGAAGAGATTCTCGCTGAGATCGACGGCTCCCAAATTGAGGGTAAGATATTATTGATTGATTAGCTGAATGAAATCGTTGATCGATATAGCTACCGTAGTCTAAATGTTTTCGTGTTAAGAGTACCAGAAGTTCTTCGATGCCTTCGATAGAGGAAAGCAGGGATACATCATGGCCACCCAGATCGGTCAAATCATGCATGGTATGGAGCAGGATTTCGATGAGAAGGTACCGTAATCCAATCATTTTCCATCTAAGACCATATCATTGAAGCGTTTGTTGATTATCTTTAAAGAGTTCTTGAAAATTATTAGGCCCGCATTTTTGTTCCTCTCGTCTCTCTAGTTCTATCTATTTCTTTTTGTAACACAGAACAACTGTTCTTGCCGCTCATAGTAACTTTGAACAAAACAGAAGTAACTTAACAAAAGGTAATTCGAATCCTCTCATATCATTTGATAATTACAATAATATCATTCTGAATCAATCAATATTCGCATCTGTTTCTTTATCATTCAATTCCTCCTCCTCCGTCTTTAGTGTAATATTCCGAGACAGATCCTTCTCTCATCTTTTCTCTGCACTCTCTCATATCCTCATACTATCTCACCTTCTCTAACTCTTCTCACTACTTTTCCATGAATCTACTAGAGGGCATTTATATTTATGATCGGAAACACTTGACATAAATCAATTGATCAATCCTACTGTCATATGAAATAGATCAACATTCCATAACCGTATCCGTCATTTAGACCCTCCGTAAGCTCATCCGTAAATTCGACGCTGACGGTTCCGGAAAGCTCGAGTTCGACGAATTCTGCGCTCTTGTGTACACCGTAGCCAACACTGTCGACAAGGAAACTCTTCAAAAGGAATTGAGGGAAGCTTTCCGACTCTTCGACAAGGAGGTTAGATCAAACCCGTCTGACCTATGCCTAATCAATCATATCTATTCAGGGTAACGGATACATCTCACGACCGACCCTGAAGGCTCTTCTCAAAGAAATCGCCGATGACTTGACCGATGCTCAATTGGATGAAGCCGTAGACGAAATCGATGAGGACGGCTCAGGAAAGATCGAGTTCGAAGGTACGGTACTTCTTGGTTACGGTACATCTGAGCATTATCTCATTTGGGTTACGGTATATTATGGTATTATCATGAATTGATTTCAGAGTTCTGGGAGCTCATGGCCGGAGAATCCGATTAAACTATCCACTACTTCTCATTAATAAACTTCTAACGTGTATATAACACAGTAAGTTACACTTTTACTTATGAATAGTATCACCTCATGGAAATACAAAAAAATGGTAACTAATCGATATTCTATTACAGCACCGTCTCCTCGCAACCGTACTACCGTCTAGTAATGAGGACTACTATACCGTAATCCACGATTTCCAAATAATGTTTTTTTTGTCTCGCTTCAATCACTAAATTGTTCTCCAAACATTTGAGAAGTAATGAATAAAGACTTTCTCTCTTGTATTATCGATTTGTTTATGTAATACAGTAATGACAACAACATCAAAATAACCTGATCAAAGGTACTATGGAAAATAGATAATCAGATGTTCAACTTACACAATTCTTTTATACACAAGTTAGAATAGTCAGCTGTATCTAAAGATCTTCTTCAGATGAAACGATTTGACAGGGAAAGTGCAGAACATTCTATTAATTTGATTTCTCAATGTCACTATTTATAAAGGAGATCAATCACTCCCGCCTTCTATCCTTCTATAACAAATAACATAGTCTATTCATTGATCATTTGATTAATTATACATTCTATGTCAAAACAATGTTCTCACGTAGGTCGAGAGTAAATTAAATGAGTGTGAAATGGAGAGACAATTTTGGTATAGGAACACAATTTCATCACCCCACATTTATATATGTTTCACACCGAACATATCAAGGGACTCAGGCAAATGGACCAATCCTCCTTCTCCATTCAAGAAAGAACTAATTCATATCATATCATAGCACATTCACCTTTTTGTATCATAATGCACCTGTGGTCATATATCAATCGATTCACTATTGTATTCGAAGGTCCATAAAGGATGCTTATTACTCTTCAATATTCGTCATTCTATTAATTCATCCTTTATCGTCTGTGTATGTGTGAAATGAATAAACCATCGGAAGCAGTGAACAACGATCACAAGAATACAAGTCAACAAGTATTTATCATTCATAACAAAGGAAGAATCAATAATATCACAGTCATTGGAGGTCATCGCCTATTGGGAGACAAAGATGGGTAATAAATCGGGGGTCAGGGAACAGTAAGTGGTTAGTAGGTAATGGGTAACCTCGATGGTACGGGGTTAACCATCGCGGGATACAGGGTTACCTACTCGCACAATTCCTCCCATTCCCCATCCAATCTACTTCGTTCATTCAACGCTATCAATGCGGCGAGAGCAGCAACCTGAACAATTGATCTTTGATCTTTACCAATATATTACATGAATTTCTACAAAGAGTGTGTGTTACTCCCACTCATTCGTAGTCTTTCCTCACTTTTCTCTCTAGTCTCTATCAGCATTCTTCCATCTCTATCCACACTCTTCCACTTGCCCCATTCATGTTTCATATCAAGGATAAAGGGACAGTCGATGAATACTTTTCAATTTTAAGTCAATTTCTTTTATTAATTCAATTCATATAATATAGTATCAATAAAATGTTCGTAGATTAGATTATCATTTGATGAAATGAATGGTAATGAATTATCAAATATTCTATTCTATTCATTCATTCATTCTATTCCACATACTTGTTCAGCCATTTTCTTATTCGTTTGTCCGATTCTTGATAGGAATCGTCGTTGGAAGACACGTACTTCGGCCTCGTAGCGACGATCCGATTCCCGCAGTCTCTGGAAGAGATTAAAGATCAATAAATGAAGACACGAAAAGATCAAAGATCAATATATGAAGACACGAAAAGATCAAACATCAAGAGATGAATACAACAAAAGATCAAAGATCAAGAGATGAAGACATGAAAAGATCAAAGATCAAAGACTAACACATTCATAGATTGGTTTCTCAGTTGCTTTTTCTTCACATAATCGATGAAGTGCAGTCTTCGGAGTATTGGCTCCACTTTGAGCCGTCTTCAATCGTTTCCTTAATCAGAATCATAAATATAATGAGGAATAAGAATATCGATTAGTTATCGATTGAATGAACATAAGAACGTATTTGCACAAAATGGTATGAATTCCAATTTCGCTGGAAAACATTTTTTGAACAAGTTTGACCATTCTCTTTCCAAATTCTTCTTTACAATAAAATTGAATATTCTATTATGGAACTAACAATGGAAAAGTGACATCTACATATTCCAATCCCGTATTCTCATCTTTCTCTACACGATCTCCACGACGAGATTGACGAAGCTTCCTGCAATCATAATTTATTCGGATAGCTACGATATTAATCTACAGTAACCCCGGTCAACTATAGTAATCTTCACAACCATATGGTTTGAACAATGTGGTATACAAGACGTGGTGGGACTACCGTAATTAGTAATAAACGTCGTCTATGACTCACTCACCTACACTCCTCATATCTCGTTTCCATATTCCATACACGACAAATCTCAAGTACTGATCCAGCTTGGACTGTGGCTCGACCTCGAGGATCATGTTCCTACATATAATGATAATGATCAGAAACAATCATGATCTTTGATCTTTGATCTACTGATTAACAATCACGAAAAACATATCATCATTCTGTGCATCATCATTTCCATTAAAGTTTAAGAGAGCATGTCTGAGGAAATTGACATTCTGACCAGGGGGTGCGGAAATAGCAAAAAATAAATTTCTCTGTTTGATGTGGAATATAATAGTGCACTGCCAGGCGACCTCAGCCGTGCATATGAGAAAGTTTGTTTTTGTGTCTGAAGGTTACTGTAAGAGAAAATGTTCGGTAGGTCAAAAAAATTAATTTGGTTCCCAAGCATCCGATCGACTCGGGAGTGGTACCAATCGATTCCTTGAGCGAATACAAGCAACTTTTACTCAGATCACTTTTTAGTCAGGACTTTGAAGAATCGAGTTATTACGAAAATAAACTTTTGAACGTTAATTTCTATGCGACGGTTCTCTAGGAGGAAGAAATTAAATTTGCTTAAATCGTTCTACATTTAATTACCTACCTTATATTTAAATATGAAAGCAAACAAACCTGGTCAAATTTGGTTACGAAAGCAAAATATGACAGCAACTCGGTAAAAAAGTCACTTCGCGATCCTTAGTGCGCTTGTCATACTGTGGACACCAGTCTCTTTTCACGCCTCTATGCCCGGACTCAGACCTATAGGTTTAATTTATTTCGTTTTTACATGTTTTTTTACTTAAAATTAAAACACACACTAGGGGGAAACATTTAAAAACAGAATAAATTAAGCAAAAATAAACCAATTAATGAGCCGTGAATAAGACAATATGCTCTGGCGTTTGAATCCATGCATGATTCAAGTAAAATTCGTGCAATTAATGATATGATATACATGTAGCATGGAAAATACTCGAATCATGCATGGGTTATCCGTGATCATGCGTGGATTTTGAGACTCCTTGCAAGATCACATAAAATCTATACACGATCACGAAGAATCCATGTATGAGATCGAACCGTGGATATCCCATGTATGATCAAGCATGATTATGCTCGTATCCGTGATCATTCATGGATTTCAACACCAGAGTGACAAGGCACCAAAATAATATCGTGAAGTAGTCTTAGACTGAGTCACTGTCATATTTTGCGTTCAAATACAAACCTGACCTCTTTTGTTGGTCTTCATATTTTAATATAAGGTTTGGTATTAGATGTAGAACGATTTAAGCATATTTACTTTCTTCCTTCTTTAAAAAGGTTCTATAGCAATTGGTGCCCTGTCATATTTTCTTATTCACAGCTCTATACCCGGCACCATTAATTGGTTTATTCTTGCTCAATTTATTCCGTTTTTAAATGTTTCCCCCCTAGTGTGTGTTTTAATTTTAAGTAAAAAAACATGTAAAAACGAAATAAATTAAACCTATCGGGGGAGTCCGAGCATAGAGCCGTGAAAAGAGACAGGTGCCTACAGTATGACAAGCGCACTAAGTATCGCGAAGTGACTTTTTTACCGAGTTGCTGTCATATTTTGCTTTCGTAACCAAATTTAACCAGGTTTGTTCGCTTTCATATTTAAATATAAGGTAGGTAATTAAATGTAGAACGATTTAAGCAAATTTAATTTCTTCCTCCTTGAGAACCGTCGCATAGAAATTAACGTTCAAAAGTTTATTTTCGTAATAACTCGATTCTTCGAAGTCCTGACTAAAAAGTGATCGGAGTAAAAGTTGCTTGTATTCGCTCGAGGAATCGATTGGTACCACTCCCGAGTCGATCGGATGCTTGGGAACCGAAATAAATTTTTTTGACCTACCGAACATTTTCTTTTACAGTAACCTTCAGACACAAAATCAAACTTTCACATATGCACGGCTGAGGTGGCCTGGAAGTGCACTATTATATTCCACATCAAACAGAGAAATTTATTTTTTGTTATTTCCTCTCATATGTGAGTCCTCTCAGGTCGTCTCTCTTAAACAATTTACATGAGACCATGTAAAATCCTTCATGTACAACATTGGTAATGACATCTATCATGATTATTGATTGCCATGATTATTGATTGATATGACATCATTATACCTGCTCACCACCCAATATCCTCTGCACCACATACTTTGTCATCGTATAGTTTTCGTCCCATTCGCACGCCTACAATCAATCGATAATCGGTGCAAATACCGTATTCAAATCCTACCGTACCTTATCGAGAAAGTTCCGTATCTCTGTGTCCATTGGGAACATTCCTTCTTTGCGGAAAATTGATGGATTCGATAGGGCCTTTCGAGCTACCATCACTGAAGATATAATAATCAATGTTGTTCACTAGCCACGTCAATTTTAATCCTACCTATCGTATCTCACCACCATACCATACAGTACCCTATAGTACCTCCCGTATTCTACAATACACCACCAACCTGATGAAGCTCCGGTCCTTTCTCTAAACACCAATAACTCTTCATGAGTGTTCATCTCGGCTGAGCCTCCACTATAAAGATTTCAATCAATATAAGGCCGAGAAATAGAACCACAGCTAGACAGATAATGAATTGATCTAACCAGTGCTATAGTTAACACGAAAGACAGATATGAATCCATGAACAGACAAATCGTTTTGCAGAAAAGGTGTTTGAATCTAATCAGAAGTTTTAAAAAAAAATTTAATTAGGAAATTTTGGAGAATTATTTAGCCCTCGTTTCTGCTAAAATTGATCAAATTAGATTCAAACAGTCTTTTGATTAGATACAAAGCGATTTACCTGACCATATTGGCTCCTATAAATAATTTCTTTAATTATTTGCATGTATTTTATTGTAAGCGTCAGACTAACTTTGCAATGACTGGAATACCGATACTCCTTACAATCTCCCGTATCTCATCCTCTCGATTACTATCATTGGGTCTCTCATCACGACGTCTGAATCAATATATGATTATCGATTGATTGATTACACTAATAATCAAATATGCAAGACAGCCGTGGTAAAGAAATGACACGAATAGATTTGCACCGTAGATTCGTGTTTCACCACATTCATATCTCAAGTGAAACCGATAAAAAAAAAATGAAGAACACTCTGCTATATCAATCATAGGTTGAATAACTACGTTACAGATTTTCAAAAGCGGCCATGTTTCGTAGTTTGTAACGTAGCTATTCGACCTATGATCTCAATATTCGATGTACCTTCCATGTACTCCTATAGCAGCTACTCCCGTTCGTTCTATCGTATGTACAAGAGCCAATGTAGAAGATGACTGAAACACCATCCATATCAATCAATAATTAGAACGTCGTAGGACACAGGTCGCAAAGCAGCTAGATGAACAATTTAAAAACAAGACCAAAGCATATCCCGTTGGGCAGGATGGTTTTTTTTCAAACAAAGATGATTTTTTCAGAGAAAAGTCAGTTGACGATCGAGAAAGAATACTGTATACGTATACCATACATCATCAAGTACACGAATCTTGCACGACACAGGAACTGCTGATGTGGATACGAGAGATGAGAGAATCTGAGTTGAGAGATGATGAATAGTTCTTCGATCTCATATCCTATGAGATTCTTGTTTCACTCATAACTCTTCTATCAATTCAATCTTTCCAAAGACAATGGACAATTGAATCTCAGATTAACAGCAAATATATTTAGAAAAACATTTTGCATACGAATGCAATCATGTGGTATGTCCATTTGATCATTTGTTCGTACCGTACTCAGTCCTTCCAATCCTACCGTATCCATAATCTACCGTACCTCTTTAACTCTATCAGTCTGTGTGAGTAGAGCAGCTCCCATCCCTCCTTGAATCGAGAATGGCTTCGGACATCCCATATTCACATCGATTGCTGCCACGTCTCTTCCTCTAAACATTATTGATTGATTGATTACTGTATTCTCTTAATCTACTATAATAAACCCCAATCTACCGTACCCTCTCATAATCATCTCATCTGCCATTACTCAATAACTGTAATCTATCAACTAACTACCGTATCCCCATAACTACCGTATCCTCATAACTACCGTATCCACTCACACCATGGCAGCCACTTGGGCGGCAGATTCTCCATTATTGGTTCCAATCTGCAGTACAACTCTTTCCTTCTCTCGTTCCGATGCAATCCGAAGCACGACGTCATCTTCGATACAGTAATCGATCGTGCCGAGAATATCTTAATAAGATATTGATTGATTGTTTTTTGACACAAACATGAGTAAGCATAGGCAAATAATTGAATTGACTGATCTTATTGATGGTTAACCAGCACAATATTGCATCTTCACTAATACCATCAGATATTAATTGTGTTAAATGTGTTGCACACTCCTAAATCCTCATAAAAGTTCAATCCGAATCAATTCCCATGTTCATTTCGTTGATTCCAACCGTTCGTTGTCTTCATAATCACTCAAGATGAAATCTCTGTACTCTCTCAATTCTCCATACTCTCTCACTCTCATCTGCATTCATTCCATTAAGACAATAGTACCAATTCTCTATTCTAATTCTATATATACCATTCATTCTCGCCTCTATTCATTCACTATTCATCAACTCGTTCTGAGTGGTCTTCTGCCCTTATTTCTCCTTCTTTCATCTGATTGAGAAACCATGGCTGCTGAGCTCGTCCAGATCGCCCCCGGTACCCAGGTTTGTGTATCCAAGAATTCACTTCCACTCTAAACTCCAACCTCCAACCTCAACCCTGACCGTAGACCCTAACCTAACCTTTCAGCAGCCTACATAGCCATAAGGCATGTTACATTGCTAATGACCAATCGATATGGAACTTCCCAATCAATCAATAATGTACGTTGTAGGTCGAAAGATGGACCATCATTAAGAAGTTGGGAGAGGGAGGTTTCGGTGCTGTATACAAGGTACAGTGATATATCGTAGATCAAAGATCAAAGATCAATAAATCATTTGCAGGTAGCTGGACAAGGCGGAGAATATGCCTTGAAGGTCGAAGGAGTTAACGAACAAATTCAAGTAAGAAGCACACGACGACCGCTTTCAAATATTTGGAGTGGAAGAATGATTGAATCATTCGATCAATCGATCGATCAACCAATAAATAATCAATTGATGTTATAGGTTCTCAAGATGGAGGTATTCGTATTGACTGAATTGAACAAACGAGGAGGTCGTCATTTCTGTAAGATTGAAGACAAAGGAAGATATGGAACCTTCAACTATGTAGTAATGACTTTCGTCGGAAAGTCTCTTCAGGTAGGATCATAGATAAATGATCGCTCGAATCAATCAATAATTCAGGATCTCCGAAAGGAGGGTCCAGGAGGACACATGTCACTTGGAACTGCTTTGTCTGCTGGTATCCAGTGTCTCGAAGCTCTTGAAGGTGATCTACCGTAACCCTGGCCAGTCTATGGTAACAGTACCTATCTCAGATCTTCACGGTATTGGCTACCTTCATCGGGACGTCAAACCTGGTAACTACACTGTTGGTCGTGCAGAGTTGGGAGAACTACGAAAGGTGCATTACAATTGAAATAAACAATAATTGTACATATTATTATAGGTGTACGTACTCGATTTCGGTATGTGCCGCAAGTTCACCAACGAGCAGGTACAGTATCAGTGGTGTTACAGTAATCCTTGATTCAGGGAGGGTTACAGTAATCGTTACATGATTCAGGGAGTAATCCGTAAGCCTCGTGCTGCTGCTGGTTTCCGTGGAACCGTTCGTTATGCTCCCATCTCTTGCCATATGCAGCGAGAGTTGTGCAGAAAGGATGATGTCGAAACATGGATCTACATGCAGGTACTGTAGTTTGATCTTTGATCCCTGGGTTTAGACTACAAACTACAGGTCGAGATTACCACTGGCAATCTACCATGGAAGAACGTTCAAGACATGAACCAGGTACATCAAAGATCAAAGATCAAAGATTAGATGAGTGGTATTGTAGGTTGGAGAGTACAAGAAGCGTGTTCGTTTCCCACCTGGAATCCACGAGATGTTCGCTGGTTGCCCTGCTGAGTACGCTCAGATGATGCAGTAAGTAGAAATTAATCAGTTAACCATTCCACTCATCATACTCCTTGATGAATATTGTAACATTTACATTCTTCTCGTCTTGATCATTCACAGAATATATTCTTTACATTTACATTCTTTGTGCATACTAATCAAATTTGCACATTTGAATAAAGAATAAATTAATTAACGTAACCTTACAGATGCGTTGACTCTCTCAAGTACTACGACACTCCCAACTACGCACAGATCTACCAGCTCTGCAGGTACCGTAACCAGAACCTCGGATACAGTAATCAACATTCTCATTTGCAGAGCTGCCATGACCAACAACAATGTGCAAGAGTTCCCCTATGATTGGGAGAAATAAGAAGCATCGACTACCGTATACAATGGACACTTTATTTGTGCAACGCCACGCCCCCTTTATCCTTTATTGCTCGATCATTTTTATTGATCCGTAGTAGTGGTGTTGGTTTGCATAAATGATGTCCTACATATTCGACTACCGTAATCTTGCATGCTCAATTGAGTCACACTTACGATTCTCTTTCCTCGTTGCCGCTAGTAGTTTCTGGTCGACAATCTCTTCAGTGTACACGAGATCAGCACCGTAATCGAGAGATAGTACCCTAAACAGGGATACTGTAAGTGTTATTCTAAGACAAAGGGACTACCGTACCTCAAGGGAGTTCGTCCAGCTCTGACCATGGGTGCCAGACATATCTTACCCGTGTAGAATGATGAATCACTGGCCCTTTCACTCATCACTATCAATCTATCCTATATTACTGTATCTATCAATGTGTCAGAAATACGATTCCCGTCACGAACGTTGAACAAAACGAATCATGTGACAAGAGAACAATAAATGAAAGTTTATCGAATGATTAGTGAATTTGAGAACTGTTACAAGTAATGATGGTTATAATTGTATTGTGGCTAATGAATGACTAAAAAGCATAGGTGGGCACTTGAAAACGAATTCTTTTTGCACACAGCCTTGCCTTTCCTTGCGGGGCCTTGCGCATAGCTTTGCCTAGCAAAAATTGGAAAATTTCCAGTCAAATCTATAAAAAAATGGACATGCCCATAGCCTTGCCTTACAATTTCCCGGCTTGCGCACAGCCTTTCCCCCAGCGTGCCCATCCATGCTAAAAAGATCCAAACCGAAAGAAACAAAGAAAGAAAGAAAAATAATTGAAAGTATTATAAGCAGACGATGTATTAGTATAGTCGAATTTGATATATCCATGAGTACAGTACATCAATCAATCAATAATCTTATCTGAATATCGATCGAAAGACCATCCTGTGATCGCTACCGTACACAAGGAAAAGATAACACACTAGATGGATACGGTAATCGATCGGGTATACTGTACATACCGTATACGAAATGAGTCGAGGAGAGCACGAAACTAATGCACACATACAGATATAGATAGATATACACACAATAATCGTTCATGAGAATGAAAAAAAGACAGATGGGGTTAACATCCAATCAATACAAAGACCAGATCAAAAAAACTGAGTAGAGATGGTCAAATTTATGGAACTATGTTAATGAGGGGGCGGAGCTATAAGGGGTGGAGCTAAGTGATACAGGGTCAGAGACTAAAAGTAAACACGTGATGAAAGCGTAATCTGTTCATGGCTCTATGGACATATAAATAAAATATCATACAATATATATATACTAAGTAAAAGATACTTGATGATAATGAATACATATGCATATACAAAACTTACATAATTGAACAATAGTAAAATACAAAGTGTACAAAGTGTAAAACATACAATAAATGGTCGAAAATAGATGAAAAAAGACAAAAGAGAAAGGCAGGCGAGTATGGAGGAAAGAGCAGCTACAGTATGATGATATATGAATGATTATCGATTATTTCTAACTACAGTATGATGGAATGGTAGATCATAGTAGATAGTGTACAACGGGGTCAGATAGACGACGGAGTAAACGATCAATATAACGATGTGATTCAATTACTGTACGTGGAGTTGGAGAAATGGGCGGAGTCTCATCATTATTCATACCAGTAGATGAAGAATCATCATGATGACGTCGACGTCGTTTAGGGGTCAGAGTTGAAGGGGTCAAATGACGACCACGACGACGTCGTTGCTGCAAATAACTCTTTGATACATCAGCTACCTCAAAATCTATACTCCATATATCGAACAAAATACTTTTTAACAATACAACCAACCATCGCATCCCCCCATTGTAAAACGGTAGTTAGTTCAGCGGATACGATGATAGATACCGTATCCTACAGTACCTGTAAATGCTGCACTCTCCTCTCGTCCCGTCATACTCGAGCTGAATGATCATCTCCTTCATCCATTCTCTCAGCTGCATCATGAAAGACATCAGCTCCATCTTCAGGGATCGCCTACAGTAATCAATCAATAATGATACATTCCAAGCAATCTTTTTTTTTGAAATCCTTTCTCTTGTTATCAATATTTGTCTCGTTTCGTGCATGTGCACGCTGATAAAACAGTTAACCAATAATAAAGCATGATCATAGCCCTTAAAATATCTACTAGATAAATGACCAACATGTTCATCAACAGCACTTTCTCCATCATGATCATCATCTGATCTATTCTTTGATCTTCTTTTCTCTTCTAAATCTCTTTTCATTTGTTCCAACATCTCCTCCATTCGTATCTGTAATTAGAAGTCATTTCAAGTTCAAGTCTGTCATTCCATTCTCTAGTCTCTCTAACCAGTCACATTCGTGTTTCTCACTAACGAGATCAATTCAATCTTCAAACGACATCAATCCTAACTGCACGAATATTTTGAATGCGTAGCAAAACAAAAACAAAACAGTTATATCAAACTGGATATTTTTTTAAAACACGGCAAACATTTGCGTGTCAGATTGACGAGACTTTAGTTCCCCGGGCAAAATTAACTCTAAGAATGTATAGCATCAGAAATTATAAAATTATCGATTATATGTACCTGCATTTGATCAGGTTGTACTCCAGATTCTTCTAGAATCTTTCTTATTTCTTCTCTCATCTTCTTCTCTTCTCTCTTCATTTTCTTCATCATCTTCTTCTTATTCTCATTATCTCCATTACCATTCTCACTCAATCCATCCATTCCATCCTCCTTCCTCATTTCATCTCCTACCTTCTGGAACATCCTGCAATCATACCGTAATCAATCAATCAATCAATAAGCCAAAGAGTACCGTACCTTCGTCTCTTCTTATTCGATTTCTTCACAATATTCTGTGCTATATAATCTTCCTTATCACTTAGATATCCTATACTTTTCTCCGTTTTCTTCTTATCTTTTATTGTATATCGATCACGTTTGAAGATCATTCCTTCCAAATCAATGAATGGAGCCGTTGGATTGCCCATCTTAATGTATATTATAGATATAATAGTATCCTTGGATGTTTTGTGACGAATCAACGCATGTGCGAGGAAAAAGGAGACTAGTAAACAAATAGAAACATGAATTCACACGCTTCAATTCGGTTTCATCTATGCGAGAAGTACTACATACTTTTATACTTTCGAAGTACTGACAATTCTAATATAGAGAAATAAGCAATATTAAGAAGAGGAGAACTCATATTGTCACGACTACTAAGCATAAAATGAATAAAATATAATTCTAGTACAGAAAAGTAGACTAAGAATAAATAAATACCTTCATGAGATTAATTTTCTCTTGTCTAGCCATTCTCTCCAATTTGGCCAATTTAGACTCTATACGTTGACCTCCTTCGAATCCTATAATCAAACATATTAATATTAATAATTATTAATAATTGAATTTATACAATTAATCAAATCATCTATGAAGTGTCAACATATGTGAATGACACAATGAAACTACCATCTCATAAGTATTGATTCTTATGCATAACAATACAGATTCAATGAATAACTGATTGGTTGAATCAATAATTCGTTTGTTGAATCAATAATTCCTTGTTTCAATCAATCAATAATTGATTGATTCAATCGATATGAGATCATCATAATTCACTTACTCACGATAGATACATTGAGATGATGTGCAAGTCTTCTCAATCTTATTTCACTCATCGATTCATGATTCTTCCAATCACGAACACGATCACATCCTGCCAATTCCAGTACCTCCTGTAAATAATATAATAATAATTAAAACAATATAATTTATGAACATTCTTGTTTTCATAATAACAATGACCACAATGTGCATTGAAACATGCAATTGTTAAGATCGATCATATCTTTACATCGTATCATTATAATAGTTATTTTGTAAGAAGAAGTGATCAGACACAAAAGGAAGATAATAAACGATATGAGAGCAGATACCGTACCATGGCTTCTCTAGCAATTGATGGATTCTCTTTGTAGATAGCTTTCAATTCCTTATTCAACACTTGTCCTTCCTTGATCAATGAATTGTACAATGTGTTTGATCGATGTTCTTGTGTCTGCAATTATCGATTGACCATAGATCAGCAATCAATAATCCACTCACTCTCGTGAATCCACATCGATTTCTTCGTCCATCTTCATAATCACACAGATTCATCGCTGCAATAGTCAACTATGAGGGATATTGTAAGACTGAGGAATATTGTAATATCTCTAAGAGTACTGTAATCAATGGTTATACTGTATGGATAGATAACAAACCAGCAGCAGGTTCCTCTCTAACAATAGATGGTCCCTTCATCGTCAACGTCGTCATCTCTTTCTGGTCTCCTTTCGACGATGACGTCATCGGTATTCCGACTGTTCCATTTCGTCCCTCACTATGTAAACGAATTGAACGAGAATGACGAACGGATGAAGTGGAATGACCTACAATGGGAAATAGATTTGACTCTAATATCGTTTCATCATTGGCAATCACGGAGTTACACTATTTCTCGCGAACGAGATACACGAAAGTAGCTGGTTCTCAAAACAACCTATCTATCCTATAATATAACAGCCAATTCAACATGATATCTTGATAAAATGAATAAATAAATAAATAACAGACTCTTTCCATTCTTGATCATACTTCCTCCTCCACTCATCATAATCATCTCATCTCCTCTTCCTTTCATTCTATCTCGTCCTCTTTGTGATCCTCTTCTCATTCCTCTTCCAGATGATGTCGATGGACCCACTACATCAGTCATCGAATCCCCTCTATGAGTAGATGATGATATACTTCCATTCTTTGATGATGATGGACCATCCAATGGGGCTGATGAAGACGACTACAAGTGAATGAGATCACATAAGAATGTTCAATGGGATACTTTGATCATTTCATCTTTCTCATATCAATGAACAAATAATATTCAATAGTACCCATATGAGTTTATTTAACGTTTTGTATGAATTAGTGAAAATGTTGTACACATTGTGTATAACTGTTCTATGCATGCGTATTACGTAAAAGTTCATGGTAACCTACAATGAAGTGTGGTGGATTGGTGGTCGTAGATGTATCGAGTGTTGAATCCATGGCAGGAGTCAATGGAGATGCTTCCGTTGATGATGATCTACCTTCTATTAGAAGTGATGATGATGATGATTCATCTAATATTGGAGCATCTATCTGTAAATACTCTAATTACAATAATATTATGCGATAATAATACTATATTATACATGATTTCATTCAATGCTGACAATATCGTGACCACACAGAAGAGTATATGTGTTATCACTAATACTATCTGTCTCCGTACCCAGTGAAAATGAAAGCGTTTCAAACATACATGGGCGGGCATTGCCGCTGGAAATGAAAATCGGGTGGGTCGGGTGCCAAAATCGGGTAGGTTTGACAGAAAAATTTCATTTTCGAGTGAATTTTGCCAAATCGTTTTCAATTTTCGGTGAATTTTGGCTAAATCGGGTGGGTTTGGTGCCAAAATCGGGTGGGTATTGTCGCTAGCGGCAATGCCGCCTACGTATGGTTTCAAAAACATCCCTCGAAAAAGTCAGAAACTCATGCACCACCCAATATAATCTCTCAAGATCTTTCACTGTTTTCATATACGCTATAGCCTACACCGACTACAGTATCCATATACAGTAACCCATCGTACCTCCATCGCATCATCATTATCATCATGATCTTTACTAGATCCCTGTACTCCTCTTTCATCAATTCGTGTAGTTCGTCTTCGTGGAGGAGGTCCTCCAGTATCCAAACACACCGGACGAGATGAACAATTCTGATAAATCAATCAATAAATCAATATTGTTTCAATTGTAAGCTATCAGTCATAACGACATTACATGGATAATAAATATTAACTAATTTAAAGAGGTTCTAAATTTGCTCTATACAGCCTTTGGCTTCACAATACCCTCGATGAAGGTGATCGTGAAATGGAGAGCTACACCAGACCAACCCCTCAAATTCGCGTTTCACCCCCCCCTTTATCACTGATGAAGGAAGTAGTGTCACGATTCTAACCATGTATCAGTATGACTATATGAATATAATGTACCTCATCATCATCTTCCTCAACAACTTTCACTCCACTTGATCTTCTCTTATGAGGTCGTGATGGAGATACTCCTATTGAATGAGATGATGATATTGTAGAGATTGGGTCATCAACTCCTCCTCCTCCTCCCTCACTACGACCACTACTACTCACTAATGGACCTGAAAGAGGATTACTGTAGGAATGATTACTACTGTATTTATCATAGATATAACAACTATGGAGCTGGATCAAATGCGTACAATGCAGACATCATCTATACTAAAATTATAATCAACAATCATCCAGCGTTGAAGTTTTTTTACATTTAAAAGATAGCTAACGATAGATATGCGCAAGTAAAATAAAATATTGTGTAATAATATGAAGAAACAGTCCCCATCTTCGGGACAACTCGATAAAATACTATCACCCTCATTTCGCCAAGGATACTTCCATTAAAAAATCGATATTTCTCATACCTACAGTACTCGTAACATTCTCGATCTCTTACCAGATGGTGGATAGGATGCAGACATGGGAGCGGTCGTATGACCACTTCCTCCTCCAATAGGACTGATTACTGTAGCTGCTCCATTTGTAGATGATGAACGAGCTGATGAAGGAGTACGAAAGGATCCATCCATTGGAGTATCCTATAATCAAGAACTATGTATCGAACCATTTATCAAATATTAGACAGTATTGGATAATAATGAAACCATAAATCCATTGGTTATAGAACTTTCAATCAAAAATACACTTTAAACATTTTTTAAGGTCAACCAAGTCATTTCTAATGGTTTTGTTCAACAACAACTGCTACTCTTTTCGTTCACTATATATCATCATCATCTCTCATCTCTTACCTCTCCTTCTTTTCCATGAGATGCACTCATACTGCACCCATTTCCCTCCTTACTCACTCCATTCTTTCGACTGTGATGACGGTGAGGCTGCAATTATCGATTGATTTCACTGATAGAGGAATACCGTATTGTATTCACAGACTACAGTATCCATAAGAAAGGGGTCAGACTACAGTATGCATTACCGGTTTGATGAAGTGTATCATCTTCTCAGCGAATCTCTGTACACGAATGTCGAATGCGAGAACACGATTTGAGGCGAGGAGACCCTAATATAATCAATTTAAATTTAATTTGAGAAGAAGACCTTGAGTACAGGGAATATATTAAACTGTTATAATATAATATTTAGGTTCGAATGAGAACGATAAATCAATACGTACACGCGTGCCTCCTGTACACCAATTTTTTTTTAAAGGACTACGAGCCAATGACAATGCTAAAATTAATATTTGTAGTTGCTTTCTAAAAGCAACTATAAGATGCTATTTTCTCTTTAATTATACCCAATGCTCATTTGGCTTGTGTGGATAGGATTATTGTAACACGGCATTAACTATAAGATGATCAGATCAGGTTTGATCACGAATCATCATATTAGGATGAGACTGTGAAACAGAAATTCCAAGAGATGAAAGATCCACAAACACATAATTAATCAAGAGTATACCTTGTATTTTTCCTCCAATGCTGGACCCAATTCCGATGATCTGTGACCATAAACGAGTTTACACAGAGCTGTAATGATTTTACTTTAGAAATAGTTATTTATTAAAAAAAGAAATATTCCGCATTAGTCAACAAAATTACAAATAGTCCATTCGTGTGCAATTACAATGAAAATTTTCGTAGATCGACGTTTAAGGGAATAAAAATGTTTGAACTCGTAAAAGATTCAAAATTAAAATATAATCATGAGCGAGCGTGGGTTGACCACTACAAACTGAAATTATCCATTTTTGTATCACTTAAAGTCACGTACACAGGAAAAAATACATGTTTAAAGTGAAACCTGCTATTAACCTCTCATCGAATTTAGGATATTCATAAAATACTGTAATTACCGTACCCTTTCTACTCTCAATACTCTCCATATTTCCAGCACACTGTGTTCCTGTCTCCTTGTAGAATGTCTTCAATGTCTCTGCATGTCCTTCAGCAGCCAACCATGATGATACACAACTGAAAACAATCACTATTAACTACACTTGTTACCCCTTTATTCAATTCGGATATTCTAATCGAACCATTCCAGTGAATATAAAATCATTGTAATACAGGGACTGTAACCAGAGTTCAACAACTATAAAACTATTATATTAGGTCGATCATTCAGTCTTGCACTGAATGTTATATTTTACTCAGATAATTATAGAATTTCTTGTCAATATTATATGATGGAAGACTGGAGAAACTATTACCATAAATCATATAAAGAGGCTTCTTCATCTAGATGCGACTTGTAAAAAAATTGAAAACAAAACAGGTCGCTGATCATCCCGAGTTTATCTAATTATGTACCATATTCAGATACTATACATCAACAGCAATATTCTCCCATTCATCAGATTCAGAATATTATTAGTGTGAGAGTGTCACTTCTAGACACTCATAATATCCCATCAAACGTCTCCGATATTCGGCATCCGGCATGATTTCATTTCATTTCAGTTAACTACTATATTATTTACCCCCATATGTACCTCACATTCCCGTATAGCAAACTATGTTTATCTCAAACAACCAATTATAGAATATATCCACATTTATCTTGGTGAAAAACTCACAAAGCACCGGCAGATGAAACATCCTCATACATAGTTTACGTACCGATTGCGTATTTATTTTGTAAAATTATTCTTCATGGAAATTCTATATGATTGGATATCGTGTCTGTTATGGTCAATCGAAATCACTATAATCGTAATCTGCATAGTTTATTGTTTCCCTGCTATCAGATTTATTGCAAACGATTGTGTTCTGCACTACAATTTCAGGTTGTGTCATTTAATTTAATTCATCATATATTTTAAGATGAACCAATCCAGTTTTTTTCAGAGTTTTGTTTATTACCCTTTTCATTCGATCGATATTCACAGCGATTGATCGAATATCAACCATCATATGTAGAGTATTCATATATGGTCCAGCTGATTTACCCTTCCTAGTGAGAGTTTGGTCGACTACGACAACATTCTGTTGACAATAGACCTATATCAGTTATGGATCAATGCGTGTAAAGTGGAAGAACAATGTCAGATGGGATGCTCTCTAGTGGCTATATCGATAGAGAGAATATTCGCCATGGTTGATCCTACATATGAAAGTCGAGGAAAGAAGACTATATATCGATTTCTCCTACCGATTGCAGTGGTATGTTATCTAACAACCAATAATATATTTGAATGAATCAACTTTGTTCCTTTTCAGATTGCTCCTCCTGCTCTTATGACAGTAATCTTCATAGCACAAGGGGGTAGGCGAGAAGTGAGACTATTTGTACATAGAATAAGTTTTGTTTACAGAAACCGAATTAAGCGGAATCGAAGCCTATTTTATGTTGTTCTCTTACATTATCGCATCTATGGTAACGGAAAAAGTTTAAAAAATAACAAAAAATCGATTAGTTGTAGATCAGTCCAATAGTATATTATATAAGCAAAGGACGTCTCAAGAAGAGACACATATTAAGGCTGCAATTGGCTCAGAAGTTTGCATCTAATGAGAATGTTAGGGTGAGTAGGACATTCAGGGGCGAGATCATAGTTTGATCATTAAGGCTATGCGCCTATTCATTCCGTGCGTCACAAATGAAATGCTGTGCTATGTAATCCTGGTGTGTTTAGAAATTTCATAAATTAATATATCGATTCATTTGAAGTTATGCCTCGTTTTTTATTCGATGAAATTCACGCCGTATCAAATGGGTTCAGATCCCACAAAGTTGAGTCATGTATATGATATGGTAGGTCTCTTTTAGCTGTACACGACATACAAATCAATCTTGCAGCTTGGTTCATACAAAGTTGCATTCATTCCGTATTTTGTTACGATGAAATATCGTCAAATGTATCGAAAGAATCAAGCGAATCAAGAAGACAATCCAGAAACAAAGAGAAAAGTTACTGATATATATTTCAAGGAGTTGCAGAACAGTTGGAAGTAAACAAAACATTGATTGATCTTCACATTAGTAATAAAAGAATTGTGTTAATACGTTTGTATATACATATCTTTAAATCGTTTATGAAGTCATTTTTCTTTATCACTATCAGATATCTTTAGCCACAAAGAATCAATGTACAGACAAATTCTTGTTTATTTGCAGTCATCCGTTTTGATTTATTTTATATTTGGCAGTAGGAAAGAACTGAAAAGTTATGATAGCATATGCGATATGGCCTTAATAAATAACATTGGGTCCCTAGTCATGATAAGGTTGCGTGTGACGATTATTCCATTATAATTTTAATTTGTGTGATTTTCCTACTATGCATTAATAACTTGGACAGATCGAATATAGTAAAATGTACAGAAGCGACAAAAAGTAAGAAGTGTGGAAAGTGGCTCGGAACATTACTTCGAACATCTCGAAGGTGGAACTAGATTACTTCACTTCTCAGAGTCAAGACTTCTGACAAATTTATCAACGAGAAAAAAAACGTATAATTTAACGCAACAAACTATACAATCACCTAGTATGGGACGTGACTTTTGCATCATATAAGCGCGGTTCTACCTTCTATTTCACCTGCAAAGAAGGCCGTAACAAGGTATCGATCAGGGCCCCATTTCATGTGTCAGCACAGCTAACTTTCGCTTAATCCCGCTCTAATCTCCAAATGATCATATACTATGATTGGATATCTTGCGTGCTATGGCTCGTTGAGATGTCCATTCTCTTCTCTGGTGTTGTTTGTTCGTGTATTACTCTCCGAAACATCGCCACTGATTCAATTCTACATTATAACTTCCGGTTAAACTAATTTAGTTCTCGTACTCAGGGACACTTTTATGTTTCAGGGTATTGTTGATATCATTACTATTTCGTAGTTACTTCTCTGCTGTTGACCAAACAACAGTCATCATCTCACGAGCATTCATATATGGAGATGGTTCAATGCCTTATCAAGTGATATCGTAGAGTAAATGACTTATCCTCTCTCATTCTTCTTTCAGCAATACATAGATCTAAGCAAAGTACATTCGATTCGTCAGATGGGTTTCTCTTTATTATTAATATGTTTCGAACGAATCATATCTGTCAACGACAAACAGTATGAATATCGATGTCAGAACATCATTGCTCGCTGTGCTATTCCGATTGGTATTGTATGTTCACCCTTATTGTAGTGTTCAACGTATCTATGAATAAATTACAGCTAACACCTTCCGCACTCTTCACGGCAAGTTATCTCATCTCAGACAGTAAGTGAAAAAGACATCCATTCTAAAAACAACACAATCATCTTAAGATGATATCATAAAAGTATTCGACGTTTATTTCATCTTCATTCCATATTCACTATCAGCAGTGGTTAGTGATCAATCTCATTTATGTGATCGACATTAGAATTATCGATTACAGACTTCACTAGTGGTGTACCACATTAGTAAAGGTCGACTCAAGAACAGACATATTCTATTGTTGAGACTAGATCAGAAGTTCGCATCGACGGAAAATGTCAGAGTATGTGGGAGACTGCAAACATCGAGAGATAAACTTATTGATTTTGAGGCAATGCGTCTATTCATACCCTGTGTAACGAACGAAATAATATGCTTCTGCATCTTGGTAATACCAGCTTCAAACATAGCCCAACATGTAATTGACATTTAGTTGTGCCTTATCACCTACTCAAAATGCTTCACAACTTACGAGATAGGGTCTGATCCCACCAAGTTGAGTCACGTTTATGATATTGTGAGTTGTTATTGTCCTATACTAGTCATTTATATTTCTTAGTTAAACGCTTACAAAGCCGCCTTCATTCCGTGCTTCCTAACTAGAAAGTATAGAAGAAATAGATCAAAAGAACAGCCAACTTCGGAAGCGAAAAAGAAGAAATGGATGGCAGATAGAGATCGCTATTTCAAAGAACTTGAGGCTACATGGAGATAAATGCCCTTGCACGGTAATGCCATTATGCAAACCAAATTACGTGCAAAGATGAATTACACGAAATGCTACAAAGGAACTCTCCCTCTTATGAATGAACAAGTTCAAGGAAATAATATATGAGCCTGGATAGAAGAATAGCATGCAACATTTACCTCCGAATAAATCTCATTTACGCTCTTGTTATTATGTTTTCTGATAGGAACAGTCACTTATCCCCTTTCGCAGTACGAATTGGTCGCCATTTTACGACGCAATTTTACTGAAAACGTATATCGCGAAATATATTGAAGTTTACATGCGAATTCATATTGTATCTCTTGCTTTAGTCCATGATTTATCATTGAAATGGAAGTAAATCATGTAAAAATATCCATATTCTTATGTAGCATAACTTGTTATTCATCACATTATTCGTTCTCGCACGCAACTACAACTGCGCCCATCTATATGTCTCACATAGATTCTTTACAACGTTTTCAGCGTCGTCCTTCTAAACGATTTATTGATTAACGTCTCTCATTCTCTCGATTGATCGATAATATTAATCAATGATAGTACTTATGTACGATTGGATATCGTGTGTGTTATGGGTCATAGAAATTTCCATCATGATATTCGGTATTCTATGTAGTTTAATTGCCACTAGGAATATATCTACAGACACCATCTTGCACTATAATTTTAGGTAAGTCGAAGTTCTTTAAAGGGACGGTATCTCTTTGAGAATTATATGTTCAAATTCGCGGGAGATCCTCATACGGAAAAGTCGAACTAGAATATATCACAGAAATCAGCAAAAATCACGACCCAAAGTGGTGGTGGAACCCGTCAGCTACGGCCATTAAGCGCGCCGTAGACAACTAGGCATAGGTGGGCGCGTGAAAACGAATTCTTTTTGCGCACAGCCTTGCCTTCCCTTGCTGGGCCTTGCGCATAGCCTTGCCTCGTGAAAATTGGAAAATTCCCAGTCAAATCTGCTAAAAAATGACCATGCGCATAGCCTTGCCTTACAATTCACCGGTTTGCGCACAGCCTTTCCCCCAGCGTGCCCACCTATGCCACTAGGCCATCAATAGACAAATGTCTCCTTCGGAAGTGCTATACCTATCCATGGTCTCTTTGTATTCACTGGTTGCATTATGAGATAGATCAGATGCCAGCCTATTCCTTATGACAATCAACTATCGATTTGCCAAAATCGATTAGATAGAAGTCGAGACGCTTCCTATCCAGTCTATCTTTTCTCTTTCACTATGTTTTTGCCCTGCCCCGGCACAGATATCAATGGCGATTTTCAAAAACTACAGTATGATAGTTCGTCAATTCGTGGTGGGACAAAATTTCATGTATGAACATTTTCGGAATTTCAATCAATATTTTTATGGGATACTCTCCCTTTAAGCCACAAAATGTATCGCGTCATCGTTACAGAGTGATATTGATTTCCATTTTCGTTCGAAACATTCTCGGTTCTGCCGAACGAATGACAGTAATTATATCACGAGCCTTCATCTACGGTGAAGGAAAGTTGCCCTATCAGGTAACAATATGCATAGAGTGCAATACTATGTGGCTTTCATAATTTAGAATCTAATAGGCGCGGAGCAACTATTTACATCATCTCAATTGGGTACAACTTTGATTGTGATTTCTGTAGAAAGAATGGTAGCAATCAGTGTTGATCATTACGAGGAACGTTGTAGGACATTAAAGGAACGATTAATAGTTCCTATTATTCTGGTTTGTTGAATATATATAAACATTTCGATTCCGACAAATGTACTTTTGTAGTTCACCCCGGCCACTGCTCTACTGATAAGCTATTTGATACGAGGAGGTTGGTCATCTTTATAACATATTGTCTACTTTATAATAAAATATATTCAGGAAGTTTCAGTAATGGCTATGAGACCTATTACATTTATATCTCGTACGCTATATCAGCAGTGGTAAGATTCATTCCCACACTTTCGCAACTTTCACTCGTTGTGAGAAAAAATGGCTGTGCTTTGTTTCGAAATGATCATCCAAAGTACGAACTCTAAGTATAGAAAGAAGGTTATATTTCTTGCAGACTTCACAAATCGTATATCGTATCAGTAAGGGTAAACTTCGTAATCGACACGCTCTACGATTACAACTCAATCAGAAATTTGCATCTACAGAGAATATTCGAGTGGGTGCAACTTGTTTGTTTTCTTTAACACAAAGTTAGCATAAATATCACTTTCAATGCATACATCCATATAATTTCATTTTGCGCACAAATAAAAAAAAGTTTCTGATCATAGTACAATTATGTGCACGAAAGGTGTTATCACCACGTATTTCGTTGTCAACTCACGTACTTTAAATAAATGACAATTATAGGCAATGAGGATATTCTTACCATGCGTATGTAACGAATTAATCACTTTTGGAATATTGGTACGTGACTTCATAAACAACTAATAATTAAATCAACCAATATTTCATGTATTCAGGTCGGTTTAATGATCTACTCAATGTTCTTCTCACCATATCCACTAGGGGAAGATCCCACCAAAATCAGTCATGCATATGACTTGGTAAGTACAATCTGTGCAATCATGTTTGATCTTTGATCTTTTAGTTGGGAGCATATCGTGCTGCTTTCATGCCATCATTCATCGTTTATCGATATCGATCGATGCGTAAACAACAAATAGCGGCAGTAAACGTTTCACCCACCCTAACAAAGGAAGAGACGGACAAGTACTTCATGGAACTAGAGAATAGTTGGAAATAGGCATCGTGTATTTACTAATCTATTGTTAATTAATTTATGTTGTATATACTATACTTTATGAAGTAAAACATACCTATTAAGCCATGTTTTCTTCTGTGGAGGCAGACTGATCTTTCCCATTTGCGTCTCGATATTCTCACGAAGAGTCTGTATATAAATCAATAACTTGTTGAGTAAATCGATAATCAGGGACGGTTACAGTAACCTTGTTACACTTACAGCTATCTCTTTGTGGATGTCGAACATGAAGGGTTTTTGGCCAAAATTGCCGTCAATGACAGAATGAGGTGTCTGAAGGCCTACAGTAGGATACAGTGCATCGATTGCATCCATAATCATCATTGCTGTCCCTGAATCAATCAACTCTTACAACGGTTCACATATCTACAGTAATCTCGAAGTAGCAAATCAATCAATAAATGAACCTTGATGTTCTCCATTCTTGGTGAAGAATATGGTCCTCTTCACCATATTGACTCCACATCCAATAACATCTCCGGTTCCAAAAGTATGACCATATGGACTACCCTGAATACATTAATATTATTAGTTTCGATAATTACATAAATAGTAATAATACAATACATCGTTGTAACAATATCGTATGTGACTACCGTTCCAGAAGCTGAGAAGAAATGGCCATCGTCTCCGTGATATCCATATGAGTAAGGATCCCATCCTTTAATTTTACATTAATAGCAATAATAAATTCTTTTTAAATCAATGGTACTTAAATCCCATCCTTTAATTTCACATTAATAGTAATAATAAATTGTTATTCAATCAAGGAAACTTAAAACCATAGATTTAAAGCAGAAAACACCAAGTTTTTATGAGTAATAATAGAAAATGGCAAAATGAGAAGTGTAAACAATATTATGCACGAATATACTAGCTATACATATACTATACGATATGGTACAGAAAAAAAGCACATAAAGAAAACAAACCTGGTAGTCTTTTCATATCTACAGACTTCTGGCTAAGTCCAACTCCCATGTATCTGAAAAAGATCAAGTCATCAATCGATAATTGAATCCATAATACCGTACCCGTCACTTGATATGATATTAACTTCGAAGTAGTAGATGCCGGCAAATATAGGAACGGGCATATTAGCACGTATCGAACCGGGATCCATTTTGTTCTTTCTATCGGGAACTAGAACAACAAAACGATAAATGAGCAAAAAAACATAGATTTTCGAGAAGATTACTGTAATTAAGAAACATACTTAGCTGTCCTTCTTTTTCGGGATAACTGAATCGAAGATTGTGATGTGATACTTTCATCATTGGACATTTATCTTCACGATTCCAATGAGTCGGCACTTGTACCACCTAAAGCGAGTGAATTGGACAATGAGATACCGTAATCTTGCTATATTAGATACAGTAATCAAAACAATGTCTAACAACGACGTTTAGTGATAAGAGTGATATAATAAAGATATGATTACATCTAGATCGACATGTGGATAAAGTCGTCGTAGACGGGTCATGACCAATTCATTATCTGGTTCGTACGTTGTAGCCTGGAAAGTTGTTCATAGCTAATGATGGAGGCAGTCAACCATATAGTAAACAACGACTTAGACAAGAGATGGTGAAGATGGAGATGAAAAGAACTCACATAGACATCATCATCGGAATTCAATGTGTCCATTGCAGCGAGTTGTCGATCGGTCATAGCCGATAGGACAACAACACACGAATCGACCCGTAAGGAACAGCGAAAAAGCCACTGTTAATATCTATAATCAACCATTTCAGATTACCACCTTCTAAATAAGGTCAAGTCATGCGGTTCTTAAGAACATGACACGGCATAGAGACATCAATTATGTGAAAACTCGTCCGCGAGATGTGAAAAACAAGCTCGTGTTTGACGGTCGATAAGAGGCCTTTATGAAGTCACACATCAATAAACATTTATGGGCGCCTAGATATGTCTCTTATCTAATCGATACTGTCCAATTTCATAAAGTATATGTAAATATGACATGTAAAAATCGATGGAAGTTCGATGCAAATCATCCTCAACGATCGGTCACACCCTTACAGTGAGTGTTAGGAATTTCAGGAATTTCCGTACGGGACCCATCACAATACGATGATTTCACATTAACTTTCATCTTGAGCACATTAATTTTAATTGCTATTTTCACCTGTTTTTCGTAGTTTTATTACTTTGCCCGATAAATTTTTCGTGCGTCCCTCCATCTGCTTCAATATTGATTTGATAAAACTCACTCATTTTAGTGTAAACATGCGAACATCGATGTTTTTCGCATTTCGCCGCTTTCTCCTTCGTTCCGCTGCCAGTTTCCAGTCTACCAGAGTAGCAAAGGTAATTAATTAAACTTCACTGTACATATACGTCAGAGTAAATCATTAATCCTTACCAGTTGGCGCCCCGTGGTATCTTCCTTGGCACTGGTGGAGCAGCACTCTCCGTGTCATTCTTCTCAGCTAAACAAGACAAACCTAAGCCACCCTTTCCTAATTATGAGCTTGTTCTCAGAGAGACCGACACACTTTATGAGAACTACCTTATTGATAATGCCTACAATATCCTACGGAAGTGAGTTGTCTCGACTTTCTGGATTACCCTTTAATGTGGACTTATTATAGATACGAAAAGAGTGAGTATCCAGAACTTCTTTGGCGTCTAGCCCGTGTTCTCTGTGAGAAAGCAAAGATGTCCAAGTCTCCGGTTAGTTCTGAATTTTCTATAAATGTAATCTTAATTCTTTTATCATTTATCGCTTGATCTCTCTATCGGTATACAGTAACCTATTCTTCGCTATAAATAGTATCGTTCAGCTATATTTGTTGAACATCCGTTAACCAATGAACGTCCAATCGTATGTTGTTCACCTTCTAATCCCTTGTCCCTTGTCTCTTATCATCAACAAACTCCTTTGTTTACTGCTAAAGTTTATCACCTCAGAGCAATCACTCGATATCTCAGTCACTCCTATTAATGTTGGCGACCTTTTGTCTCCACCGACCTGCAACCAAAAAGAAATGATAGGGACTAATCAATACAAAGTACAGTATATGAGGATACGGTAGTTATGATGATATTGATTAAGGCTGATAAGAAGAAGTACTTCCTGGATGCGTACGCGATAGTACAGAAGGCTCTTGCTTGTGAACCACCCGAGGGATCATTTGGAGCACATAAATGGTTCTTTTTAAAATTATTCGATCGATACTGTATGTTGCATACCGTACACCATAACGGGAAACGCGTATAGTACAAGAACATACGCTTATTTGTTGTTTTGGTACTGTCGTTTTGGTTAGCTAAACATGTCTCTAATGATGAATTGGAAAGAATGCACAAGTAAACTAGGTGAAGTGGTGTTTCGCAAAATTTATAAATATCAAAGGGTCATCCAATACTTGATTTGTTTCACGACAACGTTTTACTATCAATTATTGTTTTTTTACCAGGATGGCGATCCTTCTTGACTACGTCGGAGAATTGGAAGGAAACAAGTCGAGAATCGCCAAGAGCTATGAGGTTTGATCTTTGATCTTTGATATTTAGTTTCTAATTTGATCTGCACAGGTTCGTCAGCATCTCGAAAGAGCATTGGAGATCAATCCAAATGATGCGACTACGTGGCATATTCTTGGTAAATGAATGGCTCCGCCTCAATTCATATTTGATCTTTGAGTCTAATTGATCTTTGATCTCTCGTTTAGGATTGTGGCACTTTACATTCGCGGATATGTCATCACTGACTAGACTAGCAGCTAAAGCGATATTCGGAACTCCTCCTTCATCCACATATCAAGAAGCACTTGACTTGTTCTTGAAAGCAGAACAGATTCAGGTTTAGATTACGGTAGTTTACAACACATTGAACAAAACCTATAAATGATGGGCACTTTATATTAACGTTCAATAACAGAAATTTGAATAAACCAGTGACATTGTGCTTATTTAGCATACATTGAGTACGAATTGTCTTTACATCAAGAGATACTGTATCTAATATCGATTGATTTCAGCCCAACTTCTATTCGAAGAACACGTACTACATTGGTGAAGTGTACAATCGATTGGGTAGACATGAAGAAGCTGTTAAATATTACAGGTAGTACGGTATACATTATATTCATTTATCCATTTTCTCGTTCAGACAATCATTCTACGCTCCAGTGGTTACGGTAGATGATAAGGATACGCATTTCTTGGTGAGATCGAGTAGTTTGACATCTTATCATATCGATTTTTAGGCTCACGATAAGCTGAAGAAGGCTAAAGATCTCTGATCTACTTCGTCAAATTATCGATTGGTTATATTTTAGTGTAAAAATGTGTGCTAATGCTGTATTTTGCCAAACCAAAGTGTATTTTGCCCCGTAATATGGCCATACTACTCTAACGCAGATTTCCTATTATATTATAGTGTATACTTACTGTTAATTTATGCTGGATGATGTTCTAGATTTATATTAGTGGTTTTTTACCATCACACGGTTCCTTCTTGCTAACACGCGTTTATAGATAAATATTCACTGGTTCAATTGTAGATCACAAATCAATCGATATTGTTCATAATTTTTTATCACACAGTATATTTGAAGGAATGTATAAAACGAAACAACGTATAAAACAATCAGCTAATCAACGAAAAGACAACAAAATGAGTTAACTCTATTTCTATGCTCCTGGATAGGTAATCAGGGAGTAGAGATTCAGACTAGATGGCAATTTGGAACGACCATCTAATCCAGCCAATTCGATAATGACGAACGCCTCAACTACCGTACCACCAACTTTCTGCATGAGATCCACCGAAGCCTGATGATTCGAACATTATTATCTTTCAGACAAAAAGCATGCTTTGGGCATCGCACACCAGTGTATGGTGTATGTTGTAGATTACAAATAGCCCGAACTACAGTAATAAAATGTAGTGGTGATACTCACAGCAAGCGTTCCTCCTGTAGCTATCAAATCATCGATAATCAATACTCGATCGCCTGGGGCGATAGCGTCCTTTTGGACTTCGACGATATCCTGTAAAGATTATGTAAATATCTGCTGAAATGTCTTTGCTCTACTATTACCTATTACACAACAAATAATTGCTACACAAGTTCGGTGTGATAAGATACTGAATTTCGTGTACAAACAAAATTTGCTTTTCTGACAACTGTAGCTTCACCTTAAACTATCTATCGTAATCTACCGTACCACTCCATATTCCTTAGCATACGAGGCAGCGACACACTCTCCGGGTAGTTTTCCTTGCTTCCGAATGGGAACGAATGGTACGTTGAGTAGTTGTGCGACTTGAGGACCGAATAGGAAACCTGCATAGAAAGGAAATTTTATCGAATGTGATAGGTTTGACAAATCAATGAAACACAAATGCAACTGGAAGTATTATCTAGATGCCATATAATCAATAATCAATTCAATAACTAATCAAGGATCGGGATCTCGTCACAATCCATTCAAGAAGGTATACAGTGTACTGTAATCAATATTCGGGTTACCGTACCTCTTGCTTCTAATCCAACAACAACTTGTACTCCTCCTCTCTCCTTGATATGATCAGCTATGGCAGAACACAATCGACCAACCAATTGGGGCTGTCTCATAAGGGGCATTATGTCTCTGTAATCAATCAATCAATCAATCAATGTGATAGACTAGATGAACACAGTGAAACCCTTCCATCAGAACCCGACACATTCATGTTTCACATATGCCATGAAGCAGATGAAAGACGCGCAAATTGATTCTCCCTTCGCTGAGAACGAAAAAAACAAAGATCCGTATAGCTTACCTAAAGTCGATACCCTTCTTGGGGAAATCTTTGACACTTCGAATGTGTGCTTCAATCTCTGGTTTGAGTTGCTCCAATGTTGATGTCATCTTGATTATCAAAATACAATATCAATTAACCAATAAATCAATAATCACCCAAACAATATCTGCAATACGGTCACAACCACATCACGAATACGCAAATACCACAGTGAATTCATTGTGAAAGAACCTTTATCAATATGATTACAAAGGGAAGAACAACAAAACAATCAAATGATAATTATAAGACTTTCTTATCAATTACAATATTATTAATGTGTACATGATCATACAACAGGTCCTACGAACCAATCAATAAAAAGATTAGATTAATAAAAAGAATAAATATTGTAGTAGAGATCGATAACATAACAGCAACTTCGGTTAATTACGCGAGATTGATCAACGTCTCTGCAACAGTTATAAAGGTAATATAAGAAGAAAAATCAATTAATATTTTGAAAAGACCAATCAATAATTGAATCTACAGTAATCTCATACCCTCTTGATTCCAGCTCTAGGCACACTAGTTGGTGCTGTTCTCTTAGCTGGTCTCGATGGAATGACTGCTGGTTGGATACGATTGGGCACTCCCTGAATATCAATCAATATATCGATCGATCGATTAAATAATTAGAAACAGTTGTACACGGGCCTCAAGAATATGAGCAACCAGCTATGTTTGTGTTACTGCTACTTTATAACCACTTTATGGATGAACATTTTAGAATCAGTTGTTGTTATACATCAAAATTAAAACTAAAACGCACCTCTTCCTCCTTCTTTTCTACTGGTTTCTTCTTAATAGCCGCTACACGAGCGAGGACCTTCGGCACTGTTGGTTTATCATCCGATGAACTACAAAAGATCAAAGATCATTGGACAGCTTCTCCGAATAACAAAGAGTAGTTAGTAGTTAAGAGTAATTACCAGTAGTTCATCTTGTATCAAAAATGGGCGAAAAAGAAAAGGAGAGATAATTGTTTATTTACTTTTGCGCACCCCATCAGTCTAACCTTTATTATGATTATCTTATGATGAATGAAATAATCAATCAATATTCCATACCTCTTATCTTTCTCTTCTTTCTTCTCTGTTTTCGTCTCATCCGTTCCTTCTTTCTTCAATAGAACTTCACGAGGAATCAATGGACGACGAACAACCACTCTGTATATAAACAATAATAATAATAATAATAATAATAATAATAATAATAATGTTATTATTATTATGAAGTAATATTATCAGTAATCAATGATAAGTAAGAGATCGTAAAAGATTGATCTTCTATGTCAGTTGATTTCATGTTTCACCAAGATATCAAATCAGTTAAACTTCATCAAGCCATGATCATCTGGAAGCCACAGGAAGCTAACTAACCCTTCAACCCTCTCTGAGATCCTTAGATGTCCTTCAATTCCTCGTCCTCTCTTCGTATATTTCTCTATATCTTCTCTCGTTGATTGATCAATTTCCTTATCTTCATATTCACTCTCAGGTACCGATATGATCAGACTGAAACGGGGAATCAATCGATAATCATGAATACCGTAACCAATCGATATCATACCTGAGTGGAGGTAGATCATAGTTAGCAGCAGCTTCATGTTCATGATCGATAGATTCACGATCAATCACTACCTTTACTCGAGGAGTCATTGTAGCGTTTTCATCTGAAATTAATCGATAAATCAATACTTTCCTCATTACCATCCCCTAATTTTGATATTTTGTTGATGAAACACCCTTGTGATGTGCGATAAATCAATCAATCAATCAATCAATATATTTAAGAATCATATAAAATGAATCGATAATTGTCTTCACCTTCATCAGCAGTTTTAGCTCTCGCAATGATAGTATCCCATATCTCGCCGTCGTCTTCAGTCACAATCTCCTTCACTACAACCGCAGTTGGTCTCAGTTTGTGCACTTCCGATCCCTGACAAAGAAAACCAATTAGACAATATTAGGCCAACCAATCACAGATTCAATATCGATTGATAATTGCACAGGTAGTATAATAGTTCCGTGAAACACGAAATTTGAAAACAAAATCAAAAATAAGTTCCTAATAGATACACTAGTGCTTCAAAATGTTCAATCACAAGAATGATGTTAAAAAATTATATGAAAAAGTCGCCAAACCTCTTCAATCTCGACTTCTCCCTCATCTTCCAAATCCAGAACCTCATACAGATGACGCTCCTGAATTATATTATTATTTATTTTATTACATTCGTCAATTTAACCAATATTAAAAAAAGATGCATACCTTTCCGTCGCCAAAAACTGCTTCCAAATGAGTGGCAACAGACTGAACGAGATCCTGCAATATTCACGTTTCAAACTGTTCATAACAAAGATGATCAATACAACAATAGCGATGCAGTTGAATCAGAGCAATCAAGAAGATGCACGATTCAGATATTTCGGGACACATTGATTCCCATATGTTTACAGAGAAGAGCTAATGTACTTATTGTTAGACGGGGCCATATTTGCAAAGCGCGAAAAGGGGACGCTTCTGACACCCAACAAAAAAGCGCAAATTTATGCACCTACTATTTTATATGTGCCAAAGAGATAGAAACCTGATTTTTAATTAATAAACAGTGGAATAAGCATAAATAAAATGCTATGAAGTTGATAGCAAAGTTGATTGTTACAATTACCATAACAGCTCATGAAGCGATGGATTTACGGAAAGATTTAACAGAATGACATATAATAATATTATTGTTAATCTTAAACATTACATTAACCAACCTTAACAATCTCCTTATTCACTTCATCATTCTCCTTATTTACTGCCAATAAATTCACAAGCATTCGTACTGTAGGATGTCGCTGCTGGAGGTCCCACCATGCACGAACTACCTGTATACGGTAGGTCAACAAGTATATCGATTGTATCGATCTCTAACACATACCGTATCATTGGCGAGATCAGATTTGGTGGAATGGACGCGTTCAAGGGCGCGGATGGCCGCGAGTGAAGCGCATGGATTAAATGAAGAACCGCATACAAGGCGGACGAGAGCACGAGTGATACGGAAAGGAATATCCATCTGGAAGGGAAAACAAGTTGAATCGACGTTTCATATCAGAATCTTATTCATACGCTTTTAGCACCAATCTAATGCCAAATCCTCTACCATTTGTAATTAACTCTGTTATCGAAGAATACTTACAATTACTCTCATTTGAAGTAGACTTCCAAGTCTACTTAAAGTGAAAGTAAACTTCAAATTTTAAAATAACAGAGCACCTTATCAGTGTACCTATCTCCTATTACATTACATTACAACAACTTCATCTCATATCGGCTGGATCGCCATAAGGGTTCTCCAAAGAGTCTAATTTTTCAATTTGCACGAATAATCTACTCCATTCTACTTCTTATATTTTACCTTCTTCTCTTTATCTTCATCAGTCTCCTCTGGAGGTTCAGCCACTTCTTCAACATCTTCATCTAATGTCACACAATCACGATCATCTGCATCAAGGAACTCATCACCACCCTCGTTCTTCTCCGATACTGTAATCATAGAGTTTAAAGATCAAAGATCAATCACTATACTACCGTATACCTTCAGCAGCTGGAACGTCATCGACAACAGCTTCAGCTTGTTCCTTGTAGAGATCATGATCAGCAAGTGTCGCGATTATGTCGGAGAAGATCACCTAAATCATTTATTCAATTGTTCGGTGCAAGAATTACAACTAGACATAACCTCTAAAAAATACATGAGAAGAATGAAGCGAGAAACAACCGGGTATTCTCTCCTTCGATATTAAAGTCAAAATATGTAACATGTTTCCTACCTGGAATTCCGTGTGCGTGACATACTTGATATTCGGTGTGGTGAGTACGGTAAGAAGATACTGTAGACGAGCATTCGCCTTGAGAGAACACACAACATTATCGATTGATATTAAGACTAAAAAGACACACCTGAGGATCGTCATGGAGTTTATCGAGAAGAGTGACAACGAATCGACGAGATCTCATCATTCTCGCAAGCATCTGAGAGAGACCAAAGATCAAGTGTTCAAAGATCAAAGATCAAGGGTTCAAAGATCAAAGATCAATTAGGGGTACCTTGATTGCGTGGACATGTCTATCAGAAGCATGAGATACGGCGATATCTTCCTTATCAATGATATCAAGTGAACGACGAGGTCGAGTGGTGAAGGCGAAGATTATTTGAGTGTAGATACTTCTGAAGTAATATCAAACTATGTAATACCGAATATCAAACAGAGAACAAATCAGGTATATAGATAATCAGTTTGATAATAAAGATCAATCAAGACAATCACCTATTTCTGAAAAAAGGACTATACACATAATAAGGTATTTTGTCCAATCAATAAATGAATAACCAACTTGACAAGTACAGCAAATGAGTCAGCATCGAGAGACTTTTCTAGTCTATTGAAGACAATCTCTGCCATCTGTCTACCATAGGGAGCATAGTTGAGTAGCATCTACAATCATAGTCGTTAAATATTCTTTGCTTCTTATTAATATTTTCCACGGAAAAGGGATTAAATTAAAGATACGCTTATTTTATGCATATTCAGCAAACACTGAAACATGAATTCACCAAGTGCAAGAACAAAAATATACCAGACACTCCCGTTTCAAGGGAGCTCTATTAATAAAACCGTAAAAATGTAAACTAACAATAGCAATTGGATTGGCTGATTCTTTGACTGCTTCTCCGTATTCTTCTGTAGTCTTTGGCCAATCAGCCATATGAGACAAGAGTGTCAGAGCTGCTGGCTGTAATAGAATAATAAATTATAATTATTAAATAAATATAAATAAAACTCACTTGACAGTACATTCGATCCTTGGCAAAGTCAAAGATGCGTCGAACTACACGAGTGAAGGCAGACTGGAAAGATCACAGTGATCAAGAGAGAGATCAAAGATCAAAGATCAAACCTAACCTTATTCTGCGAGTCCTTCTCGACATCTCCATCTAATGCACACATAACACGAAGGAATGAGAGTACGGCACGTCTGATTTCTCTTCCTTGCTCACCCAAGGAGGGTAAAGCCTATAATACATACCATATAACATAGATTTGATTTTAAAAAGGAAAACATTTCCCCCATTTTTTTCAACATGTTCTTAACCACTATTAGTCATTGAATGCAATGCTTCCCGAGGTCATTAGATTACAAAATAATACTGAGGGATGATTTGACAAGAATCGTGGAGACTAATGACGACTTAAACCGCTCCATCACCACCTATCAATATTCTCGCCACGTGAAAAATATTATTATTATTACCTTATTTAATCCAGTTGTCAGGGTCCACAGTCCAGCTGCGTATCCAACAGCGTTCACGCTTACGCTCTACAAAGATCAAAGATCAAGTATGACATCAGAAAATGATTACTTAGTGCATCTATGATATCCAAGTAGACTGTGATGAAGCAACTAGTTCAGTTTAGATAAACAACATTATAGAAATAATAAAATAAATGCTCGACACCTTACCTTGACACTCTTGCTCTGTTTCATCGATTCACCGAACAGAACACCGAGAATCTAAATAGAATATGTCGTTTGACTTTCAACAGTCACATGTACACTACTCCGTACCTTGAGTGATCTTAGGGCAAAATCACGGAATATCTCCGATTCGGCAGTCTCAATCGACGTTCCAATTGACCACAGTGACATACGATATTCGAGTGAAATCTGAATTATCGATTTACTGATTGAGTATAGGCCGAAAAGTACCGTACCTTGAGTATAGATTCAATAATCTTATCAATTCCATCTGATAGACAGAATAAGATGGTCTCATATCGAGCTGCGCGTGTACGAGGAGCTATAATGGAGATACGGTAGATTTAAGAATACGGTATTCGCCATTCGACTACAGTAATCTCAAGTCAAACGGAATATGAGACTGGCCGAACAAAGGCCATGTAGTATACACCATGGATTACGGTAGTCTGATCATAAATGGTCGACGTTTCTCACTTGCAGATCTTCGAGGATCAGTGAGTAGATCAGAGAGGACACGAACAATCGATAATGCAGGAATGGGAGGATCTCCTTCCTTGTGCTTATCTGAGATGTGTCGTAGTCTGTAAAAGGGAAACCGGATAACATTAGCAGTTATAAGAATCAACTCTTTTCAATCAGACGATGAAACACAAATACGAATGGTTGAATGAAATCGAAAATGGAATGATCATATCCAATCAAATCATCATTCCAATCTAGTAATAGCCTACTTGTTCTTCATAGCCGTAACCGTTGAATGGGAACCGAGATCGGCTCCGGATATGGCTCCATCGTTGAAGGGTTCCCACCATGTATGGAATGATGACATACTGAAGACAGAAGATAAGACAATCATTACATCATGGGTAATCATATTCTATGTGTGTACAGAGCTTAGAGACAAATTACTTTCATTACCAGTTGAATAAAAAAGAATGTAATATAAAAATGGACCGACAAGAAATCAAGAGGTCAGTCTGCAACAAGAATAACTGGACAGTATAATAAGTAAATGAACTCACGGAGAAATGCAGCCAAACTTGTGGATCTTCTGGTAGTGTCTAAACAAAGATATCATAAAACAACCAATCAATAATCGATAACCGATATTGCGTACCTTGCATTTCTGAGCCAGAAACGAGCCTTAGTCGCCTTCTGTGATACTGCCTTCACTAGTTCAACGGCATACGCGTACGATATCGATCCACGTACTGTACTTGCATGACGCTGTAATAGAAATTAACCAATAGTCCATAGATGGGGACGCTGGGGAAAGGCTGTGCGCATAACTATTTTTTGTGAATTCGACTGGAAATTTTCTAATTTTTGCGAGGCAAGGCTATGAGCAAAGACACGAATGGAAGGCAAGACTGTACGGAAAAAAATCGTTTTCATGCGCCCACCTATGAAATAGTCTATCAGATTGATCGATTAATCGATAAAATATACCGTACCTTTTCCTCAGCAGAGAGTAGTACAATAGAGATCAATTGTGAGTAGGCGCATTCACTAAGAACGAACCCGAGTGCGTCTTCACCCTGAAATCAATCATTATTGATTTTTATATGAACTATTAAACAGAAGGTTGAACTTGTACAAATCGTAACGACTCCCTCTCATTAAATATAGTCACAAACCCAAAGTTCAAGGGGGAAATTGGTTCGAATTGGAACAGAAACTAACAACCACCAACTCCCATCACATTCATGTTTCATGTTCTTAATATGACTTGAAGTGGACACATGAAGGTCGATAATCGATATGAACGTAGAATATCCATAAATACCTTATCCGATACGATGAGTCTGAGCATCTTATGTAGAATATCCACACGATTGTGGGCGTCGATCGTTTCCACTGATAAACTGAAATCACGAAATCAGAATAAAGACAAATGTTCCAGTTTCTACTAGTTATACTCGATCAAATCTCTATAAATCATATATCACGGTTCTTTATAAAAAGTTGAAACACGAGATCAGCGAGTTTGCAAGCTTTAAAAGCACCCGGAAACGAAAAATCTAACAAGGGAACTATTTAACCTTACCACAAAATTCTCTAATTTGGACACCCTGTCGTAAATCTACATGGAAAAAGGTTTCTAAAAAGTTAGATCAAAAGTTCCACATTCGCGTTTTAAGTCCTTTTTTGGGCCTCTGAAAATGCACTGGATTTGCCCAAAAAGATTCCAAAAAATAATAAAAGGCGCAGAAAGCCAAAAATGTTCAAAAATAGCCATAAATACACAAAAAGAAGACCCAAAGAGGCACAAAAAGTCCTAAAAATGCTCTTTTCAGAGGCCCGAAACAGGCCTTAAAACGCGAATGTGGAACTTTTGACCTAACTTTTTAGAAACCTTTTTCCATGTAGATTTACGCCAATGTGTCAAAATTAGAGAATTTTGTGGTAAGGTTAAATAGTTCCCTTGTAAGTTTGAATTCGAGGGCTCTAATAAGGTGCGTGGAATGAATAAAATAAAGCATACCCTCGATTAGCATCAGCGAGTTGATCTACCAGTTGTAGTGTATACCATCTGTATGCCAATCTCTCGGCTACCTCTCGTCCTCTCATTCTCTCATTCAATTGAGGAGTCTCATCGAAGATGAAGGAAGATGATGAAGATGATGACTGGAATGACAATTAATATATTAGTAGCTATAGGAATATATTACAATCAATCATACTCATTAGCCATATCCAACTTACAAAACGCCAAGTTATCGGATAGGAATACACATTAATTTCTATAGCATTTTCTTTATTTATATTCATTGTGGATATTGGCGGATAGAAACAGCGATCCAACAGGAGAATCTTTGAAAACCGACTACACCTGACGCTAAGCAAACTATTTGTAAACTTTATAGATACATATACAAGCATATACGTATATAAACAGACCTCAGCCGTTTCCTCATATTTCTTCTTATTCTCATCATTATGATCATCATCAGTAATCAATAATTGTTTGATGAGAAGACGTTGTAGGGATGATGAAGACTCGGCCATCGCAAACAGACCCACGCATTCCTACAAATAAGAATATTGATTAATAAATTAATAAATAAAGGACGCCGAAAAAAATGCGTCATAATTACAAATTTTGTATTAACCTTCTAATAATCATTAAGAAAAATACTGAAATAAGTAAAATATTCAACCTGTGCATCCATAATGCGAATGGTGAATCGAATAGCCTTTGTGAGAGATGAATCATGAGGATGGGATAGAAGTACACATAGAACAGATGTCCAGTCGCTAGAAATGAATACTTATATTGATAGAAAAGGGATAAGATAAGTGCTACAACCATACCCGATAGTCACATAGTTAAAAATTGCAGTTCAGATTTATTGTAAAAAAGATAGAGAACCTTTTCGGTTATCCATCTCATTGATTGGCAATAAATAATGAATATGAACATATGGAAATGTAAAGGAAAGTCTGATGAATAACGAAAAATTTAATTGAAATAAACAGATGAATTCAAAAAGTATGATTTTTCCAGCCTTGTCAATTACTAATCCTTTTTTTTTAAATTTAAAATTTTCCTGGTTTAAGCCATGCACACGAGTAAATGTATCAAAGCTAAATTGAACTGAAACTGGTGTGTCTCTCTTTAATGTGAACACAAATTTGGATCTATTATATCAACCTACATGTAAATGAGCCGCCGGTTTATGTAATGCTCATTACGAAAAATCACCGGGTGGTAAACGTATGTTATCCATGGCCTTATTTAAACCCGTTCATTCATATCAATACCCCAGATAGTCGATTGATTAACATGACGAAACATCAACTCATTAATCAAACAAGGTCCATCTATATTCTTATTGATATATACTTATTAATATTAATAAATAATAATAATATTTGATATAAACCAACCAATCAGCAAGAATACTGTATGCCTTGAGTGCCTCATCATCTAATCCAGCTCGTCGAAGAACTTCATCGTTCTTTCCGAATCGATCGATGAATACTTCCACTGCCACACCCATCTCAAAGTATAAAACGAATATCATTTTGAAAATACAATTATAATAAAACAAATATTTTTGTAAGTTTAATACACAAAAATATAACCGGTAATAGTTAAGATTCATCATCGAACCGACAAAAACCAATATACATAGAATAGCTACATACCTCCTCTCTCAGCCGTTTCTCTTCCTCCGCATTGGACGCGGATGAGAGATCATGACAAACGGTTGTTAGACGGGCTGCTGCTGCGTTGAGATTAGAACGAGCGATCACACGAAGTGTTAGATCAAGGAGAATCTAAATAGAGAAGAAGCTCATTGAAACATATCTACATTAATAAACAACATTATTCAGTTCAGCTTTGAGTAATAATACAAGGAATTTCGCAGAACAGACAGTTTTTGACCCATGTAAATTCGAACTTTAATTTACATGCAAATCAATCAATAAAATTTTAAAAGTAGTATATCAGACATACCGTAGGCTCTCCAGTCTCATCCGATTGGGCAATGAGCAACGCCATACGATCGTAGATTGATGCTTCCTCATCTCAATCAATCAATATCATAGTGTTACAGTATACATTTCAGTAATCTTCTTCCCTTGATCTTTATCAATCGATAATCATAATCAATACCTTCATTCTTATTCATCTCATCTCCACCATTGCTTTCCTTTCCTGTTCCTTCTTCAACATGACCACTGGCAGCCTTCTCATATCGGAAGAATGTCATGGCTGCCGTTAGAGAAACGCCACGACAACACTACAATATCGATTAATAATTAGGTTCGGAAATGTTTACTCAGGGATATGGTAACAATTCTAGAACCCATCAATCAATCAATCATTATAACAATAAAAGAATAACAAGACATATTTAACGAACTCACAATGACAACCTCCTAATTAAACTATTCCTCACCCGCAGGATACATGTTTCACACCCTGGTCAAATAAACTCACCTGAAGCAGATTGAGAGCCTGCATGGCGTCATGTTGTAGAGCAGAATAGGTGGTCTCTGTGATGACATTCATGAGATCCCATGCGATGCCTTGCTCCTGTAATATCATTTACATCAATAAACAATACATAATAATAATATAATACAATAATAATTTAAATTAATTAAATTAAAATTATTAAAAAAATTAAAATTATCATAGCACTACTCACCAGTAGCATAGACGCATAACGAGGTGCATACGAGAAACCAGCAATCTGCAAATCAATAAATAACATCAGGCAATCAATAATCTACCGTATACCTGTTCGACTATTCCCAATCCCACTCGAAGGAACTTGGCGGGACTCGGTTGAGCATCAGCTCTATCCAAACACAATCCAAATCTCGCCCAATCAACCATCAATTGAGGTAGATCATTCACTGATTCTCCCTCCTCTCCTACTGGTATACCCTCTGAAATAGACCATTCTTTCATCCACAAGTCTATTTAGAAAGTAGTTCAACAATATGGTATGTGCATCTCTAAAATTCACTTTTTAATAATAATAATAATAATGATAATCTGATATATCTGTTAGTCTTTTAATCAGTTAAATCAATCAATACTCATGGAAATACTCACTAGTTGTTGTCTCTCGTAAGCAATTTCTGAGTGAAGGTAACAGATTCTCAACGGTCACTGCCCAATCCTCACTGAAATTGAATTATGAGATAAGTAACGAATTACACATCACCACCAAAGAGAATCGTAGACTGTTACATAAAATATGAAACACAAAATCACATAGTCATCCATTTGAGTGAATCTGACCAATTTTCGAAAAAAGGGGGACCCCGAAATATGGTTGAGCATGATAAAAATAAATCTTCTAAACCCGGTTGATTCATGTTTCATCGTCCTTACAGATAGATATCGAGTGTGTCCGTATCAAATGTAGTGACAGCATCACAAAAGAGCTCCCATGCCTTTGTGTCCGCTCCCACTGCTCGTTCCTTCCATGGAGGACGACGAGTCTGTAAAGTAATGAGATATCGATTGATACAAATACTACAGTAACTGAATGATTAGTTTTTTTCTGTAACCTACCGTAATCTTGACGGGTTCAAACTTCTCCACACTAAAGTCATCGTCAGCTTCCAATTCCATAGCTTCTCTATCTTCTTTCTCTCTGCGAAGTCGTTTCTCTTCTGCCTTTTGCTTCTCAAGTGCCTTCAATGGTGATACTTTATATTATTAGTACTAGCAGTGCTAGGGGGATCCATTAATTTTTTTTACTTCTGAGCGTTTTATACTTTTTGCGCGGGAGGAGCATTTCGCTAGCGCGGAAGGGCGCTGCGCGCCCATCCGCATAGACTGCTCGAGATGCCCAGTATGGACCCTATTCTTTTGTTTTCTGACTTATTAGACGATTTCTCGAAAAAATATATGAAAAACGACAACATAAAACTATTTGCTTTGAATTTTGAACGGCAAAATTACTTGGAAGAAGTTGGCGTAAGCTTTTGATTGTTTGGGGGGGACACCCCCCCAACCCCCCATTTTCTATATTGTTTGACACGAAACACATTTGTGGACTCGTTCATAAGCTTTCCGACATTTTCCGGATGTCTTAGGATCAATGTTTGTCTCAATATTATCGAAAAATTTCGTTGAACTGAATGAATGTCGCTACAGATATCAATTGAATAGTTAAGAGTCATGCATGACATGTTTTCCTGCTCAGAATGACTCAAAACAAGTCGTCTCATCATTCCCGGCACCTAAAATTACCTTGGAACACTTTCTTTCAGTCAGGAAAAATCAGCAAAAGTTTTGGATCGAACCGGGGTTCGAACCCGCTCGGTGATTTTAGAGTGGTACCTCTTTACCTCGACGCCATGGGTTCATTTTGTTTCTAAATATAGTCATATTATACCCCAATCGACGCGCAAAGAGTAGGACTACAACTTTCTTTGCCATATAAACCGTCTCAAACAACTTTAAAAATAAATTTAGGCAAGAAAACTGGCAAAATCGTGTTTTCGCACCTTTTCGGCGATTTTTCGCGGTACAAAGAGGTCGTGCGGAGGTGGAGTGACATAAATTTTCTAAATCAGTTTTTCAAGCTCTACAACATGAGCATAGTTTGGAGAAAAACAAAAGGTGCGAAATTTGAGTTTTTTTGAAAAGTGAAAAATCGACCATTATTCGCGACCGCACAGCTCCATGAATATTGCTCGGAATGAGTTGGGTCCAAAAGCAAAACGATGCGGCACGTCGAGTTGTACAATTTAGTTTCAGGAGCCGGGACGCGAAAATTAAGTTGAATAGGCGAAAATCGCGAAAAACCTACTTTCCGGATTTCTTCCGAGGCCTATTTCGTCATAATCGCGGGGGACAAGACGCGCGGCGTTAGCACCAAAAGATGCGCCGTAAAAAGTTGTTTAATATAAGTCTTAATCTCAAAAAGTTATAGAGCCGATTTCGAGCATTCATATTTCCCGATTTTGATTTTCGCCTTTTTTTGCCCTCCGCCAACTTTGACCTGAATTTCCGGAAAAACCGTGAATGGGAAAAATCGGCAAAAATATGATTTAGATTGCCCCAAGTCTTGTGGTCATTTTTATATACCAACTTTTAATTTTTGATATACTTATTACCAAGTTCTGCTCCAAAATGTGCAAAAAACCCGAGAGCCGGCGTTTCACCTAAAAGACGGCTCCGGATCGGCTCGGGACCAGTGCCATTCGATCCGGCGTGGTCGAAAACCCCAGTAGCCGGAATCTGGCATAAATCACCCAACGTCTTGACAAAAGAAATTTCAAAAAACCTATCCCAGTAAATTGATCGAATTGCGATCTTTTATATAGGGGTTAATTACAATAAACATGTATGTAATCAAAAAAAATCGTGAATCAAAATAAACTATCCTTTTAATACCTCCCACATTCAAGTATCAACAATTACTTTTAATGAACCTTTGAAGATTTGGGAATCGAATTTCAAAAAAAAGACATATTATCGATCGCCTTTAACAGTACTGCATCCACTCTGGCAGACTGATCTATTGATCGATGATTACTCTGGGCCCACATAAAATCTGTACAGTATATGCTATAACAACTGACAGAGGAACATGTGGGCCTTTCTTTTGCTGATTTTGCGCGGGCATTGAACTCGGGTCACTCTGACAGTAGGGGCTACTCACTTACCACTACACCAAGTGAGGAATAGAGAGTGACCTGGGTAATGAACGCGACAATCCCACTATATTCCACTCATAGACCCTTGTCATCCATAAATTATAATTAATGTATCAATAAAAACCTTTCTTTCTTCTTCAGTTAATTCTACAGTAACAGTAGTGACAGCTTCAGACTGAACAGAAGATCGTCCCCCATCCTCTTCCACTTCTTCTCCTTCCTCTTCTTTCTTCTCTTCATCTTCTTCAACTTCTTCCTCATCAATCAATAAATGATGACTTGTATCAAGCTCCTATAAGAGAAGAACATAATTAAACCAATTTCAATTCCAAGGCGTTGTATTAACCAATATTTGCATATGTGTATATTTGCACTATTATTTATTGATCATATATCGATCCAATTTTATTGTTTTATGTTGTATAGTATTTTCATAAAAGGATAAATAACACAAAATAACAGGTAACAAATCCCGATGTATAATCTCTAGCAGCTACTGACTACAATTACTGTAGTAATCACAAAATAATAAATAATGATCTACCTCATTATCTCCCTTTTCTTCTCCATCATCTTCTTCTTTCTTCATAGTCACATCTCCATCATCTTCTTTCTTTATCGTCGATGTGTCACTAACCTCCTGCACAAATATTATTTTTCATATTTAAAATCATACAAAAAAGTTACGAATAAAGGTAAAGGTAAAGCCTTTACGTTTAATTTGTAAATTTTTATGATAAGTAATGGCTTCAAAATAAAATATTATATTTAATTCAAATTTTAAAAAAAGACATACCGTAGTTGACTCATCGTTGACTTCGGTCATTTCTTCATCTTCAACTATCAATTCGAGATCGGGCTAAATGATAAAATAATCAATAAAACCAGTAGCTTTCATGTTTCGTCTAATCAATATATTGTCAGTGATCAACCTACATGTTCTCCTTCGACTTGTTCAAACTGTACTTCCTTCCCACTGGTGTCAGCATCGATCTTGAAACTAATCGCAGTGTATTCGCCTTTGATTACAACCTGAACAAACAAACAATCGATATTAATGTGGTTCTAGTTCTTGGATTAAATAAAAAATCGATAATGGCTGTGCAATCAAAGTAAAATATACAAAATATATAGAATCGGTTACTCTATGATTAGAAGTGAATGGATTGACAGAGGGAATTCAAACAACACTAACTGTATCTGTCGGAAAGTCAGCAAGAATCTTGACTTCAAAAGCCTTCTTAGGAGCATTAACAGGGAGAGTAGCTGATCCGATTCGAATTGCTGAAATATATTATGGATGTTTAATAAATAATAACTATGCATCAAAGAAGGAGTTGTAAATATTAAATTTGTTCAAACATAGCGAAAAGAAAAGATAAGCAGAGAAAACTCCCCGTTTTACACACTTTCTCGCATTTTTCTCTGTTATTTTCGTGACATTGAAGACTACATAAGTAAATAAGAATGAGACAAAGTAAACCTTTTGATGGTGAATCAAGACGCTTTGCGTAGATCTCAAATGATACTCCGGCATCAGAAACACTGAAATGAAAACATGTAATCGATGAGGCCGTAATTCAGAAAATATAAAGTTGGACAGATGATTTTATAGTACCTAATTGAGCGCAAATATGTTTAAAAATGTACAATAAATTAAGTACTACTACGTTTCAAGCTTGACTAACCTCGCAGTTGCAGCAGCCCGTCCTAACTTGACTCCATTTGGATAGATAAGAAGTCGTTTGATCGTCGCTCCTTGGGTCTCATCCTTTTCCGAGTTCTTCAGACAAAGATAGTCCGTCCATTCTCCTTTCTCGTCATGTTTAATCGAACCCGAGAAGATTATAATGGTCTTCATTGCCTGGAAGGGAACAAAAGAGATTAACCCTCGACAGAAGAAGAAGATGCACAATCACCAGAGTATACAATCAAAACGGAAAGGATATTAGCATGTTCAGCCGTTGCCGTGCAAACGTTTGAAGCTGGAGCCACACAAAAGTGCAACGAATTTGAAAGAATACGGTAGCCATTTACACCATCACACTACCAATCGCCAATTGACTTTTTAAGAAAAAATAATTCAAAATTTTAGTTTATTAAATAATGTTTATGTCAGCACAATATTTTCGCATTAAAAGATAATTGTTATTATAATACAATGATGCTTAATCACAATATTTCAATCGTGTGGAATAAATATGGAGTCTCGCGAATATTTTCCTGACTGTGAAGAAAGAGAAATATCAAAAGTTATTCTACAGCACGGTGGCTCAATGATAGTAACTAAGAAGCTCTTGCCGGAGAAAGAAAGTATCGCAAACTGAGTGATGATAAGCAGTAAAACATCTAGGTTCTCCCAGCGCGAAAGTTGACTACGGTATATCTGAGCGCTCGCTTCTGACTAGACCTATCATCGAGTTTTACGATTCGCGAGAAATGACGAGATGGCTTAGTGGGTAGAGCTTTTGTGTATCTATCCGAACCTCGTAGGTTCGAATCCCGCCCAGTTCAAATCAACTTTGCCGATTTTTCGTAATGCAAGAGGCTTCAAGCCAGAGTTAAATGTAGGGATTTCTCTTCATTGAACCGCCGTGTACAGACTCGCCCGAGCGCCGCACTTTAAGGGGACAAGCGGAATTTCGCATTATGAACCGAAGAAGTAAATTTAAAAAATTGGACCAAGCGATAACTTACAATATGTTGAATAAACGAGGACCAAGAGGTGCCTTTACTTGCTAACATGCATGCAAATCAATATTTGTACATCCAAGTATTATTATCTTATTGTTAATACTAATATCAAAAAAAAATTCATCTCTTTGTTGTTATAATATGAGGATCTAATTTAAATGAGTCAAGAGACAATTAACCGCTTTATCATAATGTGTACACGTAAATATGTCGATAAGAAGATAAATTAATCAATATTTATTGATTGGTTCATTCGATGGATATGCTGATCCCTTCATTGCATAGTCATCATAGGCTGGAGGAGCATCCGGTCGGGAATCCGGGAATTGGCTACTTGACGGATGGATTTCCGGATAAACGACTCTTCTTTGCGGTTCTGGCGATGGAGATACAGGAGGAGCCGAGGGTACATTGGGAACATCCAAAGTCGATCTTTGAGGAGGATACATAGGGTTCGAATATGCGGCATTGGAAGGAGGTGGAGGAGGAGGATGGTATACGGTAGGTGGAGGAGGAGGGTATACGGTAGGATTGGGTGGAGGAGATTGAATGTTGAACAGTGGTGTATTGTTCACTACGGTAATATGAGATGGACCGCTAACACGATGAGAATGTAGCCTGTAAAGATCAAATATTCAAATTTGCTAAACTATTGTTTAGATAGTCTAAAAGTGATAAAAGCCTAGAGAAACGTGATCGGTATTTCGGCACTTGGTCTAGACACCGACCACTCCCCTGGGGATGGGCCTCGTCAGTAGACAAGAAAGATCAAAGATCGACGAGAAAATATTAATCATGTTAAAAATCATAGATTAAAGATCAAAGATCAGGTGGTGTATACCTTCTATCCAATTCTCGTAGCCAATACATATATGCAATGACTATTCTAGTAGTGTATGATTGTACCAAAAAAGCACATAATGTGAATGCAGAATATGACCACATCATGGATGACATAGCTTAAAGATCAAAGATCATCTTTTAATTATGATAGATCATTTTCTTGTGCTCATTAGTGTTAGTTTTTCCTTCAAGAAGAAGAAAGAGATCAACTAACCAGAAAGATCAATATATTCCTCTTCATAATAGTAGTAATAATCATACCTTAAAATATACATTTGTATCTCCTTTAATTTTGTATTATTTACTCATTAAAATACACACATTCGGTTTAGTGCCAAAGCAAATATAAGTATGATATATCAGTAAGAACTATAGTAAAAAAATAATAGAAACATACCACAAATTGTAACTATCAGGCCAAATCGCTACAAGTATAAACCATATGAGCAATCCCAAGAAGATAAACGTCCATATCACCTACATTTCTTTTTTCTTATTTTTTAAATTTAAAATGAGTAAATATTTAGATCAATGCACGGTTTAAAGGAGAAAATCTAGGAAATTTATAAACACTTTAAACATTTTTTATTACACTTTTAAAAATCATAATAGAAATTCGAAAAAATTTCGTTTTTCGGTAAAAAAAAAATTTTTAGACACATCCCTGGAAGACTATAAAAGAATAAATGGTATGTACTTCGTAACAGATGAATATCGGTAGCAGAAGGTATTTCTTCTTTATAATTGTAAAGAAGAATAATGTGTGAGCTATGAAAACAAAAGCAACTGCGATGAAGACATACCATTCATCTGAAATTAATTTATTGATTTATTGATTCAGACAAAAAGTTTGTTTTCATTATTCAGTCAATATCTTGGTGACATCGCAAATAGGTATATGAATACAAACGCGCTAATTAAGAAATTAAAAATAAATAAATAAAGTCCATTTTCGCTTTATAAATAAATGTGTAAAAGATTGTTATCAAATATGAAAGAGAATACAGAACATACGGTAATATAAGAACATAATACACATCGCTAGTTGCACCAGAGAAGTTATCGTTACAAAAATACGCGTACATATCTGCCAATGTTCGGAATCACAAATATTTTAATATATGGAAAACTTACATTAACTGGTATACAACAAGTGAGCCAGGCACAGCCACAACATAATAACGTCCGGCACATTACTACCATAAATATGAGATTTTAAATTGATCAGATCAAATTATTGATTGAAAGGTCACTTTATTGATTGATCAGATGAGATTATTGATTGGTTAGGCGGAATTATTGATTGACCAGATGACATGAATAGGCTTCGAAAACAGACAAAGATAGGGTGAAATCAAACATGAAAGTCATAGCTAACAAAAGAGTGTGAAGAATGAATGATTTTTCCATATCGATAAGAAATACAAAATGGAGTAGATAAGAGGGCGAATGAGTAAGAAAAGAAAGAATGATGAATATGAATGGATATAGATGAATCATTGGTCTTCTTATTTAATGATATGTTATCAGTGATGGTCATTATGTCACTAACCTATTCCATTTTTCTATTTAATATACCCGCCAGTCCAGTCATAGAAATGCAGCTTTATGGTACGATTTTAGATCAGTTTCCTCAATTTTCGCAAGCCTATAATTGTAGTGCAAGAATCCAAGAAAATATGAAATTACCTGTAGGAAATTTTCAGTGGTCATGTGTGAGCTGATATGAAAATTCGGAAATGATAGCATGATATATGAATGACACATAATGATAACAAGTCTGTCTTCACTTTTAACTGTCCAATAGTACGAATCCTCATGAAGATGAATAGTCGATCACTTTTCATATTTGCAGAGAGAAAGAAAGACATGCCCGTATTTATTCGCGCGTTGGAAAAAATGTAGATACACTAAATTATGAAAGTAAAACAATTAGAAATGAAAAGGACAACATGTTCTGTAATTGTAATTTTGAATTTTTTATTGAATTTTTTAACTATTTCAAAAAAATTCAATAAACAAAAAAACAAAAAAATGTAAAAGTATAGATGACTGATAATGAGCAAAAATCTTGTTTTCGTTATAAAATACAGTCCAAACGATCGTTCTTCGTTTCGTTTCCGTATTTTTCTTCCTTTCATTTATTAATTGTATGGCTGACGATGTTTTTGTTGTTTTTCTTGATTTTTTACCATAAGTCAAATGTTTTAGAATTGCTAATTGCATTTAAAGAAGGGGACCCACGAGTTTTTTCGTGACTAAACTGGCCAGGCAGAACTATTGATCACATCTCCCTGTATACAAAAACAATTTTCTCTAAAATTTTAGGTGAACAGGAATGTAGTAATCCGAGCATAAAGTTCATTGATCCCCCAGGGAAAGGCGCGAGTTTTTGAATTTGAAGGATAAATATAAAGAAAATTGCAAACGAGAATCGAACCCACGTAGCGCGGTTACAAGCGCTGACTTCTAACCACTGAGCTACACGCTCTACGCCCCCCTTCGATCAAATCTAATAGAGAACATAATGCCACTTCCTACGTCCCACGTTCTTCTTGTCAATAGTGCACCACAAATCTCGTGGGTCCCCTTCTTTAAACACAGTAAAGTATTTTTTTTAAATTTGATCTCAATTTTTTTGATCCACTTTTCGAATAAAACTATATGACCCAACTCTTCATAGACTACGGCATAACCAAGCACAACAATAACAATTTTTGTGAATACACGACAAATCCGCCGAGAGTATTTCCATTTTTGAAAATTTCAGAAACTTTTTCATGAAAAATGAATTAGACAGTCGTGGTCTCCAACAAATTCTGCTCCGGAGGGGGGGGGGCATAGTCTGCAAATTTTAGCACCATCGGGTGACGAGAAAAGACTAAAAACGCAATTTTTACTTAACGTCGTCTGACTTCTACGGTGGCTCTAGGTGCAAAATGAAAACAACCATCATCATCAGCACCCTTGAGAACCCAGATCCCCAAAAATTGATTTTTTAACAGTGCAAAAGCAAAGATTATTTGAAATGGAGTCTCGCGAATATTTTCCTGAACAAACTGTTGATACAGAAAGATAGGAAAAGCTATTCTACAGTCCAGGCCGAGCGCCCTGTTTAAAGGCTGCATCTCCTTCTCCCAATCCTACCGTATACCATCCTCCTTCTTAACTTCCTTCAGGTGCCTATGATCATATCCGATATTCTTACACAGAGAGAAAAAATCAATAGCAACGTCTCTTTACTGAATTCTTCCCTCAGGGTATCATTCCCTCATAGGAAATAGGATCGAATTCCCTTTTCTATGAGGGAAGAATTCTGTATAGAGACTTTTCTAGGGAATCATTCTCTTATCGATGAGGGATTTTTTCTGTGGGTGTTGGCTCTGGATAGTTTTTTTTTCAAAAAAAGGAATGTATCGCGGCGTGCCTGCCGCCTTTATACAAGGCGATATGTACCGTTCAGTATGTTTTTTAACTGATTGTATTAATCGCTGGAAGCAAGAATGTTTGAAGTTCATACAAATGCGCACTTTCTGAAAATTGAAAATTTGGGCAATAGGCTTCAAACAATGGGTTATCAAGTCATTCCATTGCACAAATGAGTCGGCGAGAGCACAGTCTAACTTTTGCATATCATTTGTCATTTGAGTATTCGTTTGCACAAACATTCGCGAGTCTTCACCTTTAAGATTCAACGATCTTTCTCAATAGGTGATGAATGAATTCAAGTTCTTCCATTTCGAAATGTATTTGCGTATTACCTCGAGGTGATGATGAGGTGGTGATGAGGTGAGATTCTCGTGACAAAAAAAAGGTAGCTGACAGAGGGATGATGCTGAAATAATATCTTTATGCCTTTAGTTGCTCGCATGCATGCATGCAGGCAAATCTATATTTGTACATCCATAAGTATTATTAACTTATTGTTAATCCTATCAAAACAGATTTTATCATCTCTTTCTTGTTATGAGGATCCAATTTAAATGATTCAAGAGACAATTAACCGCTTTATCATAATGTGTACACGTAAATATGTCCATAAGGAGATCAATTAATCAATATTTATTGATTGGCTCATTCGATGGATAAGCTGGTCCCTTCATTGCATAGTCATCATAGGCTGGAGGTCCTGTTTCCGGGAATTGGCTACTTGACGGATGAATTTCCGGATATATGACTCTTCTTTGCGGTTCTACCGATGGATATACAGGGGGAGCAGAGGGTACGTTAGGAAAATCCAAAGTTGATCTTTGTGCGGCACCAGAAGGAGGTGGAGGAGGTTGGTATACGGTAGGTGGAGGAGGAGGGTATACGGTAGGATTGGGAGGAGGAGATTGAATGTTAAGACACCGGCTCAGTAAGACTCCCGGTAGTGCCGGACATCGACCTCACCGATTTGGCTCAAATTTTTTTTGTGGATACCCCCATGGCCCCCCATCACAAAATGGGTATTCATTTGGGCTGGGTCCTTGAAACATAAATGTGGCGGGTTCTCGAAATTTGAAAACTCGATTTTCGCCAAAAAAAAGTGGAGCGACCTAGGTTCAATGTTAGTGTCGATTAATTACAAGTATGCCTAGACAACAAAAACTCGCTATAGGACGGTTCGGATATCCGATCGCAAACTGATTTTTTTACCTCCTCAAAACACATTAAAATTAATTAAAATTTTAAATTACAAAATCGCACAATTATTTTTGCCTTATCCTATAGAGCAAAAAATTCCGCGTCGAATGAGGATAAAAATTAAAAAATCGTTAGACCCCTATTTTGAGAAAAATGGGCCTGACCATGACTCGAAAATATTTTTGTTTTTAAAACCCCTCATGTTTGCACTCATATTAAAGAGCTCGCCGAGTAGAACAACCTTCATGTTGAACGTTTTATCTGAAACTCATGTGCAAGAGAGTTTCCCACGTTTTCCTGCAATTTTGAGAAAAACGAAAATAAAATATTTTTAAAACAAAAAAGCGCAGTCCATTTTTTGCCTCATCTTATGGAGCAAAAAATTCCGCGTCGAATGAGTGTAAAAAATAAAAAATCGATAGACCCCTTTTTTGAGAAAAATGGGCCTGACCATGACTCGAAAATATTTTTGTTTTTAAAACCCCTCATGTTTGTACTCTTATTGAAGAGCTCGTCAAGTAGAACAACTTTCATGTTGAACGTTTTGTCTGAAACTCATGTGCAAGAGAGATACACACGATTTTGCAAAAAAATATTTTTATTTCGCTTAACTCAAAATTGGTCACAAAATCGTGTGTATCTCTCTTGTACATCAGTTTCAGACAAAATGTCCAATGGGAAAGTTGTTCTACCCAAAAAGATCTTCAATATGAGCACAGACATGAGGGGGTTTGAAAACAAAAATATTTTCGAGTCATGGTCAGGCCCATTTTTCTCAAAAAAGGGGTCTATCGATTTTTTATTTTTTACACTCATTCGACGCGGAATTTTTTGCTCTATAAGATGAGGCAAAAATTGGACTGCGCTTTTTTTGTTTTAAAAATATTTTATTTTCGTTTTTCTCAAAATTGCAGGAAAACGTGTGAAACTCTCTTGCACATGAGTTTCAGATAAAACGTTCAACATGAAGGTTGTTCTACTCGACGAGCTCTTCAATATGAGTACAAACATGAGGGGTTTTAAAAACAAAAATATTTTCGAGTCATGGTCAGGCCCATTTTTCTCAAAATAGGGGTCTAACGATTTTTTAATTTTTATACTCATTCGACGCGGAATTTTTTGCTCTATAAGATAAGGCAAAAATGATTGTGCGATTTTGTAATTTAAAATTTTAATTAATTTTAATGTGTTTTGAGGAGGTAAAAAATCAGTTTGCGATCGGATATCCGAACCGTCCTATAGTGAGTTTTTGTTGTCTAGGCATACTTGTAATTAATCGACACTAACATTGAACCTAGGTCGCTCCACTTTTTTTTGGTGAAAATCGAGTTTTCAAATTTCGAGAACCCGCCACATTCATGTTTCAAGGACCCAGCCCAAATGAATACCCATTTTGTGATGGGGGGCCATGGGGGTATCCACAAAAAAAATTTGAGCCAAATCGGTGAAGTCGATGTCCGGGGTCACTGGCTCAACCCTCGAATCTTACCGAGCCGGTGTCTTAAACAGTGGTGTATTGTTCACTACGGTAATATGAGATGGACCGCTAACACGATGAGAATGTAGCCTGTAAAGATCAACGGTCAAAGATCGACGAGAAACGATTAATCATGAAAAAATCAAAGACTACGTATAGATCACAGATCAGGTGGTGTATACCTTCTATCCAATTCTCGTAGCCAATACATATAGGCAATGACTATTCTGGTAGTGTATGATTGTACCAAAAAAGCACATAATGCGAATGCAGAATAAAACCACATTACAATTGAGAGATCTTAAAGATCAAAGATCAAAGACTATCTTTCAATGATTAGAGATCATTTTCTTGTGCTCATTTTTTGTTCAACTTTTTCCTTCAAGAAGAAGAAAGAGATCAACTAACCAGAAAGAACAATAGTATCACAGAAGTAATCCCCCTGATCATAACAGTAGTAAAAATTATACTTTAAAATATGCATTTGTATTTGTACATTTATATTTTTTACAAATACCACCTATAATTTTGTATTCTTTGCGCATTAAAATGTACACATTCCAAAAAAAAATAGTAAAGAAATATAAGTAAAGGTAATAAAAACATACCACAAATTGTTTTTATCGGGCATAATCGCTACAACTACGAACCATACAAACAATCCCACGAAGATGAACGTCCACATCACCTAAATTTATATTCGAAAAGGATCACGCGGCTTTGATTCTGAAGAATGTCTTCAAAATATGATCAGAAGAAGATGAACGAAGAATTATTTATGATAGAAGTATCAGACTTAGTTAGTGGCAACCATTCCCTCCCCAATGGTTCTGTGCTTGATAAAGGTCATCAAACTGTAAACTGTTACCATGAAGAACGTGGGCGAGCATTGTGGCAGACTTTTCTCTATAGAAAGGTAGGTTAGTGATTACTAACAAACGCTTATTCGTAAATTCGCGCCTTTGCCAGGGGCACCAATGAATTTTCAGAAAGGTTTACGGTATTCCAGAACTCTTCCCTATTTCTAAACTCTTAGCGAAAATTGTTTTTGCATTCAAGAAGATGCGATCTATAGTTCTCGATGATTTCGTTCCATGAAAGAATCGAGAATGTACATTTTTCGTTTTCTGAAGTTTCGATTTTAAAAAAATCGAAAAATGCATTTGCATTAAACAAAACCACAAAATTTTTAAAAAATTAACATTTTGAAATAAAAATTACAATTTCACTTGAGCGTTTTCGAAAGAGAAATCATTGTTTAAATATTTGTTTTCGCTTTTTTCACAAAATAGAAATTCGAAAATTTTCGTTTTTCGATTATAAAACCTTTTTCCGCACATCCGGGGAAAAGAATAAATGATACTTCGTAATAGATGAATAACGGTTGTAGAATGTATATCTTCTTTACGACTGCAAAGCCGAATAATGCGTGAACTACGAAGACAAAAGCAACTGCGATGAAGACATACCATTCATCTGAAATTAATTTATTGATTTATTGAACGATTAATAGAGAGAAATATGTTTATTATATATTATCATAGAAATTGAGTCAGTATCGTTTTGTAATGCACTGTTGCATTTGCCTTACGTGTCTACGCCGTAACCGCCTCCGTCGCCTCTCCGGCGCGGCGGAGGGGGTTACGGCGTAGGCACGTAAGGCAAATGTAACAGTGCATGATATCAAAATTTGAACTAATGCTAAACAAGAAACATAAAATAAATTTCCATTTTCGCATTATGAATATATAACTTTTCCAACACAACCCTGTTTTATATCTCCCATTCTTTCTTTATTTCTAATATGAATCTTCATGAAATCGGTTATGAAAGAAAGTACGATAGAGCATACGGTAATATATGAACATTGCACACATTCCTAGTTGGACCATAGCCGTTATCGTTACAAAAATAGGCGCACATATCTGCCATTATTCGGTACCATAAATTTTAAATATATGGGATAATAACTTACGTTAATTGGTAGACAACAAGTCATCCAGGCACAGCCACTACATAATAACGTCAGGCACATATGTGATTACCATAAATACAATTATTGATTGAAAGGTCACATTATTGATTGATCAGATGACATGGATAGGCATCAAAAACAGGCAAAGATGGGATGAATTCAAACATGAAAGTCATTGCTAACAAAAGAGTGTGAGGAATGAAAAATTTGTCCTTATCGATAAGAAATACAAAATGGAGTAGATAACAGGACGAAAGGAATGATGAATTTTAACGGATATTGATGAATCATTTGTCATGCGTTTTGTGATATGTTATCAGAGATGGTCATTAGGCCACTTATCCATTCGATCTTTCCATTTAATATATGTATGTCACCAGTCCAGTCGTAATATGTGTAGCTTCATAGTATGGTTTGAGATCAGTTTCTGTACTTTTTGACAGCCTATAATTGTCAAGGGCAAGAAAATATGAAATTACCGGAAAGAAATTTTCAGTGGTCATGTGTGAGCTGAGATTGTGTTCTTTCGTCAATTTCGGCACATGCCGAAAAATTTTTCGGCATTCCGAAAAATAATTCGCGCACATAATGAGAAAGCGGTCTGCCGAAAATGAGAGAGACCTTCCGAATCAGGACTGTGCGAAAAAATGATTTCGAAAAATTCGAAAAATTATTAATGTTTTCTTTTTCCAAAACATGAATGCGCTAAATTTTCCTATCGATAAAATGGAAACGAAAGAATTGCAAATGCGTTTTTCTTGTTTGAAGCTGCTTATACGATAAAATATGTACATATATTTCACTTAATTGAAATTGCAATTTTTGTTTCCAAATTTTTTTTAATCGTGATAAATGTTAGAAATTATGATAAATGTTATAAATTTTGTGCTTTTTTTATGTCAAAGCATTTTTCAATTTTTTCGAAAATTTTTTTAATAACCGAAAAACGAAAAATGCACAGCCCTGTTCCGAATGCCCAAATTTATGGCATAATGACATCACGACCAACCGATCGGCGAAGGAAAGAACAGGTGAAATGCTGAATGAGAGGGAATTGAAAAGAATGCGAAACAGTATTTTTTGGTACTAGCAAGAGAAACGATGAAGAATGAAATGAAGCAACATAGTCTAGTTGTAAACTAGTGTCTTTTGCGAGATTCGAGTGTTCATTTTCGGCAAGCAGAAAATTTCGGCGCTGCCGAAATTTACAAAATAATACCACCCCTAATATGGAAATTCGGAAATGATAGGATGATATATGAATGACATAATTCTGAAGTTGAAAGAATATATATACGCCAGTTCAACTACGCTTTATTTACAAAAAAAATGGTTTCATTTTTTTTCAGTGAAGTTGTGAACCAACTCACGTATTACACTGAAACCAACCGCTGGTATCTAGTGGTGTTTAGCCTAATCCACAGTCTGGATATTTATAGTCAGTTGCGGTTTTTGTCTGCCCCCTAGGTATTAGAAAACTTTAATTCTTAAATTTATGTACTATGAGTTGTCCACTAATTCGCGTAATGCCACATTCAGTCGGCTTTACTTTTTAATTTCCACCATGGATATGTAGAGCCTCTCAAAGAGCACGTGTTATTCATGGAAATACTCACATATCAAAGATCAAAGATCAAATTAAAATGCATGTTTATCAAGACAGAAGAGATGCATTGTACACACTCTTTGGAATACTACAAACCCTAAGAGATTTACATATGAAATGAGTAATAAATATCTTCTTTGTATAACAAGACAAAAAAAGCAAGGAAAAAACGGGGAAATATATTATAAATATTATATAAATAGACAACAAGATTAAATAATTACACGAATATGTGGTAAGAATGAAGAGATATCGTATCAATCATGCTGAAGTATTTAATTGAGACGGAAACCAAGAAGAGGGGAAAGGAATCACAATCAAGGGTATGAATTATCGATTGATTAATGCCATTGTAATGATCTACTTCTCTCTATGAAGGATAACAAAGAGAGCGAGACAAGCGAGGACGGCATACTTCAATTTGGGATAATCATTCATAATGATTGTTACCTGAAAGACACAACATCAAATTACCCATTCCTACAGTATACTCTATACTTTGCGTTTCATTATTATGCACGTATTCAATGTTCAATCCCCTCCTAGAAATTGTACTTCATTCATTCATTTGTTTAATATTTATTTTTTATACACGTTTACCTTATGGTGAATAAATATATATATATTTCTTCGTTTGCATCACAAGACAAATGAAACTCAGCATTTAACGCCTTTTTAAATCATTCATTTCAAAAGTTAATCAATAATCAGCAAAAATCGATAATCAACTAACCATTCCAATATAGGGTACGATACCCTTTGCTCGTCCGACGATATCGGTTCTACTCAACCACATCTGTCCAGGTGCATACAGTCCACGATCATCAACCTTTAATCGATAATGTCAATAGATACAGTATCCCTAGTCTACCGTAGTCATCAACCTTCAATCGATAATGTCAATCGATACAGTATCCCTAGTCTACCGTAGTCATCAACCTTCAATCGATAATGTCAATCGATACAGTATCCCTAGTCTACAGTAATCATCAACGATATGACAAACCTGATTGTTGTCTCCCTTGGTGAGAATTCGAGTGTTGTTGTTGTCCTTTTCGTGAACCTGACAATATCCACTTCTACCTCTGATATTACATTGAAACTATATGTTAGTAAACGTCGTCCTCACCTTGATCACTCGATGCACAATTGGAATATCTCGACCATCGATCTTGAATACGGTAATGTCACCAGTACGAATGGGATCTTCATGATAGTTGGTAAGAACGAGAAGATCGCCTCTGAATTTGAATTAATGAATCTAGTACCCTTCATTGAATCAGAAAATGTTAACTATCAATTGTATTGATACGACCATGAAACCTTAAACTACCAGGCAAGATCTCATCTCCAAAGCAAAGGATTGTGCATGAATACGGAATGTATTGTTACCATACATTCGCGGTGCCCTCGCAGTTATTTTTTATATAGTCGGTCTATTTTCGAAATATGATGGGTCGATTTAGAAAATTCGTTATTGTTTTGCTTAAAATCATCAATTTTAGCTTTGTTTCCCATCAGTTGACCCGAAAAAGAGCCATGTATAGTGGGTCAATCCTCGCAATATGAGGGTATGAAAATGAATGATTGATACCTATAGAATGCAGGTTCCATTGATCCAGAGAGAACGACGACAATGGGAGATTCACTTCCAGTAACAACCATCAGACCTACAATGACAATTCATTAGAATTATTACTCGTATAGGGCCAAAGACAAATTTCAATCGTAACAGAATGTCATATGAACATATGTGGTGAGACAGGAATTCAACATGTAACTATCAAAATTCGTAGACATTAATAGTGAATATCAAACAAACCTTTCCAGATCATGAGAGCAGAAGAGACAACCATGGCGAAGTTGAGAACTTGATATATCGTCTAAATTGAAGTAAATGTGATTACGGTATTCAACAAGTCGATCTCGCTGAAAAATAATAAATCAATAATAACCTGTCTAACATCCATCCGTCTGATCTCGTCAAACATGGCGAGTTGGAAGAAGCTCGACATGATCTACAATAAGAGCCAATGGTAGATCATCTATCAATCAATAACTACAGATATATCGTAGCGATAAATGACGCCTCCTCATATCAATTAATCGATAAATTGATCTGTTAAAAGCTTTATACAGATAGATCTAGTCTTACATTGGACAAACATAGAGAATAAAAATGAGGAAACAAGAATTGATTATAAATTAAAACATGGAAACGTGTAACATGTGAAATGAAAACAGTGGTAACACAAAGAAGAGATCATTAAGTAACAGTATCAAAATCGAAAATCGATTATCAAAAGATATAATAATATTAGACAATCAATCGATAATTTATGATTATTGATCTATTCAACAGAACACAATCCGAGATAGTCATCCATTAACGTTCCAATGGCGAAAATGTCATTAGCATCCACCTGTAAGTTACAACTTTCATGGACCGTATATGGTTAGAATAGTTTCCATCTATCTAGTACTGATCATCCAAATCCAAATGAAAAGTATAAAATATACCAAGAATTATAATTCAGTTCCAATTTGTTTAATCAATTTTAATCAATTTAACTTAATTTAGTAAATTTGAAAGTACTGACCCTGGTTCCGATAAGCTTCACACGGATTTCATCGTCAGTTTTGATGAGTACACTCTCATCAGCAGTCTGGAATAAATACAATGATGAATAAGACACAAATAATAGGGGTGACTAAAATTCTATTGGTTACTATGGTAATGAGCAGTCAGAAACCAATACTCATTATTTGTTTGGTGAATGAATTATTTAGAAAATTATAGCAATGACAACATGCACATTTTTTTTTCGTAAATGATCTAAGGAAACTAGGGACAAAGATTATTTGAGTTCAATGTGAGAATGTAGTTGTTCTTTGATGTGTGAGAACAATACTATATAGCAGTCATCGTGCACATTCAAACATGGGAAAATAATGAATAACAATTGTATAAATAGTAAATCCATTTAACAATAATAATATAGACAGGATATTTACCTTGTAACAGGGAGGATTGGCATTTGGATCAAAGTCCATGTCAGGAGGAATACAATGGCGGGAGATGAAACATGAGAGAGGTCCGATGTCACAGAATATTCCTACTTTATTCACCTTAAATATTAATCATATATTAACTAATAATATAAATTATTATTAAAGGTATACCATAGATACTAAATAGCAGTATTCTAGAGCTTAATCGATTATACGACCAAATAAAAAGACCAAATAAGACATGGAAATAAATGTACGGTTGTGCGCATCTAATACAGCTCACGAGATTTCAAAATGCAAATAAAAACGAACTTGATTAACAACAGCATCCATTACTTGTCCTTTGAATGGTCGAAATACGATGGCCTTGTATTTGACGGGATATATGACAAAGCCACGACCTGAAACAATGACAATTCACAAGATTTATATTACTAATGATTTATCCTTGGTATACAGTTACATAATTAATAATCAGCAATTTGTAGCGTTATGTTTAATAAAAATATATTACAGCCTTTCCATATATTTAACTATCTCATCCTCTGTAACACGTAGAGCAAAAATTCTAAAGTTCGAATGTAAAAAGAATAACCAGGCTGGATAATTCCATGTCCAATAGTATCGATGGTGGTTACTGCAATGACGAAACCGTGCTTGCCCGTACACGTACCCTCTACCTATACAGGAAAAGAATCAATATTAAAAAGAACATTTAAACTCAATTTAAGGAACACTAAAACTACAAGTAATTGTCAAAAGGGATGAATACTAACCTCATTGAAGAGTTTCGTTTTGATTGTTTCATTAAGATTGGCTCCAAAGTATTTGGGATGCAAGCACACTTCATGATCGAGTGCCAAATGGAAGAACATCGCTACAAGGATGAATTTCTCTTCGGATGACGTGTACTAGGGACGCCAACCGTTGCACCCTCTTCCCGCACTACAAAGACGAATGAATATATGGTAATTGGGCTAAATGGTACACCGGCATTGTATTAGCTTAATTCATCACTTTATAATAAACAAATCCTATAAACAAATATTTTAATTCCACGGCAACACAAAAGTCCGCATGACACCATAATGTTTTCTGAGATTTCCCAGTCGCACTTTCTCGATTCTACGGTAACACTACGAAATCGTGTCACGTTGAGTTCTGTCTAGTTTCATGAAACGTGAATTAAACAACGATAGTTTACGTTCTGCTGTCGTTTTCTTGTTCCCGATTATTTGATCGTCTTATGGAAGACCACCAATAATTCCCTTCAATGTACACACTCTCTGTCGGTCTCTGGGAACAATTCTTCCAAAAGAAGGACTATTTTGTAGTCATTGTCGGACTAGATAATGCTGGAAAGACGGTTAGTTCACAATTGGTCGTACTTTAATCGATAATAATTATGCTAATAAAGCTTTATTTTCAGACGTTCTTGGAGCAGATTAAGGGAAAGTTCGTGAAGAACTATCCGATGCTAAATCCTTCCAAAATCACGAGCACTGTAGGCCTTAATAGTAAGTTATCTTTATAGTAAGATGTACTAGGTATTCGTGCGATAGTCATCATCCTTTTGAAATTCTTGAACTCACGCTAGAGTCGTTTATATACATTGTGTATTTAATTCTCTTAAATACCTCACCAACTTGTGTGTATCGCAATGGTTGTTTCATTGTTTGCAACGAGGGTTTACTATACTGATTTTGATGACCAAAACTATCTTTGCAGTCGGAAAGGTCGAAGTAGATCAAGCTCGTCTTAATTTCTGGGATGTCGGAGGACAGGAAGATCTACGATGCTTATGGGCAAATTATCTTGAAGAGGTTACTGCAGCTTTTTTGTGTCAATGATTTTCTTTTCAATGGCTCATTGGTTTTAATTTAATTCTCATTCGATTCATTGCTGCTTGAAAACCGTCAACAGTTTTCCTACTTTCTCATTTGTTTTTTTTCTTTCTTTCTTTTAGCTTGGGTGAAAACATTTTCATCAATAATTGCTTTTCAGGCATCCGCTCTGATATACGTTGTAGACGCGAGTCGACCAGATCTTCTTCCTACTGTATCCGAATCATTCAGTCAGTTATCGTATTCACTCATTATTGTAACGTTTTCATTCCATAGTTCTCAAAATATTTATTACCTTGCCTAGTTAGCACCTCGTCACTTCAATATTACATAATATAGAATACTTCTAATATTGATATATAGCAAATATATTTCGAAAAATTCACGGGCCAAAAAAAGTGGTGAGATATGTTGATAAATCAGTTCTCGATAGAATATCTATGTGAGACTACCGTAATCATTGATTGTTCAGAAGAAGTGATGAAGGTGGAACGTGCGCGAGAAGTGCCCATACTAATAGCAGTCAATAAGAGCGAACTTGATGGAGCCATCACAGCAGATAAGGTACTGTAGATTATTGATTACTGTACATCTTAAACTTCTAGATTATCAAAAACACTCATATTTCTTTAGCGCCTTGATTGAAGCATGTTTCTGCGAGGTTTTCGCTATCGATCGTTGACTAACTTGAGTAGTCCACGATAACCAAAATATCGATTACTGTACTGTACCGTAACCGAATGCTCTACCGTAACCATTGTAGGTTCGTGATGCATTAGATGATTCGGATCACATGGCCGATATGGCAGTTCTACCCGTATCAGCCCTTGAAGGTCTCAATGTTGATCGTTGTGTACGATGGATTCTACGATCTCTTGCTTCCAAACCACTCTATCTAGACTAGGACCTTATCCATCCCCCAATATGTTATTAGGATTACGGTAGCGCACCACCTCTTCTCATTCCACTTCTCCCAATGATTACGGTAGTCTATTATCGCTTGCAAAAAGGCAGACATACAATCTAACGCACGGGTATATGACGTATATTCTGTAGCTAAACATAACTAATTCTATCATAATTTACAAATTTCTTGTTAGTTAAAGACCTAGAACTACACTAGACTATAACACTATCGAGGGAATTACTGTAATACAATAGGTGGGATTGATCGATAGTTATCATATTGCAGTAGGAATATATGTTGATTTGTCAAGTGTTGTTTGTACATACTAGACAGGAATTGATATTGTACTAGAATGAGATACCGTACTCTAGAAGGAAACGTATTGATTGATATTGATTGAATCGGGTATACTGAGCAAGTAGACAACGGTAATGGAGGGGTGAGATATCGATTATGTGAGTTGTGAGAATACGGTATATATATGGTAGATATTATTGATTGATTCATCCCGTTCATCTCTTATTGTAGTGGTACATCGATGTTGTATCGAGTGATTACCGATCGTAGAATGTCAATATGTGATGGTTTGATCTGTAATTACTGTATTTATTGATTGTTTTAGCCAATTCTTTATATATATATATATCGATCGGGTATCTTATCCAGATTTCCCAATGATTCATTTTCACATACGATGAATTTCTTACTTTTATCCTAATCAGAATGTATTGTAAATTTTAAAAAATGTAAATTATATATATTTCATATTTTATATAGAGTATCTTATTGGATAATATTTATATTGTACAACTATTAAAGCATTATTATTTTCAAATGTTCTCTAATCAACAAAATTTAACGGATTGTAAACTTTAAAAAAGCAAAAATCGATAATATTCTGGAATACAATACCTTAGATAATGCTTCAGGAATGGGCATCCAACAACGTCTCCGACCCACCTGCAAAGCTCTTTCTCTCATTCATTTCCCAAACGTTCACCATTTATCATTCGTAATATTCGTGGCTCCGCCGATATATTGCCCATCAGACCACGTACCTGTCCATCAATCCACTCGGACAGCTCCACTTCCTCCTGAATCAGGAATACGGTCGTTCGATGCTTGCGAGAGTCGTCCTGAGGGGAATACAGGGTACTGTATTATAAAGATGCAATCAATCAATAATTTGGCCAATCAATCAACAATCATTACCTGGAATACTCCAATTGTTTCCTTAGTTCGTCCTCTTATACCTGCTTCTTCTTCAACTTCTCTACTAGCCGCTGCCTCTGCCGCTTCCCCTTTCTCCACTCCTCCACCTTCAATCAAATCAATCGATAATCATTACAGTATGACTGATTCCTACCTGGAATAACCCACTTCTCACCATCCTTGCCCGCGCTCACCAGCAAGACTACAGTATCCTCACCACTGCCTCGGACGCACACTCCTGCAGCACGGATACGGTACCTGGAAGAGAATGACGATTTGAATGGTGGTAGCTCCCGCAACGAAAATCAAGCATACTGTAAGTACGGCCTTACCCATCTGCGTCTCGTTGGCGCTCGCCATTGTGCAAGGACTTGTACGCGAGACGATCGCAGTTCATGCGAGGCACGAAGGACACGAAAAGTGCCCCTACTGTATTATCGATTATCGATTGAATCATTTTTAATATTTAGTGGATTGTCGATTGAACACTTGGGAGCAAAAATCATTACAGTATACCAGTATGTTTGAAATATCAAAGATCAAGAACGACATACGTGCAAATCGACTGCAGGTGTAGCAGTGATTATGGAAAGAGTGGGGAGTGATGATATGAAATAAAATGAGATGAGACAAACAAAAGACGACCGCTCCTCTTCTGTCTTGATGATACTAGCAAACTGTAAAGAAGAACTATTAGCCAAATGTACCTGCAAATTTTGAGAGATGAAAAGCACGTATTCAATAGTATTCCATCGGTTAAAAGACCGTACTTATAAAACAAAGAAAACACCACATTTCATATTTTTAGAACATTTATCGATTTCAACAACGAATGATCAATCAATAATTAAACAACAAACGAATACAGTAATCCCAAAGCTACATTTACATGATACTGTCAAACAAAACAATCGATATTACCAACAACAAGCGAGGTAAAACAATTCAAAAGGGCAACTAACAATTAAAAAAAAGAATAAATCACTCCTTATTCAATAGCAAGTACAGTTTCTTGAGCACAATCGCAATCATCAATACTATTACTGTAATCATAACCATCTGTCGTACCGAAACCCGTTGCTCATCCTGATTATCGATCGACGATGATGTTGTCGTTACCGTATTTTCGATCGATGATGACGTCACAGTCGTATCGATCGATTGAGACTTCTTATTGATTGATTCGTCTTCCTCATTTTCTTCGATATGCTCCACAGGTTCCGCCATCATATGAAACTTTCCTATCGAGGTTATGCGTACCTGATATTGATTCATTGTTGTAATTATCGATTATTAATGTTCTTGATTGTTTATTCACTGTCGCATTCCATCACAATAACAACCCTGTGAATCTGTGTCCCACAACCATCTAAAGAACAGCTAATTTGAACATGAGCTAATTAACGAATTATACTTGCACTAATAATATTATGCAAATACATATTATATTCACAAGTAGCGCACATATTCAATTTAAAGTCTCAGCACAAATTCTCTCCAAACAACCATACATACCCTTCTCTCCTTTCCCATTCCGCATCTTCTGGGTACAAGAATCTGTTCATAAGAAGACGAATGACCAACGAGATGAATACCATCCGAAGCCTCCTCACAAATCAGAATTGTCTCCTGAACGGAATACACACAGTGTGATTACGGTAGACAACGATATCGATTGAATTATTATAGTAAACTATGCAGTACAAGATGAATTATTGCATATGCTACAATATAAACGATGAAAGATTAACACCCAATAATACAGTACAAATAGCTCGCGAAACGAATAAATCAAACCTCAGTTCCTATCCGTTTCTCATCAAATCTTGAATATCCTCTGAAGTATGCGCTCATCTCCGCAGTTCGATTCTACAAATATACATCCTCAACGTTATCTTCTCTTTACATTTTAGCCTCGCAGAGACTAAAGATCAGTACAATCTATACGCAAAATCCACCAGGCATTTTTATGTTTCACAAACAATATACCATTCAAAAGTTTTAATAGATTATCAATACATCTAATCAACCCATCATAAGTAATCACTTTCACAAATCCAAATGTGTTCCTTGTTTCACAGAGTTTGCAATTCATGTATCACTACTAATTCCAGAGGATAGTGAACTACCGTACCTTAGCCTCTTTGGCATCAACTCTTGGCAGGACTGCAGCGGGTGTTCCTGATCGTGGATAATATTGATTGATGAAGAGTGAGGGGAACTTGTATTGACGAACCAATCCCATTGACTGTAATCATATAATAATTATTTTCAATATCTTAGCCCACCTAAAGACTATTGACTATTAGGTAAGTTAAACTGTTGATTTCATGTTACACTTAAATCATAATAGATTACATACAGTGTATGGTCGTTGCCATTTGAATGACATATCATGATACAATTCATACAATTTCATTCATGCATGAATGAAATTGTATGACATAAGAACAGTAGGTTGAATGGAAAACAAACCTTCTCAAAGTCATCTCTGGTCTCGGTGGGATAGGCACAGATGAAGTCAGTGGCGATGTAGAGATCAGGGACTCTGAATTATCGATTGATTTATTGATTGATTGGGAATCGGGATATTCTTTCAACATAAAACATAAATAAATTGGCTAATCAATAAATCTCAAAAGCACTAACTTATCCAACAGATAGTCGACAGCCTTACAAAAGTCATCTACAGTATACTCTCTCTTCATATGGTGTAACACCGCATCACTGCCAGACTGCAAAAGGGATAGTGTAGGGGATAGATAAATGATAAAAATCAATAATTGTACAGTATACCTGAATAGGAATATGAAGGAATCGATAGACTCTAGGATGTGAGAGAATCTCTGCCATATCGTGTAGATGGTCCATGATGTACGGGGGATTCGTCATACCTCAAGTCAATCAATCATTCAATTAATTATTATTTATCACGTTTCTACAGTAACCATTGATCCCGTGGAACAATTTACCACTCTATTGTAATGCTTGATAATTATATTAATAATAACAGTAATACTGACCCAGTCGAAGCCTACACCCTTCCGGGATAACCTCGACCAATGCGTAGAGTAGATCAGGAATGATCTTAATGAAATATCGATTAGACATTACAGTATCCAGGTAATATAGTATTCACTGTAAAATAACAACTAACCAATCCAATATCTCTTCCCCATGCTCCGAGATCTTCAGAGGTCAGCCAAATTTCCTGAAAATCAATAGATCGATAAATAAATAGAGCCACTACAGTATACTCCTACCTTTACACCCTCTTCAAAGGCTTGTTTCGCTCGAGCCACAAGATCTTCGAGAGAAATACTTCTGAAGGTAGTAAGGGTATAATCAATAAATAAGATCCAAGATACACTAATCAATAATGTACAGTAACCATGACCCACTTGAGATCTCCTCTAGCTGCTTTTGTCTTACAGTAAGTGCATCGATTGAGACAACCAGTGCTGATAGCCAGAACCTGCAAATATTTTCATTTAGACATTCAAGGCAATTGTCACATCTCAAATTCAGTAAATCCTGCAGTGGTCACGTATCCTACAGATTTTTTTTCAGGGAGAATATTGACAATAATATTGTAAAAAATAACCTCAACGAGTGGATTTTTCCTAATCTTGGGTAGATCAAGGGGTGCATGGGGACGATTTCGTGTGAGAATACGAACTGAACGACCTTCCAATGAACCTGGAAAGAGAATTATCGATTACTTCAATTGAATTACTAAATACTACTCCATTAACTGATAGCATTTTGTGCAATTCAAAAGCTATCCCAAAAGGTAATCGATCAGGCTCTTTCATGTTTCACTCTGCTAACAATTGACAGTCGGCTATGTAAGTTACGTTCGTTCAGCAATTAGCACTAAGTAATTCAATAATCATTCAATATACCGTACCCTTTACAGCTTCTTCGATTTGATCGATCTGTTTCACTCCAACAATCGATACATCTTGCAGCCATTCAGCATTCGGATCCGCCTACAGTAATACCCATTTCACAACAATGCACAATAATTAGACATCAAAGATCAAAGAACAAAAACACATACTTGACTAACACATCCAGCCATCACGACTCGTTTACCCTTCTCACGGGCAGATCGAACTAGATTTGCTGCCTGAGATCAAAGGTCATTAAAATATTCATTAAAAAACATTATTTTTCAGAAGAACAATAACAAAATTGAAACACATGGTTCTCTCGGTTAATCATTCTAATATCTTATGTGAACAAACACAGTTGATTCATAGTTTCGATTATTTATGATTATAATGAAATGATCTTCAACGATAATAGGATAATCTTTTGTAAGCGTCTAAATGTAGACCAATAATATATGCACAACCACCGACCTGATCTTCACTTGGAGTCTTGACTGTACATGAATTGAGTACCCATACATCTGCATCATCAGCGTCACGAACAACAGAATATCCACTCTGAAAGATCAAAGATCAAAGATCAATCAGTAAATTGAAGATCAATAATTCTAGTTCACTCAATCTAACGATGAATCAATAGTGATTTCTCATTATTATAGCTGTATTCAATCAATAAAATGCAAACAACGACTCACATGTGCTAGAATGCCACTCATGTATTCGGAGTCGGATACATTGTGACTGCATCCCCATGTACGTACCCAGACTGAACCAAGAGAAGAAGGAGATGAACACCCATCTGGAGATTATTATCATGATCATGACAAGAACGTACTCATTTCAGGTATTAGTCACTCTTAATAAGGCGTGCAAGATTTGCATGAGATTAAAATTAAATCGTAACTACGTAAACGTCAAGTGTTCGCAGAATGCGGGGATCGGAGCGGAAACCTCTTTTGAGTGTGAAAATCATACATTTTCGGTACCCTCGCCGTCTATTTTTATATAGTGGGTCAATTCTCGAAATAGGGTGGGTTTATACATAAAATTCGTTATTTTCGCTTAAAAAATCGTCATTTTTAGCTTCCTTTTTTATCAAGTGGTCTAAAATGGTCCTTATATAGTGGGTCAATCCTCGCACTGCGAGGGTATGGCAATGTATGGTGAAAATTCGTTTGCCTTTGATACTCTTCACTACGCTCATGTGCAACTATGACTTCTGCGCATAGGTTGAAAAGTACGTTGCAAACTACGATACCTGACCGCTGATTTTGGATATTTTCTTGAAAACCCGACCACATATTGTGGATACCTGACTGCATTGTGTAAGCTTTTGCGAAAACAAGAGCGCATTTTGAGATTTTTTTTGTGAAAACCAGACTGCATTTTGCAAATCTGTAACGTAGCTATTCGACGTAGGCTTCTGCGTATGGGTTATAGTAAAATAGTATCAAGATAATTCCCTAAGATTATTGAAGTGGTTAAAGCAGCATCCATAGCAAACACTAATTTAAACCCCTTCTCGAAACAAGATTTCACCAGGTGCATGTGTATGAGCTCTACACTAGATAAGACGAAATTCTAATGACACTGCTTATGCAAAATCGACTTACCCTTGACTCCATTAACTCCTTTTGGTCGTCTTCTAGTTACTTTGACTTCGATGACGTCATCATTAGCTCCGCCCCCTCTCACATTCTCATCCCCCGTCCAATCTTCGATATCACCCATCTGCATAGACAAGAAAGATCGACCAAAAGCAAGTATACTGAACACACAATCTTCTCTGCGTGCCAAGTGGAAAGAAACCGTACCAACCACAGTCCATCGTTAAGGATCAAAGATCAAAGATCAATATCGATCGGCCATTGAACCGAACAGACTAGAAACACACACGACTATGGTCGATTTGAAGTCATCAATGACGTCATCATTCATCTGATTTATTGGTTGCTTATGTACACACATGATGAAGACAGAGTTGAAAGATACGGAGTGATAAGGGCGATGAATAGATAGATAGAGGAGAGAGTAGAGTTAACGACAAGGGGGAACACCAACTTATCTGTTTGTTATACAACGATGAGAATGAACTGAGAACTAGAGAGTAGAAGGGATAGGATGGGGAGAATGATGAACTATGATCTATTAGCATATAGATTGAAAGGGAAGTTATTGGCAGTTATCATAAGTAGATTGAGATATCAGAAGGGGGAATGATAATAGCTCATAAGATTGGCATAAACGATTATATCTATATCACGGCAATTATTGATTGGACAAAGATGGGGGATGAGGAGTATTGATTTATTGGCTTGAGCAAATGTTGCATTCAAAAGTGAACAGAAGGAGAGAGAGAGGCAATGTATTGGTCACAAGAAATAGACACAAACGAGATGAGCAGAAGGACAGGAGGGGGGAATCAATCGATATCTTGATTGATCTGACTAATCGATAATGTGTTATACACTGTATGCAAGTATTGATTGATTGAACATTTGTTGAATGAAGACAGATGATGCATATGGGGTGGAGATAAAGGTTAACTACTGTACCACCAGCAAATGTATACGAATGTGAATCGATCACTTCAGAAAAGGAAGAAAATGGCAGGAAGAATACTATCTACAGTAGGATGGAATCGTAAGTGTGGAACTGAACGGGAAAATCAGCAGTATATCTTTGGCATGTTGACTAGAAGCGAAAGAGGGGAGTAGTACCATAGAAGGGGGCGGAGAAATGAGAGTCCAAATAGTCTCAAATCACACTGTCAAAAAGCGAATTAGCCGGAATCCAAACTAAAAATTGACAAAAAAGAATCTATATCAAAAATGTTACAATTTATATAGATAAGAATGACTAATAAATGAAATAGAGGATAGACAATGTGATCAGTGTATTATTATAATACTCCTAGAGTGATGATCAGAGATCAAAGTTCAAAGATCATATATCAACAAGGATCAAGTGAGAATGCAGTATCGTAGTGTTGAATGAGAGTACGTATGAATGACATCTCTCGTCGTGTGTTCTCATACAGTACACGAGGATCTTCACTCTCACAACGGAGAACATTCGGTGCTATCACCTACAAATTAATCAATCAATCAATATATTACTTTTAATAATCACACAACTTTAGTGTAATGCAATTTTTTAAAATTTAATTTAATTCATGTATGCTCTTCGTTTTTTCATGGTTTTACGTAGCAAAGCGTACGCCATGTCGAGTTTAAGAACAGTATACTAATAATCTCATTAAATACAGCTAACCTTAAAACAATTTTGACAACACAAAAAATTTTTGCAACAAGGTATTATTTGCAACAAGGGCCTTTTGGACATGTTAGAGAGACTCATAGGTGGGCGCGTGAAAACGAATGGTTTTTGCGCATAGCCTGGCCTTCCCTTGCGGAGCCTTGCCTCGCAAAAATTGGAAAAAATCCAGTCAAATCTGCTAAAATATGGCCATGCGCATAGCCTTGTCTTACAATTCCCAGGTTTGCGCACAGCCTTTCCCCCAGCGTGCCCACCTATGGAGAGACTACACCCTAGTTGACATCTAATACAATACTATATTACAGTGGAGATAAATCACATGTCCATATATCATAAACAATGTCTATTTTCAGCCCTCAATGATCATATCAATCAAACACCCGTCACAATCCCGTTTCAGATATTTAATCCATTTATTTATGATCACAATGTTACATCTCCTGTCAAGGATAGAAATAAAAGATACACAAATCCATAGGCCGAAAAGTATGTTGCAAAGTACCAAGCCTAACCGGATTTTGAGCCAAAATTTCACAAAAATCAAAAGACCTGACCGGATTTTGAGCCAAATTTGCCAAAAATCGAAAAACCTGACAGAATTATGAAAACCGATAACCTAGCTGTTCGACCTATGCACAAATCAAATCCGAATGAAATGCAACCGACGCAATCATGTTTCACAATTTTCATATATTATATATCTCAAATATAGACATCAATGATATGTTGTTTTCGTGTACATATGAGGACTAACCATGGCTAGGTTACTGGCGTCCATCTTCGTATGTGCCACACATTCCTCTTTGGCCAATGTCTGGAGTAATCGAATGAGACGAGCAAAGACCAGTGTGTGAGAGTGAGGAAGAAGACCAGCTACGTGACATGCCTGAATTATTGATTGATTCATTCATTCATTCATTGATCTACTATATATTGCTTTAAATAAAATAATCACGAGTACCATGATTTCAATATCCTAATTTTTTTATGGAGAAAAAAAAAACAAGTAAACGTTCCAAAAAGAAGAATAAACAATTAATTATAGATATCTATCACTTGTTGTCACATTATGCAATTTAATATAAATATAAAATATAATTAAAAACCTCTTGGGCATTTTCTCCTGCATCGAGTGCTCGTTGATAAATAATTGAAGGAATGAGAGGCTCTGGAAGCTCACGTAGCCAAGCCTATAATCAAGAGTGAATTCACGCCAATTGAATTTTTGTTTAAATCGCTATAATATTAACAATAAGAGTAAAGATAAGTGATCTGAAACGTACCTTCAACAGGCAAGCAGCGACATGTGCATCGGACACAGCGGGAAACAACCATTGATCTAATCGGGCCTGTAATACAGTATATTCAATGGTTGCAACAACAAAAAATCATTCTATGAAACTATTAAACGATATTTCAAGAAACATGCAAACAGTTTGTCTGCTAACGTTATCCCAAAAACACTGCAAAAATCTGACAAGATCTTTCCCTACGTACATGGCGTCACTTTTACTAGACAAATGATTTGCAACATGACCCGTGAGAGTAAGCTAGAGTGAGCTAGCCTCAATCCCGTCACATTCACGTTTCATCTCTAACTGAATAGCATGAGATGACCTTAGCCCTCAACAACTGTTCTGGATCAGCTGCCACTCGGAAGATTCCCTCTGTGCTTGATCCACCCGCATTCAGAACTAGATCTATCAATGTTGATTCTATCCATGGGATACGCAAATGAGGAAAACGTCCTTTCTGTAATCAATCAAATATTATCCATACGAAAACAGGAGAAAGAATTTGCATTTTAATCCATAATATCATTATCGTAATACCACTCATCGGTAACCATAGCCGGTTACTGCAGATAACAACCGATAATCATTCATATATCGTAATCAAATCAATAATGAGAGTAAACTATACGGTACCTGCATGATCATAAGTTCATCAAGAGAAGCACCAAATTGTGGAGGCTGGAAGATGTGCACACGTGCTTCGTGTACCGTAGCCAATGATGGTCGGGGACGGGCTGTTGTCTACAAACAATATTATAAATCTTATCTTTTGAAACTAGGGGTTCCAGCGATCGATAGAAAATAATTAGCAATATAGTGGCAGTTTGAAACATGAATAGAACAGGACACAAAATCAAGAGATTATCATAAGACCAGATCGAGTTTTCAACCTCTCCCTTGTTAGATTCACACGTCGAAGAGCCACGTTAGAGATTTGCATAATGCGGCTAGGTTTTCAGAAATAAAATCAAAATGCTGTCTGGTTTTCTCAAGAAATGGTCCAAATTCGTATTTTGCAACCTATGGTTAGATTGAAACTTCTCAATATGAGTATCTTTACTGAATATGACACTCTCAAATAAGCAATTAGGAGAAGAGATGAAATCAAAATAGATCTATTACTCGTCATCTTTTAGGTGAAAGTGCATAAATGCTCATTTTAAAAATTAATTAACTAATAAATATTTAAAATATACCTTAGCCAGCCTCCTTATTACTTGTTGTGCAATCGTTGATATCTCCACTCCAGGAGGATCGAGGAGTTTATCCGAATATCGTTCAGCAAATGATTGGATTTGAGCTGATACCTGGAGAGATCAAAGATCAATTCTAACTCATTCACTTGGATTTTCAGGGCTAAGTAATCAATATCATTGCAATAATAGAATGAGAATTACCCCAAAAACGAAACTAGATAGAACAGTTTACAAACTAAAAGAGCGAGAAATTGCAATGAACGATTTCTCACAGAAAGATATGAATGAAATAGTGTATGGAACAAAGAAAAGATGAGATTCAAATGAAGAAACAAACCTTTTTACTTGGTTGTGATAGGGCAAGTACAATGGCTAACAATTCCCATCCTTTCCTCAATGATTCTATCCTATCATTTCGTGTCAATTGTCGTACCAGAAGTAGACAAGCCTCATCGGCTGTATCCACTCGAGATGATGCACCCTCACAGATCGTTAGTGCCAACTTAAATTTTTAATAATGATAATAATAATAATAATAATAATAATAATAATAATAATAATAATAATAACAACAACAACAACAACAACAATATTAATTTTAAAGTTTTTTCTCCCAAAAGATTGAAGCCAATTCAGAGCAGGCAGTTTCTAGTTTCAATGGGTTATCAATACAATTAAACTTTATGAAAAGGCCGATGCGTGGATTAGAAAGCTATGAAGAATCAAACCTGATCACAATTATTCTTCGTTTTCCTATCTCCCATATAACTTTGAATGTTCTTGAATATCGTTCCTATTTCTTTCTTCAATGTTTTACTACTCGGATCGGATAGGGGCACTTTGGGTGCGTCCTTACTCCATCCTTCACCTCCTAAACAATATGAATTCAATTAGGAAAATTTTGAATTAGGTAATATAGAAAACATAGAAATAAGCAATCAAGAACATGCTCAACTAATGAAATTTCCGATCTATTAAGCAAATAGAATTTACGCAAAAAAAACATTGTTGTCATCTATCGATCCATTAATCGATTAATCTACCTATTTATAAATCAATAACCTCACCTTCTTCCTCTATCGTTCGTCTTTCAATACTCCGTGTGGGACTCGATGAATCGTTAGGGAATCGATTTCGACTTATCGTACCTGTGATACAATACAACATAGAGTACAATCAGTAAGTTATTCAGAGAGTAAAATGTATTATGGAGCGGGAATAAGTTAACATTCAAGAATGAAAACCGCCAGTTGACAAACTAACTCAATCAAGAACCATAGAAAGAAGTGTATGTCAATCGGATTGAATTAGAGTATTATAGTAAATAAAGACCTCTATAATAACTCACTTCTTGTCTCGTAGCTTTTCTCGACTGGCGAATGGACCAAATTATTAGAATTATTGATCGCTCCAACGGGAAATTGATCCACTCGACGATCAAGACTCATCGCCTGTACAGTAGAACAATTATGAACTTTAAAAGACACCGATCGAATGCAACAATATCATAATGTTTGAATCATAGGTCGAAAAGTATGTTACAAAGCACCAACCCTGACCGCATTTTGAGCCAAAATTTCCAAAAAAAATCGTAAAACCTGACCGCATTTTAAGCCAAAATTTCACAAAAATCGAAAAACCTGACCGCATTTTGAACCAAATTTGCCAAAAATCGAAAAGCCTGACCGCATTTTGAAAACCGATAACCTAGCTATTCGAGCTATGATTTGAATGTACTATTGTGAGAACGATGAAACATGAATTCATCTAGTCAATCAATTACTATACAAATGAGACCAAATATTATTACAGTAACCCAATAAGGATAAATATACCTTAAAAGATGCAGACAATGGTTCGGGAGATTCTCTGACAGTGACTATTCCAGTCTCGGGTGAGATATCTTGAGCGAATACGGTAGGTCGATCACGTGCCGATCGATAACCGGATGATGATGAAGGAGGAAGAGGATGAGGTTGGGGCGCAGTTTGGGTTTCTGATTCTCGACTCGATGATGCTCCCTGAATATTAATGAATGTACTAGAGATCAGAGAACAAGTGAGATCAACTGTATTCTAAGCAGTTTCAAAAGATATAAACTAGGGGTTCTCTTAAAAGTGAAGCCATATTCGTTAAACTAGTGTAAGCAACGAAATAATAATACCTGTAGCTTAGACAGCGGTATTATATCCCACTCGTCTACGTCGGGCCGTTGCCACACAGTCTCTTTCGATTCAGCATTGTAATAATAATATCTCAAATAAGAGAAATAATAAAACCTATTTAGAAAATTAAAATTCATATACATTCAATTTAATCGAACATATTTATTGAACATTTTAGAGACATACAAAGAATATAAAACCAATGTTAATCAATACAATCAATATTTACCTGTGTGTTCGAGCGTCAAATAATTCCCACCATTGTCGTGCATTCGTTTGTCTCCTGCAATGCAATCAATCATCCACTTTCGCTGATTAGTTTTCAAGGTAACTCATGCATTTCATAGTAGGACCCTCTTTCACAAAGAAAATCCTTTGAATCACCATTATTTGCTTTATGAGTTATTGAGAAATAGAATATCCATCTAAGCTTATCTCAATCGCCCCCTTTCTTCTTCTTCTTCTTCTTCTTCATTCGAGGATAAGTACCACGCATGTTTGCTGTGACTCATCTTACACGTAGCAAGATGAAGAAAAGAAAATGTCCTATTGCATTTACAGAAAATGAATATAATGTTATCTATACTATACTCAATTATATGATATATAAAGAAAATGAAACAATTAATGATAGTAAGATAATAAAGATAAATAAAAAAGAATCGTACAATCTTGCTCCATCTGGAGGTTCCCAACAGCATTCCCCCGTCTCGAGATTGGCGTACATTCGTTGCTGTGATTGGGGTTCTGTGATCTCGACCCACTCCGCACTGAAATATCAATGAATTAATAAGAAGAGCTACAAAATGTAATCAAAAGCACAAAGATGAAAAACTGATAATAATAGAATTAGAACATCAAAATGACTAAAAGAAGCTTAATTTGAAGCTAGAAGACTTACTCGAAATCTGGATAGGCGGAGTCGATCATAGCTCAAAGCGTAACGCTTCAAATGAATGTTTGTGAGAAGAATCGCCGAATCTGTAATTCGAGAACGGTCACATTTGACGTTTGACAGGGACGAACGAACTTTGAGGGGAGATGTGGTGCAAGTGCTAAGTGAGATGAATGGAGCGCAAAGTGACACATAGAGCGAAGCGAAAAAATGAATAATAAATGAGGTCAAGCAATTAAAAATTCTGTCAATAAGATTTGGCACCATGCCAAGAATGCAGGATGGAGGTCACTAAATCATGGAAGTATTGGTTACATTATTTCTTAATTTTTTACCCTTTAATTAAATTTTTGTAGGAATAATGAAGTTTCATACCAGTTATTTCAATAAAATAAAATGCTTAAAATAATGTTCCTGCTAACAGCTCACAATAATTTATTAAATCTTTACTGGTTAAAACATTTGATTTTGCAGCTCATGAGCTGTAAGATCTTTGAATCGCTTTTTACTCGGACATTTTCTTCTACTTCTCACTGGCGACATGGTTTGATGTTTTAATTACTGTTTGTAATTCCGACTAATACGACATCACACACCCAAATCATTTTGCATAAGGTATTGAGACTAAAAATTTACTCAAAATTAAAAAAAAAAGATAAATTGTCATTTCAAGTTTCTTAATTCGCGCCTGAAAATTCAGTTTTTAAATCTTTTCAGCTCATTAAAAAATAAAGTACTGCTATATTGCTTCCCAAATTTTTAAAAGTAACTCATAGTGGCCTAAATGATCAAATTTATGCATGCTGCTAGGTGATTTATTATTGTACGACTTAGCATACATTTTTACAGGCATTTCTCACTCTTGTGGTTGAATCTGAAGAGGGATCGATTCGTAGCAAGGTGAGGATCAATTATTATCGACAATACTTTGATGTTTGAAATTCTATTTGTTCACGGATGTGATCCAAGTGTATTTATAGTTTCTGCTCAAACTGGTAAAAACGAAGTAATTGATCCAAATTTAAAAATAAAGATTTGTGTGTTCTAAGTATCAATCCCAAGTGCTTCTTTTTCAATTTGTTCTTTGTTCCTCATATTATTATCATTTCAGAAGTGTTGTGTGGCATGAAATGGCCACGTATCTATAGAGGTCTACGTCCTTTTCTAATCTGTTTCCTTCTCGCCACCTTATACTTTATTCTCTCGTATTACCATCTTCATACACTGAGCGAGGTTTGCCTCTTTTGAGTCCGTAATATACTCATATTATGTACTGAATTTGTACTCCATTAGCACTCTATAAATCTCACGGTAGATTATCCCCTGATCATTCGATTATCTCATCCATTACTAAACCATTTCAGTATCAAACCGAACTACCCCCAGTTACTACATCCAATACTGGAACACCAGTCCCTCAACCGGATCATGAAGAAGGTATCGATTTTTTTGTTTTGATCTGATCATGATATATTCATTGTACATACCGTAAACAGTCTCTTGATAAATACCATGTACATTTTAAGGTGATTGTTATCCATCACCCGATGAACTTGCGGACTTCCCTAATTGTAAGGATAAATGGAAATGGTTGACTACAGGGTGGACTTCCCATGCGTGTTATAAGGAGATGGGAGTGAGTTGATACAGTCTTATTCATGTTCTCTCAATATCACACAATATTTATTTATTATAAATATATACATCTATATCAAATAATTCTTTAATGTTTTATATCTTGTGAGTACTTATGTATTTCTATTCATACAACTGAAAATGATTGTCCTCTAATCTTTGTTTTTCCCTCAATAACATTGAATGTATTTTTCAATTAAATAGACTGAGTACTTCCAAATTTAAGGTGAACGGTTCGGGTTGTTCGATCAGAGATTTTCTGTCAAACGTTGAGAATCATTGCCCAATAAGAAAAGGAGTGACTCCTTTTATAAGAAGACAATCGGCTAAGGTGAACAACTACTTATACAATAGTTGTATTGGACAGATTGGAAAGAAATGATCAAATAAAATAAACAGATAATCTCAGGTGTTTGAATCCTTGCATGATCCAAGTAAAATTCGTGCAATTAATGGCATGATCATGCATGGAATATACTTGAATCATGCATGGATTATTTGTGATCATGCATGGATTCTGTCATTCCATGCATGATCACGGAAAATTCGTGCATGATCACGGAAGATCCATGCTTGATCACGAACCACTGATATTCCATGCATGGAATGTCGAATAATGCATGATTATACTTGTATTCGTGATCGTGCAGGGATTTCAACACCAGAGATATTGCAGCCAAACTTCTCTAAAGATGAATTGTTCGCCTCCTTCAAAGATAAACCTGTCAATTATGAATTTATCAAGCAACGAATCAATCGGTAAACAGTTTAGAACATTCATTTTGCACCATAGGTGGGCACGCTGGGGGAAAGGCTGTGCGCAAAGAGGGAAATTGCAAAGCAAGGCTATGCGCATGGCCAATTTTTTGCACTTTTGACAGTAAATCTTCCAATTTTTGTGATGCAAAGCTATGCGCAAGGCCCCGCAAGGGAAGGCAAGGCTGTGTGCAAAAAGAATTCGTTTTCACGCGCCCACCTATGTTTTGCACCTTTTTTAAAAATAAAATTTTCGCAAAATTTTATTTTCGGTGTTAGATATTGCTGAAAAAGTTTTGACGTCTCAATATAAATGTATAATAAATATGTTTTTTAGTATGTGGTCATCGTGGATTGATGCATACAATGAGAACAATCGAATTCATTCTTCAACTATGAATGATAGACCACGGAGAAGGGTTTGTTATTGATTGATATTGATTGATAAAAGAATGTCCTTTACAATATGCTTATCTTGCAGATCATTATCCATATGGGATTTTTGATGACAACGAAGTTTGGTGAACTGTCGTCCAAGGTTTGTTTTTCATGTATATTAGTTGATACTAAAGAGATTCATCTTTGTTGAGTAGATTATTCCATGTTTTATAGGATGGAACGAACTCAAAATGAGAAATGAATGATTTAATTCACCCCCCCCCCCCCAGTCTGAAAAGTCAATAGTATATCATGTTCTTTATCCCTTTAAATTTTCTCATTTCTCGTAGCGCCTCGGGCGTAGATAAATAAATTTAATTAATTAATTAATTAAAACATTTCATGTATAAGTTGAAACTTATTTATTGATTCTCGATTCAGGGTGGTCCTTTGGGTGAACTAGTTCAATGGAGTGATCTCATTGCTTCTCTGCACATTCTAGGCCATGATCTACTCATATCGACCGAACTGACCACAATGATTAGGTACTGTAATTCGCCTCTCAATCGATCGATAACATCTCCATTACAGTAACATGAATGCCCACAGTCGAGACGCGCCCTGTCCTAACGGCCATCAATTGGATATTATCATAACTGATATCATGGGATTGCGAACGATGATTAGAAAGAATCGGGCATTCATCAATCAATACAAGTATGTGCTTACTGTAGCTTGTGATTATCGATTGTTCTCTATGATTGTTACTTGATTTGAATCTTAAATGTTAAGATGCCGTCTACGGATCTTGGATTCTTTTGGTACACAAGCTGAGTTCAATATACGTCTGTATTTTGCTAATCACAAGAGTGAATTGGGAGGTTTGTACTTCAATTTAAACTTTATTGACTAGATATCAAATTTGTTGTTAAACTTATAGAGACTTATAAAATTCTTATGCACAGTATAAAAAAAAGAGGAAGTGTTAAAGACAGATATATAATTGGGGAAGTAAATCCTCGATCAATATGATTTTATTGATTGACTTGTATTGATTGATTTAAGGAAAGGCGAATTCGTGGGGTGGTTTTGGTCTACATCTTCGTCAATTTCTCACTCTGTATCCTCACTCTCATGATAATACTTTTCTCGGATTCGTTGTGAACACTCATATCAATCACACCATCGATCCTGGTTACTTTTATTTATTTATTTATTTTAAGTTTGGATTTATCAAATTGTTATGACATGAATGGCAAAACATGTTCCAGCTACATTTTAAATACATATTGTGGCTTTTGAAAACGATTTTTCTTTTGAATTGTTATTCATAATATATAAATTGTATGATTACAGCTAGAACGGGCGTTCTTGTGTACGGTAAAGAGAAGTATATGTGGGAGAAGGCTGAAGCTGCTGTCAAGGCTTGTATGGAGATTACTCAGGTACCAAAGGAATATTGATTATCGAGCATCGATCTATGGTTACTGTATCTATTATCATAATCTATATTCGGGTTTTTTATGATGTATACATTAGTTTTTTTACAGAATCTATGATATTCTGTATGAGGTAAATTCTTGAAACGTTTAATGTATCCTTGGAATAACTAAACTATATCTGTCGTATTCCAGGTGCATGCTACGGTAGCTGATTCGAGTGGAGATGACAATGGTCTTCCTACTGGAGTTATCAATCATGGATTATTGAGTGAAGTCGAATTCCATGCACTTCTATCAAATGTACGTCATTTCTATGCTATTTTGATAATACATTTTAATTTAAAGTTATACTGCAAGATTCATTCAACGTTACTGTTTTACAAATTATATGTTGTATATTTTTAATTTTTATTATATAACTTGTAGGTGAAGATCTTTCTTGGCCTTGGTTTTCCCTTTGAGGGGCCAGCTCCATTGGAGGCTGTAGCTCATGGTACTGTATTCATCAATCATCGATTCGATCCACCCATTGGAAGACTCAATGATAAATTCTTTGCCGAGAAACCAACACTCAGAGCTGTGAGTTCTTTTGTTCATATCTTCACTTGTTGATTCCATCTTTCACTATCTCTATAACCTGTATAAATCAGTTTGGAGCTCATTAATTGTTTATAAAGAAATTTTTAAACTAACAAAAAAAATAACTGTAAAAAAATAACTGTGTTCGCAAATATGTTTTGATTAAAGTTATAATCTCTATTAAGCTAACCTCTCAATCACCGTATCTGGAAGAGATGGGTGAACCGTGGGTGATTACTGTAAACACGAGTGATACGGTAGCTCTAAAGGCGGCTATCGAGAAAGCTCTCAGGAGTGATCTCAAGGTGAGATTCAAACCTGTCTGGAGTATGCCACTCATCTGATCCCATTGCAGCCTCGTCTCCCAGTAGAACTCACTGCATCGGGAATGTTACTTCGTGTTTCATTGATTATCGATCGATTGGACACATGTAATAGTATGCCCCAATGGCCTCCCCCTTCAGCTGTAATACCTACAGTGTCCAAAGGTATACTGTATATCTCTTTTCTCTTTATATATCCATCCCTCTCGATCTTTGCTAAAATTTCATGTGTACCATTTGATCTCTCTTGTGATGCATGAATTTTCTAGCAATTTTAGAGTAGTGTGAATAGGAAAATGGCTGTAGTATGATGTAGTGTAGTAAGTATTGAGTGAATATATAAATGATTCGCCTTGTTTTCACAATACACGATAAAAATGTATTAATCGTATCGATTGATTTTATCAATTGTGTTGTAGAATCATCATCTTGTACATCAACATGTTCCTCTATTGGTCTTCGTTGTGACTCGGCTCTATTTCCACTAATCAATAATGTGGAATCATTGGAGAAGTATCTAGGATGCTCGAGCCCATCTACTGCTCCATCCTTGATTGCACCTTCAAGGTACGCAATCTCACGGCGGTTCAATGATAGTAATTAAGAAGCTCCCGCAGGAATCGCAAACTGAGTATTGAAATTGCACTAGGCATTAGGTCCTCCCAGCGCGAAGTTGAGATACGATATTAATGGGCGCGTTGCTGCGGCTGCTCGCCACACGAACACTTCTGACTAGAGCTATCATCGAGTTTTACGAGTTTCGAAACATGATGAGATGGCTTAGTGGTTACAACTTTTGGGTGGCTATCCGAACCTCGTGGGTTCGAATCCCGCCCGGTGCAATTCAGCTTTGCCGATTTTTCGTAGTGCGGGAGGCTTCAAGCCAAAGTTAAATGTAGGGGCTTTCCTCCAATGAACCGCCGTGAATCTTACGATGAGTAGTTTATCAATGATTAAGATTAGTTGAAACATGATATTCGCGGGTTAGTATTACTTTATACTTTGTGTCAGCCGAAGGCGGTACATATTTATATTTCAATGTTCTTGAATATTGTCGATGTAATGAATGAATGAATGAATTGTAGATGTTCACTTCAAGAGAGTCCTCTCTTCTATTCGTGTTCATCATCAATCGAAGGATCAATTCGATTATGTCCATGTAGAGATTTCATCTCCGATCAACACGATATATGCACCAAGTGCTTGTAGTTATACATATATTTATATAGAGTTATTTGTTTTTTTTGTTTGCTTATCCTTATAGATTTTTTGTAAATATAATTATTCGTAGTGTTTTATGCCAGCTTTTGTTTACTCTAATCCTAGTCAAACTATATCCTGAATCCCACCACGCTCGCGCAACTACAGTTTCCATTCCGGTAATTACGGTATTCTTTCTGAGCAAGTATTTATTTTGTCCGCACAATCTATCCATGTTTCTATGAATTGGGCTTTGTTTAGGGCAATTGCTTTGTATAATAAGTGCAGATTTTGGATCGTTGTTTATGTTTCAAAGTATTTATAATAGTTAGTTATGTTCTTGATAGGCTAATTCCTCCCCTTTATCATTTCCTCATTGAGTTGGTAGTTATCATTGATGAACATATCTCCTTCCATTTCTTCCATGCTCAATCTTCTCATTTTGGATGCTTTTTTTATTCCTTTATTAGAAATGATAATGTGATTGCAACTCTATCTGTGTATACTGTATCATTATTGATCGATCTCTATTCCATTTCATTTGCATCTACATTTACATCATTTTCATTCTTCATAATGCTTTTCTTCAATTTCGGTTCTCACAAGTATTCATGCGTTTCTATCGGATTTTCTGCATTTTCTTATTGTGGTTTGTTAATATAAAGATATTCAAAGTTTAAAAAGTATTGATTTATTCGTTAACGGTTCTTGGCCGATATCGATTTATTTGAATGATTGATTAGTGTGATCATACTTGTGATATGATCGCTATGATTCTAGGGGCGGCAATCAATGGTGTTGGCTTGATCGTGAAGCTAGTGAACATAATTAACCGGTGAGTGTTTACTGTTTGTTTAATTAAAGTACCTAAATATTCTCTTCTTTTTTAAAAATAAATCGGTCATTGTGTGACATCGAAAAAGAGAATAAATAAAATTTATGTTCAAGTATACCACGGTGCACCAAACCGCATTTTTGTGACCGTTCTCTCTGTGTTAGAAAAGTGCTGTGTTGTCCTCACTATTAGATTTTGCTGCATACAACAGATCGTCTGCTTGAAGTCATACGTGGGCGCACGAAAACGATTTTTTTTTGCGCACAGCCTTCCCTCCCCCGGGACAATTTACTAGAAGTGGCATAAGTCATCCAATGGAAGTGTTGTCTTATTTATTAAGGATATATTTAAATTAAATGCAATCAGTTTACGATGGTTACTATATTATTGACAGCGAAGTTACTGAACAAAATATGCCATTATTTGTTGGACAAACTAACAATGAATATTTACAATGATCGTAAATGCTGAAGAATACAATAGAAATGCAGAACTATCGATTGAGATCATTTTGTACTAAAACAGTGATACTTGTTAATGGAGGTAAAAAAAGACGAAATATGATTAAAACCTCAACGGGCGAAAACACGAGCGTTTCTGCGTTGAGGTAATCTAATCTCTTTTATTGATTCAATCTCTTCTTGAATGGTTGCTTCCGGTCGATCGATATCATGGGCGAGTCTCTATAATTTAATTAGTTATTTATATGGTTAAACAGTTGACAGAATACTGTATGATAAAGGCTAACCATAGCAGCAGCGACGTCTAATATGGGTTCTTGGCCTTCGGGAGCAGACCAAAGGGTCTGACCTGTTCGTGGATTGTAGAAGAAATCTCTGAATCATTAACATATAATGAACATGAACCAGTGGGAATCGTGATCTTTGATCTCTGATGCTTACCTATCTAGCTCTGCTGAGTGTAGTTGCCACCATTGTGGAGCGTTATGGCGGATTCTGAAAAAAAGATCAAAGATCACTAATGATTTTACGAGACTGATATTAGATTAGGTCAATCAATCAGTGTACGCAGTGGCATGATTGTAGTGTTTAGTGAACGACGAACTGTTATCGAGTAAAGAACGGGGATATAAAGGCAAGAAATAGACACTAAAGTGTAATGTTCTTATGACGTGATTCTTCGAGGAAATTGTCGGCGCTTGGCTATAAATTTTTATGTGGTTTTTTTCTTGCGATATTGTAGTATAGTATGTAAACACCATTAGTATCGTTGGCTTTTCCTCTCCCTTCAATCAATTACGTCGACACTTTCTCAGAAATATGAGATAGTGAAAGACAAACAAAGGGCGTTGTTTATGTAATTGTTTGGTATTTCTTGGAAATACTTTTTAAGTTTATAGATGGATAGCAGGGCGAAATCTTTACATCGATTAAATATAATTAAATTGAATTTGCATACATATTGCATCCGCCAGGCAGAGTCCATTGTGCGATGCCTGTACGTAGATTGAAGTAGAGAGGAACGATGGGTGGAGGGGAAGATGTGAGGGAATGAAGATTACGAGGATGGAAGAACTCGAGCCATTCTGTTGAAGGAACACTGAAAGGGAACGAGAGTGAATGAGGAACTCAGAGACATTCCGACAAACAGAGATGTTTGGATATGGTGGTGATATCGTATACATGCCGTCTGAGTCACTACTGGACCATATTTGGACTTTGGATGGCACAACGGCATTTTAGAGTAATATGAGGGAATTACTACTGTTTGGCCAACAAATAATCTGCTCTTTAGTTCTATGTACAAGGAATTCTGCACGCATGTTTTGTTTGTCTAGTTCATGGTTCGGAAGCAAAATTACCTAATAATAGTAAATGAATAAGATGGAAACGGATGAGTCAAGATGTGTTTTGCAGCATTGAAACAATTGCGAAATGTCTGGGTTTCTTGTTTATTTGTTTTTTTTCTTTTTCAAAAGACGGAGGTGTGTAGACGAGACTAAAAGAGGAAGGAAGACTTACGTATCAGTAGAATTGGATGTTGGAGAGGAAGAAGTGGGAAGACAGGAAGTCATCTTAAGACAAATAATATTAAAGAGGTTATGGAAGGGGGATTGAGAAAGGGTAAAAGTGGGAGGGGGAGTCTCGTTTACATGGAGACGAGAGAATGTGACTATAGATGACGACGAAAATAAAGGGGAACGGGAATGATGTTTGAGTCAGTTTGAGTGAGTAAGAGAGGAGAGAGGAGAGGAATGAGTATGGTTCGTTAGAATTGTGATTGGATAAATTTAGAGTGGAGTGTTGAGAAGAAGAAGGGAGGAGGAAGAGGAAGGGACTGTTTAGAGGAATAGAGATGGAGATAGGTGGAGTGATAGAGAGAAATGAAGAGGAAGAGGGAGTGGCATCGTTATGAAGAATGAAGTCAATGAAAGATTGTGTTGATGGGGTGATAATGGAGTGATAAGAGATAGCGTACTGTAGAGAGAGAATTAGAGAAACATAGAATCAGATAAAAAGAAGCGGAGTAAATGCGAACAGAAAATAACACGGTATAGACGGAAGAGGATTCGATGGAGGAATTGTAGAGGAAAAGTAGGAAGAGTAGAGATATGTAGATGATGGAGACATAGAGTGCAAACACATAAAATAAGGGATGAAAAGAGATGAAGAAGGGTCCATGAGTCAGTGTTCTCGTTCCCATTGAGTGAAGCAAACACACTCATTGCCACTCCTCCCTTCCTCCCTTGGGTACTCTTATTTATGGAAAATGACCCCTGATCGGAGAGAAAATCTGGAATCCCCACGAGAGAGTGAATAGATGGGATGGGATTTCCTGTCATGGTTATATGATCCGTTAGTCTATACGAAGTGGGCGGGGCTAAGATAGAACTAGATTCAAGACTCTGAATAGTGGCTGTTGTTTTCAAGTGACAAAGGATATTTGTGGGGGGGGGAGCATGAGGGGGATCTGTCTCGTGTCTATACTAGAACAAATTGAGTATGCGCATGTTGAAGTGGTGGAAGAGTGGATATAATATCTACTCTTCCATGGATAAACTGATAGATGGAATGTCTAGACATTGGCCGTATCAATTTCCGATTTGTTCTAGACACTCTTTTTATATGTAAACGATGGATTGTGAACGGAGGGTTTATCAAGTAAATGATAGAGAGTAGAGTGGAGTATAGAACGAGTAACTGGTATGAGTAAAGGTATTGAGGAGTGGAGGGGAAATAGTCATCGATGAACGATTGTAGTTCCTGTTCTTGATGGTGTGTTCAATGTGGAGTGGAGGGTTCAGGGTGCGTCTATTTATGGAAAGAGTAGTACGAGAAATCACGGGGTTAAAGAAGAGATTGATTAATTATTGATGAAAGCAACTGGGTAATGACTACTAGTCATTGACTAGGGAACATGTGAGATAGACCGCGATGTCGTGCCTTTTTGAACGAAAGTTGTAGTGTTAGCAAAAATTGTAGTGTTGCTTTTTCAAAACTTAAAGCGTACTTGCAATACGCCGCAACTTGGTGTTTACTATGAGTATACTACACGGGAAACTTTTTTGTTTTAAAATTGTGCCACGATTGAAGTGATAAGAAGTGCACATCGTATGAGAGATAGTAGTGTTCTGTAATTGGCGGGAAATTTGAATCGAATCCTTCTTGTTTTAACACGTTTTATCATTCCATGGACTAATATGCCTACCATAGTTACGATCCTTTTCCATTCCACTTTTGTATAGATCGGCCCATCTTTTCCTATACTACAACAAATTTTACTCGGGGAAAGTCAAGATAATTGGACTGTAGTGAGCTTTATGTTGATGATTGTCACCTTAATCAATAATAACATAATAATGATTATTGATTATTCAGTTTAATCGATGACTTCATCTCATCCTCCACTTCTCCATCTCGTAGCTGGAGGTGATCAACCAACGGTATTGGATGTAGCCAAGAGATTACTATCGGAAGGAGCCAATGCCGATGAGGCTGAACCTGAAGATGTAAGTCTTTGTGTGGGGGGTTATCAACGGAACATCATTAGATTCTTGATAGTTGTGCTATTAGGAAGGTCATGAAACGTGTAATCAGCAGGTTATTTCTAGGTTGCCCCAATTATAGGCTTGCTTTTACTGATTACCGTGCCATGAGTTTGGGGATGAATATTGTGTGGTCGAAACATGAATTCACCAAGTTGTACCTCCCTCTATCAGATGAATTGATGAACAAGTTGATTGATCTATAATCTATTAAGGGTCTAACTCCTCTCCATGTGGCTGCCCATTGGGATCGATTGGCTATGGTTCAGTTACTTCTTCTTCATGGAGCTAATCCTATGAGAGAAGATCATCATGGAAGAACACCTATGAGTATGGCTGTTGGTGAGACCAAGAAGTAAGTCTGATCTTTGATCTTGTATAATTATATTGATCTTTGATCTCTTGAGGTTTCTGGAGCGTGTTCACGATCAGAGTGAACTAGAGCGAAAGACGCTTCTTCGTCGAATTGCTGACCTTCATTTTGGTATTTATTTATTCATTTACATTTTGTTATTTTAATATTCTTGTAATGTCTATGGGATGCAATTGTAGGTACACGATTGAGTAAGGCTTTGAAAGGAGCAAGAAAGAAGATGAGAAGAACGATTGGTGCCATGTTTACATCGGGAAGAAGGAGATCACAGAGTGCTAATAATGTGTACGGTATTCATTGATTGATTAGATACAGTAGTTGGTTGCGGCTGGAATTAATAGCTACCGTTGCAGTATATTTATATTGATTATTATTATTATGACGATAGTTTTCGACAGTATTATTTGTGATTACTGTAATTGCAGTCCTGTGATGTCCTCCACTCCTCGTCCATCAGTCGGTGGTAGTACAACTGCATCCTATTTCACTGCCAATGATGAGACACAACGGCCCAGACCTACCGTAGTCATACCATCTGCACCACCACTTGAACAACTCAATGATGGTCTACTTGTATTGGAATGGAGACGGCCTGTGACTCCGCCCACTTCTAATCCACTTAAGACTATATTGGGAGGAGGGAGTACAGTGAAGAAGAAGGAAGATGATAAGGTGAGTAGTAGTGACTATATGGATGAAGATAATATTGATTGGATGAAACTTGAATGATCCTGGTTGTAATTGTCTAATTTGGTCATACGTTGTTTCATTTGCCTTACGAGCCTTCATGTACATTTGCTTGCGTACACGTCCACGTAGATTTACGTTTACGCAAGTGAAATGTAACGTTAGTTTACGTGATGGTGCTGCTAAGGCAAATAACGACGTACGATCGACGTGTCGATTGATTAGTAAGTAGTGAGTAATTATGACGCATGGAAGACAACGTTGACCGAAGAAGATGACATATATCTATCAATATGATTAAGGTAACTCAACGAAAGAAGAAGAATACACCGAAGAAGAAGAAGAATGAATCGGATAATGAATGGACCCCATCGGATAAGGAGAACGACCAGGGAGAGGAAGCGGCATCCGCGTCTTCGCGTCGAACACGGACTCCGGATGGATTGCGGATACGCGTCTCCGAAATGAGTGAAGCCCGTCTGAGAAGGTATGCTCTGTTAAAATAAACTAACAAAATTGCTCTGTTGACATGCATCGTAACGGAAGATTGATAACTTAACTTTTAATTGTGAGTTATGTGAAAGTTTCTAACAAGAGTATTGATTTAAAATAATCATTTGTAGTCAATGTGCAGAGATTAATGAAGAAGTAATGAATGAATTGTTTGAGTGAATTGCGCACATATGGGATTGAAGCTGGACCCATTGCTAAAGGAGGAAATATACGAAAGATGTATGAGAAGAAATTGATTGATATTATGAAGGAAGATGAGAAGGCGAAGAGAACACCCGATACAGGTACGGTAATCGATCATTTATTGATTAATTGATTGAGATAATTAGGTGAAAGGGATTTTACACAGAGGAATATTGTGATGGTAACACCCGTTGATTTCGTGTGATGTGATGTATTGTTCAGTCATGATTTCAGTTCTTCCTCAGTATTGATTCTTTTTGCGTAAGAAAAATTATATGAGACCACGACGTGATTGTCACTGTATTCTTTCATGATGAATATGCTAATCTGATCGATAGTACGGATACATTCTTTCGTCTATTACAGGTGTCAAATCAACGAAATCGAGTACATCAACAGCCGTATCATCTACACCTCCTCCTTCTTCATCTATACGTCCATCTACTGCTATATCCCAATCTCCCTCATCATCAACTGGAACGAAATACTCTCGACCACTAGAACTCGCTATTGCGGGCAGAGCGTGGAACGAAGGAGTGGCTGTGGCAGCTGATGAGAGTATACGGTAGGTGAGGGGATACTGTAGAATATGGTATGATACGGGCGATATGGACTGTAGATGATCTATTGATTGATTATCATTATTGATTATAGATCAATGTTCATCAACAAAGGAGTGACGGCCTTCTGTTATCTTCTTCTCGATCCTCGTACATTGTCTGCGAGAGTTGAAGATGTCACCATGGCTCAGTTTATTGATTCCAGTCAGTATATTTTGTATTTGTTTATTTGAAACGGGATCAGAAGTATCATTGTCTTCGTAACCAGTTCATAGAGTATAAGATGTGGATGAAACATGAAGTCACGTGGTTGATAAATGAGTGACGGTATCGGTAGTTTTCTAATTCAATGCGGTTTATGGGAATTAGAGAATACGTTAAGCTTGTTGTTAGCGTGTGGTTGTGTGAAAAGCCTGCTACGCCCTTTCATAAAGGAATGAGATGGAGTCATTATTCAATCAATAATTACTTTCTCCCTTGCAGTCTTCTATGTTGGAAAGGGCACTAAAGCACGACCACTACAACATCTAATTGATGCTAAACGAGAACGAGAGAGCAATCAACCGGTACGTATACCGTATACCTCCTACCTCGTGTTTGATTACTGTATAAATGGTGATTGATTAAGCGTCTGACGACAAAACTCTCACGAATCCTGGACATTTGGTCGTGTGGATGGGGAGTGATATCTCTTCAGATATCACAGAATATATGTGATGAGGTTAGTACTATTAGTACAAGTTTATAGGCTTTAATAGAAGACTCTATGAACGTATTATTTCTCACTTTGAAACCAGAAATACTCTGTCTAATTTCCATTGATGAAATAAACGAAATTTTATTTTCTCTTGCGTGATAAAATAACTGATAATATGATTATATAGATGATATGATGACTATCAATCGATCAATAAATCAATATATTGATGTGATTGCAGGAAGCTCTAACACGTGAGGGTTCATTGATAGAATCGATTGGACTTCGTAATCTGACTAACATTCAATCGGGAAAGTTCTATGGTGGAGTCACACATTGGCAACCGATTCAAAAGGCTCAATTAGGAACTTTGATGTTGAAGGTATACGGTAGATCAATAGGATTATTGATGATGTTAGCGAGAATGTCGAGTCCCAAGTGGAAAAGGCGGAAGGTTTATTAGATTGCTAGGGTAGTATGGTCTTATTATTCCTCGTCGCGCAGAAGTGATATTGAAGTTTATGATTTTAATGTCAGCCTTTCATCAATATAGTGAAACATGAAAGTGTCTGGATGAATGGTGACTTCTCTCTTCTCACAATGAACACACTCATAGTTGTTGATCATTCAGCGTGCTCGTCATGTTCTTCTCGCAGAAGGTCTTCGTCCGATCAAACCTGAAGCCCTACCCGATACTCTATTCAAACCCCCTCCATCAGGCGCCATCAGACGCCCCGTCGCTCCGACGTCCGCGTCAAAGAAACCACCCCCTCACCCTCCTGGTATTCAGAATCATCGACGTCAAGCTGCTAATAAGTAGCACTTCAACTGACTTTATTTACCAATTAATCCAATTTGCAATTTGATTGTACTCATGTAAAATATTGATTTGAATTAGTATTAGCTATCTCGAATATATTATTGTATAGTGTATTTAATACTGTATTCATTATAGAATTGTACTATGAACAAAGTTCATCATATTTGTTAATAAACCCAATCTAGTTCTTTTGTATCTAGTCAAAAATTAACCTAGAGGTTTTGATCTCAGTGATTTTGAACATTGATCTTTGAACTCCAGACATCCTTTCACAATTATTGATTCACTTGACCTCATCCACTCGCCATGTCACTTACATTCTGTCTTTGATTTCACTTGAATAAAGCCTTTGACTGATAGTGTATCGAATGGTATATTGGTGTATTGGTCGACGACCTTTGTCAAATATCTCCCTGAACACACTATATCACATTGGGATATGAAACTAATTAACGTTTGATCTATTGTGTCTCTATGATTATTGATTGATATATTCAGATGAGTTCTTCATCATCGGGTTCGCCTTACAAAAAACACTTCAAATCTGTTCGAGCAGCGATGAAGCATATTGTTCACAAAGCGATGGACCAATCAGCATCGTTGGCTCCGCCCCTTTCAGATGAAATCAAGACTACTGTATCTGATGTACCATCATCATCATCATCATCAATGACGTCATCTACTATTATGAAGTGTGGAGATGCTAACCTCGTTCCTGCCTATGATCGTTTCGTCGGTTCCTTCCTAAGTTCACGAAGGATTCGAGAACGACTAGAGGTCATAACTCCGCCCACTTTTTATTGATTCAAGTAGTAGGTACACTAAGTACTAGTCGTTAGTTTTTCCTTAGTACTGCGTTCGAATCGTAGTCATTGACTACCGTAATCTAAGATTGTCGTTTCGAGAGTCAACTCCGAGAAGGCGATGTCTTCATTGGCAAAGTGGAGTCTGTCGATGTTGCGGGTGCCAAAGTGAGACTGATAGCAGGAGTGACGAAGAGGGTTGATCTACGAGATATGGATATGAAGGTACGGTAGAACGAGGGTTACTGTACTTTGGAAAGTAAAATGAATGATTGAATCATCAGATTACGGTACTCATAAATTCTCTTGGAATTCGTCCTCGGATATCAGAATACATTCGAGTGGCTGTAGATTTGCTCAAACCTCTCAAGTTTATCATTCATGAAGAGGTACGGTAATTATGTCGATTGATTACTTCGGTAGGTACTGTAGTTGTTGCGATTACACGGGTTAAAGTAGAGGTATTGCGGATTCGTTAGAAAGATACTGAATGGTTGTACACGTTGAGGCAAAGGATTCCATCACAGATTCGATCACACTACCGAAGTATATCATGTGAGTTATCGTTGTTTTATTTATTTAATAATAATAATAATTATAATAATAATAATATTAATAAGTATAATTTGCAGTGATGACACATCGTACTCTGAATGGACGACTCGACCCGATAATCGGATAATGCTGAATCGTCACGCTGAAGAGGCAGTGGGTGCAGCCGGACAAGCTACCGTATCCTTCCTGCCAGAGGTTCGTCGGGTCACACTTGTGATAGATGAATCAAAATCGATTCATCCATAGGTGATGGATGCGGAGAAGTCGTATCGTACGAAGCGACAGCAGAAACAGGATCAAGCGCGAGATCTTGTATCGAAGGTGAGCATACGGTAGTTTACGTTATTGATTGATTTGCTGGAGAATTAGCCACGCCCATTTTGATCTTTGAACTCTACTGTGTCAGGGTATCGCGGCTATGCATAACAAAGAACCCGATGAGGCATGGACATTATTGAGAGAAGCAGCAGAGATATATCCACCATGTGCTGATGCTTATGTTGCCATGGGTGCACTGTTAGTTTATTATTACTATATTGATTTTAATATTATTATTGATTGAGAGAAACTATTCTTTCGTAACAATCATAATTGATGTTTGAAATAATTCGGCTCAATGAAATATTTTAAAAAATGATCTTGATAATGATGGATACTAAAATAAGAGAGTAAGAGTGCAAGTAAATATTCCAATAAAATGTTTACTTCACACCAATAGAGAGTAGAGATATCTGAATTTGTACCCTTTCATTTGTCATACGTCATTCAAGAATGTGATTACCATTCATTTCAGTCTGGCTAACGATGGTCGTAACGGCGAGTCAGAGAAGTACTTTCAACGTGCTCTTAGCTACGAACCAAAACACAAAAATGCCAGGTTGTACTACACTCAAGTGCTCTTCGTTTCTGCCCAAACGTTAGTTTAATATTTTTATTAATTCATTTTTATTAATATTTTTTTGTTTGAAATTCATGAAAAGTTTCAGAAACGAAAAGGATGGTAGATGGATGGCTGCAATTGAATTATATGAAAAGGCCATTCAAGCTAATCTGGATGTAGAATCAGCCAAGGAGAAACTGGAGAGGTACGGTAAATCAAGGGATACTGTAGATATTATATTGATACGGTAGTTGAGGGTCTAGTCATGCCAATTTATCTGTGGTTGTGAGTAATGTAATGTGCTTTATGTCTTTATAATTTATTGATTGTTTGAGATGTCGAAAGGAATTGAATGCACAAGAGGAACGAAGGAAACGGAAGAGTCCTAGTATCGAAGAGGTACTGTAGTTGACGGACTATTGATTATTGATCTTTGATCTTTCCTTTAGATTCCTAAGGTGGATTCTTCTGCAAAGAAGCGTCCTCGTATATCAGAAGGTCGACGACGTGCATCATCTACCGTATCCGGAGATGGCCAAGTGGCATCTTCAGTATCCGATGGTAGATCATCATCATCATCGAATCGTCGTTCTCTTCCTGTAGCTCAACCTTTGATGAAAGAACAATTGGAAACATTGGCTGCACTGAATGCACTTCATGAATCATTGAAGAATGAAAGTGAGAATATGAAGAAAATGAAGAAATAGATGAATAATCGATAAATCGATAATTGATAGGGCGAATCTAGATAATCCATAATCTTATTCATGTTATTGATTGTTGTTTTTTTAAAGATTGATTGTTATCTTATTATTGATTAGTGTTGATGTCAACTTGGCGATTATTCCATCTATTACAAACTTTAATTAATAACTTAAAAATGTTAACATTAAGGCTCATTGTTGTATTAGTGTTGTACTTCATCTGCCTTCTTTCTTATCTCTCTTGTACTAAATTAATGATTACCGGTCTAATCATAAATATTTATGCCTTCCTTTGACTCGTCTCTGACTCTGAATCGTCTTAATCGATTGAATACCGTAATCTTTGTCGATCGATATTTCTTCATAACCGTAATCGTTGTGAGATGGTGACGTCACCGGAGAGTCGTCGTGAAGGGGCGGAGTCTAATTCGACGACGTCATCTATGTGTAGTGGACGATGCATCTGTCTGCATGCCTGGTCACAATGGGCAGGTCTTGCTCTCGAGGTATACGGTAATCATCGAAAGATCAGAGATCAACTTATGCTTGTAGTCGCTCTTGCTCCATCACGGCCTTCTATCGGCACCTCTTCAAATGCTCGATGAAAGGGAAGCGGAGTCAGCGACGCGTCTGAGAGACGCGTTACGGCGGACACTGAAGAGTCGCGCCCATTCGGATGTTACTGAGGTACAGTACTGGCCAAAAGGTTATTGACTTTTGGTTTTTTCGTCATAACTTTTTTCAAACTCAACCGATCGAGTTCAGCTTTTCAGGGATACTTTTGAGAGTGATTTTACGTGTCTTACACAAAAATCGCCCCGGTTGATCTCGTACGGTAAATTTTATATCGATTTTATCAAAAGTCAAAAAATGAGTTTTTCGTTTTCTTCGAATTCTTTGATTTTTTGGCACTTATTTTGCGACCAGTGTGTGTTATATCGATTGAAAAGCATGACACGGATTCTTGGGAGCAAGAATCTACCGATATCCGAGCGAGAATCCATTCGTCGTGGACGTCAGATGGGACTGTCCCAGACTCCCTGTCACAACAGTTCCGAGTGTCTGTTTCGACTATCCTGAAGGTCAACAAAACTTCATTTCGTGCTCAAACGATGAAGAAGGTCAATGTACGACCTCGCAAGACAACTACGACATCTGATCGTCTGATTACCAGCATCTCGAAGGAGAAACTGAGGCTCACGGCAATGGACTTCAAGCGAGAATTGGCGGTATTTTACCAAATTGGGGTACCTAAAGCTTCAAAACTTGGCTAAAAAGATGTTTGAGGTCTCCCTAGACAATACACAGCATCGTCTGAGTACATCGGGTCTGTTCTGACGTCGGTATGTCTAGAATTAGCTGATCTCCGAAATGATTCGCAAAGCAAGAATCGCACGATGTAAAGATCACGTACATTGGACCCCCTAACAGTAGAATTAGGTCGTATTCTCAGACGAAAGCAAGTTTCTGATGATTGCTACGGTGGGAATAAATCATGTTCGTCGCCCGGTTGAACTAGATCGGATATGAAGTACCAGCTGGCCACATTGAAGCATGGAGGATGATCGTTGATGTTGTGGGGTTGTTTCTCTGAAGATAGGGTTGGCCCCCTGGTTCATGTACATGGGATCATGAGTAGGGAGGACTACATAAACATCTCAGAGACCCATTTCATTCTCTCAAACATCTTTTTAGCCAAGTTTAGAAGCGTTAGGTGCCCCAATTTGGTAAAATTCCGCCAGTTACCGCTTGAAGTCCATTGCCGTGAGCCTCAGTTTCTCCTTCGTGATGCAGGTAATCAGACGATCAGAGGTGGTAGTCGTTTTGCGAGGTCGTCCATTAATCTACTTCATTGTTTGAGCATAGATTGGAGCTATGACCTTGTGGATGGTCGAAACAGACACCCGGAAATACTGTGTGAGGGTGATTGCGCACATTCCCATCTGACATCCACGTCGAATGGGTTCTCGCTCGGATATCGGTCGATTCTTGCTCCCAAGATTCCGTGTCATGCTTTTCAATCGATATAACACACACTGGTCGCAAAATAAGTGCAAAAAAATCAAAGAATTCGAAGAAAACGAAAAACTCATTTTTTGACTTTTGATAAAATCGATATAAAATTTACCGTACGAGATCAACCGGGGTGATTTTTGTGTAAGACACGTAAAATCTCTCTCAAAAGTATCCCTGAAAAGCTGGACTCGATCGGTTGAGTTTGAAAAAAGTTATGACGAAAAAACCAAAAGTCAATAACCTTTTGGCCAGTACTGTATACTGTAGTACAGTGGATGACTGTGCCTGTGTCATAATATATATTTCATGTATATTTAGAACTTATATCGTTATCTTTATTTGTCTCCTTTTGTGTATTAGTTATTTATCGATCAATACCTGAATTATATTTATATATTTGAGGTATTGATCGGTTTCGGAGCTTCTCCAATATCGCTTACTCGATTGTATCGATTACCCATTGCTGTGTGTAGAGAGACCGCTGATGAGAGTGTAAGTATTTATCGATTAATGATTCAGATTATAAATACCGTAACCCAATTTGTAGATTGAAATGGATGATGAGGATACGGTATGTGGTTCACCATGTTCTGCACTCAATGCGAATGAACAGAGGAAGATAAATCGACAATTGTTTCAGTGGTTTCCTCCTGAGGTGATCTTTGATCCTTTACATTGACGTTACAGTTTGATCTTTGATCTTTGTAGGCCAAACCGAATCGTACAGTACGAGCATACATAATGGTGAGGGGCAACGACGTACTACTAAGGTATGTTATCTTTATTTGTAGAAGTCTGGAAAAAAATTAAAATGAACATGGAGCAGTAGTTTGATGTTTTCAATGAAACTTGAATGTGACTGGATTAAAAATATAAGACGTTGTTCGTTTACAGTGATGATATGTGTGAGATTGAAGCTCCTCCAGCAAAGATGAAAGATGGATCAATAATCTTAGAATGGACTCATTCTCAATGTAATAGAAGATTATCGATTGATGAGCGAATGAAACAAGAAATATCGAATATTCATATGAGACTCAAATACTTTATATGATATTTATGTTAATAATAACTTATGATCTCTCATTCATACTTTGATTACACTTTCATATCACTTATGTTTCTATTAGATCTCAGGTTGTATCTTATTAACAGGGAATAATACTAACTTATTTGATCTTTCCTTTCATTTGAACCATTTATAAATGTTTTGTGATTAATAAAGATTTTCGATGCGAATTTACTTGCTCGTGCTACATTGTATAATTGTATATGAATTGATTAATCTTCTCAATCTTTGCATTCTGTCGATTTACTTACTGATCACTTGGTTATTTCTGAACGAAGATCATTTCATTGCCGATCAATCCATATGATCTTTGATCTCTTTATACTCTTCTTATGTAATCACGAAAAAACTGCATCTATACATATTTATCGATAGATCATATCAATCTCCTGGGAAGATAGATCATATCAAATACAGTATACCCATCTCAAAAAAAAAACAATCTAGCGCCTTCATATTCCCTGTCTTCACATAAAAACTGATTTAAAAAAATATATTTACATTAATTAATTGTAAACCATCTATATTTCTCTGCCTTTGTAATATATTTAATTTTGTTTGTGTTCAGTTCGTATGATATCGAATAAAATTAGTTCATGATAATTTGGACCTCAAATACGCATGTAAATTGTTGGCGCATTTCATTCTTGGCGCGCGAAATTGAAGAATATAAATCTTGAATTTTGTATCTTCATTTTCGACAATTTTCCTTGATTATCTGGATAATTAATTGATTGTTTGTTTTCAGTAGAGCTCGATGGCCTTCACGCAGGTCATTCTTGATGTTGATGATTTGTTGAAGTTCAATGAGCATGATCAACTAGCTCCCTACGATGCGAAAGCGATTGCTGCTCTGTCAAGTACGCTCATTCCGGTTATTCATTGATGTAGAATATCAATCATAGATTTGGTTAATAGTTATGGTAGCTGTCAATATGCTCGTGATGAGAATATGATCTCACCCCGTGGACATCGTCCTCCCAGTGAGGGGAACAACCGCTCCATTCGATTGAAAAGATCGAAATGGGGGGGGGTGGTCAGAAACCGAAGAAGTTCCAAATAGTCTTGTGATGAGATCGAAATGGGGGATGAGGGGGGGGGGGTGGTCAGAAACCGAAGAAGTTCCAAATAGTCTTGTGATGAGATCGAAATGGGGGATGAGGGGGGGGGGTGGTCAGAAACCGAAGAAGTTCCAAATAGTCTTGTGATGAGATCGAAAGGGGGGATGAGTGGGGGGTGGTCAGAAACCGAAGAAGTTCCAAATAGTCTTGTGATGAGATCGAAAGGGGGGATGAGTGGGGGGTGGTCAGAAACCGAAGAAGTTCCAAATAGTCTTGTGATGAGATCAACAACTAGAGTATACCAAATGAACTTTATCTTTCTTATGTTTCAGGAGATCCCGAACAGACGACAAAGAGGTCAAAGTATGACCCTATTCCTATGGCTGCTGCTTGTGACAAGTATCTCGCCTTATCCATCGATGTAACCTAGAACTCATTCTTCCTAGACCATATCATTCTTTTCAGAACGTTGTCAATGTCTTTCGTGACTCCTATGAGCTCGATATCGATGCGACAATCTTAGTTGAAGGTTTGTTACATTAACTTTGATGTTTATAAGATGGACCTCATATTATACTTCACTTCAGCTTCTATATGATGAGATTCATTCATCACCAAAAATAAATATCGCTTATTTACCTGATAGCTGTAGTTGAAATAATTGTTGATTGATTTAAAGAGCAGCATGGTTCCATCGTTGGACTTTCGTGGATCGGAGAAAGTGGACTACTTCTAGCGGCCACGAACAAGTTCGTTGTCCTTATAACTCATTCTTCCCTGTCCTATTGACATTATCGATTTTCCAGCTGCTTCCTGCTCATCTACTCTGCTGTTGTACAGAATTTTGTCTTCGCTATCGTGAGTGTCTCCAGCATACATACAGTGTACATGTACTCTCTATTCAGGACGTATCTGATAACATAAGTGATAAGACGACATGGACTACTTGTCATGTAGGGGCGACAATCAATAAGAAGACTGATATCATGACTGGATTCGTCAATTCGAATACAGGGTACTGTATTTGATTTAATCGATTTAATTAATTCCACTTATCTTCATGATACCATATCACAGATGTGTCATTCGATTCGATCTCAACAAATGGTCGTATATTCAGCAGGCGAAAGCAGAAGAGATCACTACACTTCTTACCAAGGTACATCTCTCTAGATTACTGTATTCTGGTTGGGGCGAATTTATGATTCATCCGTTGCAGAACTATTCATCTACAGTAGTCACGGAAATGAAGGACAATCGATTCAATGAGGTATTACTGTATAAAATTTGTTTTCTCGGTTTATTGATTATCATTTGAAGTGTGTAGTATTGTCACCATCCATTCTTATCGGTACATCATCGACTGGAAATCTTGGAATGGTACTTCATAGAGATGGCACTCTCAAGAACAAGTTCTCTACAGGTACAATATCTTTGAAAATCACACCACCTCACGACAACACACTTTCAGATTCGTCGCCTTCATGCGCACTTCGTGCACGCCTTGTGTGTAGTGATACCGTATTCGTCGTTCTGACCGAATCGGGCACTATCGATTTTTACGATGTTTTGCAGCCACTACCAATGAAGGTATTGAGAAATCAATTATATTATTGATTGATTGTACTCTTTACAGATTGAATCTCATGTAATTCCACGTAGTAAAGATGAGATTATTCGTGACTTTATCTTCATTGAAAATTCAGAAGAATATCTCGACTTTATCAAGATTGCTCTTATTGTCGAGAAGAATGATCGTTATGAGGTATACTGTAGTGATACCGTACTCTTGTAAACTGTAGCTTTTGTTCAGTCTATCTGATTATTGTGTGCTAGTCATGACAATGCTTCACTATTTCAGGTTCAAATTCGTTCGTTTGAATCCCTTGGTGACATTGATTATTCGTATACGGTAAGCATCATTTATCGATTGGATGATATAATATACGTATGTATGATATTCAGGTGAATACTGGATCATTCTTTGTCGAGAGGAGGCATGTGACAGAATCGAAGAGTGATCGACTTGCTCTTCTAATTGAAAGTATCAATAACGATGAAGGATTGTGAGTCACATTAATTTCATTGCGTAGCTTGACTGAGTATCATGCCCTTGCAGTGCTGAGCAGACAATCAATATTCGTGAAGTGGTGGAAACACAACCCGAACAACGTCTTGATCGACTCATTCAACGGAATATGCTTGATGAAGCTGAGACATTTGTCAAAGAGAATGGTCTGGATGTTCAGGTACTTTGACTGCGTAGATTGAATCAGACTGAGTATCATGACGTTCTCTTTCTCATTACAGCGTGTTCATGAAGCTCGTTCCAACTTCTACTTGGTTGAGATGCAAACAGATTCATCAAATGATGATCTATTCCGTCGATTCATCACTTCTCTTGATAAGATTACTGATGTTGACAATGTATGTGTACTTTGATCTCTACATAATTTGTAGTTTGATCGATACAGTAGCAAATGGTGTTATGTATTGTTGCGTTCTTTTCAAAGGAAACAGACATCTTCGTGATCATATTCAGATTGATCTCTTTATCATTTGAATATTATTCAGATTGGCAATTTGGTCCACACAGCAGTCTATGCCCTCACTACACAAGAGAAGATTTCACGCTTATTGGAATATGCTGAATCGAAGAATATTACATGTAATTTCTTCATTTGGTTATTTCGAAATGGATTGAGCGATTTTCAGCGAGTGAAATAGGAGAGGCTATCAATATGCTAACGTATCATTTTGCTACCTACCGTATGATATTCGGACCTTCTGCATCCTTCACAGAGGATTCCGCCTGGACTGAGTATCGGGTATACTGTAGTTTTCAATACTATAGTTTTAACTTTACTATTGTTATGCTGGTGTTACTAGATAGAGTAGGGACATAATGATGTGAGATATTATTGATTGATTACAGCACGGTTACGGTTGGCTTCGTGAATGGCATAAGTTGCTTGGAATAGGAATGGTAAGTGATGGATACTGTAGTTTGTATGTTTATGATGATTGATTCAGCCAGCTGAAGGTCGTATTATATGGAATCGATATTTGGATGTAATCACTGAAGAACTTGATCCATCTGCATTCATGACTACCTTCCAAGTTATCGATCAGATGCTACAAGGTACGATGATACCGTAATCACAATGGTTACTGTAGCATCAATATATGGAAGTGATGTTACTCCTTTACCGTATTCCAGACTATCCTACTAAGTGGCGAGTATTGATTGATCATCTCGAAGCAGATGTCATCCCAATGGCACTCGCTCATTTGCCTGAAGATGAGAACTTCTCGGTATACGGTAGACCGAGTATCGATCCTTTATTATCATATCCTCTTTTAGATCTGGAATACTCTATCAAATCTGCTTGATAAACTCGCAATATCGCTGGAAATGAATAGTCCTGATGAATTTCCTGATAACGCACTCTATGCTGTATCTTCTGTTGAGAGGTGATTGACTGCGTAGCTTGACTGAGTATCATGTCATTGTTTTCAGATTAATCGATCGATGCAAGAAGAACGCCCTAACATCGGTGCGTTCTGCTGAGTTACTCTCGTCGTGTGGACATAACGCTACAACGATTGAGTCTATCTATAGACGGTATGATATCGTCTCATTTCACTGCGTAGCTCATACTGAGTATCATGAATTCAGATCACGTGATCTACGTGCGATCAAACGTCTGAAGGAAGTCTACGAGTGTACCCTGTCATATGAACAATACAAGGTGTTGTAGTCGATATCTATGTAATGTCTACATATTATTTCAGACTTTATCAACCAGGGAGATCTGTCATGAGATTCTTCGTATATCCGTCCAGAATCCTGCACAGGTACGGTATTCTATTGACTGATTAGCTTGACTGAGTATCATTATGTTCATTCATTTCAGCTCCGTGATCGTATCGATCGTATTGCTCGTCCATACATGGAGGAACATGCTCTACCGGCAGATGAAACACTTCTTGGACATGTTGAGGTATTGCCGATGATTTGACTGCGTAGATGGCTGAGCATCATCCTCTTTCCACTGTGTATCCGTACTAATAAGAATCTTCAGAAAGTAGTTGCCATCGTTCGTACATCAGCCTCATCGGAACCTCTTGAAGTACATTGTCTTCTCGTCAAAGATGCCATCGCTTCTGCAGGTTTTGTCTTTAACCATATATGTTTGACTGAGTATCATGATGATTAAGGTGTGCGTGCTCGTGCCGTTCACATGATCGCCGATAGTGCCCGTTTGCCATGGTGTGCCAAACTTCAGACGGCTGTCAAAGCCGTTCTGGACAATAATAAGATCGATGATGCATTGTGAGTGTCTATTTGGCTGCGTTTAATGAGTATCATAATGTATATGTTACGGTATCCATATTGCAGGAAGAAGACGTTACGAGAAACGTGTGACAACGCTGAATTGGGATTGATCCTACAGGTGGGATAATCTTGTAATTTCCTATAACTTATTGTATTTTAGTTCATTTTATGTATTGAAAAGGTTGTTTTGCAGAGATACGGAATGACTCGTGATTACATTCCTTCAGTAACGGAAAATACTATGTCCTTTATAAGGTATTAGTGATTATTGATTACTGTTCAATCATGTCATAACTGTGATTTATGTTTAGATTCATTCGTTTTCTGTTGAAACAGGATTACAGTTCGAATACGAAGGCACAGGAAAATAAGTATACAGATGCAGCTAAGGTATTATCATATACAGTTAATGATAATACTACACAATGACAGTGGTTGAAAATGTCATATTTATTATGCTTTGATTTTATTATTTTGCTTCGTGTGTCAGCGTATATCGAGCGTCTCGTCTGAAAGTTGATTGAAAGGATTTTAGTAGACCCCATCCCCCCTCCCCTCCCTTCGTATGTCCCTAACCCCGTGACAATTACTTACCTTAACCTTATGATCTTGAGATCTTAAGCATATATCAGTCGAATTGGTAGTTCAATATGGTTGATTACAGGCAGTGGAGATCTATAATCGTCTGAAACCTGGTCGACTCAGTCTACAAGATGTTCCATTGGAGAAGGTTCAATTAGCCTTACTTCTTGTCGAGAACAAACAGGTACTGTAGGATGATGGATCAATTATCGATTGATTGTTTTGTCTTTAGATGGATGCACTTCATACACTTGTCGTTGAACACGATATTGTTGATGACGTCATTGAAGTACTCAAGCTGAGAGAGCAACAGTACGATGACCAATATAAGTATCCTGATCAGGTACGGTAATCGTGAGGTGGATACGGTATATAGATGGTATACGGTATGTGTATTTAGGAGAGTATCGATCGTCGTTGTTCATTCATCGATGCATTGTGTTCACTCATTCAACGTCATCGTAGAGATGATTCTGAAGCCATGATACTATATGGAGAAATGAGAAGAATGTACAAACTACTTGTGAGTTCATCAATACATATCTTCATCTCAGTCAAATAGTTCAATTTTGAACTTTGAACTCTCAACTTTGACGTTCTTTATGTTCTCTGGTATTGTCAATTATATGGATTGACGTCAGGTTGACTACTCGTATTGGGGAGGATATCTTCAATTGAAAGAACAATCTGTTAGATGGAAATGTCTACACTCTTTTATTGGAAGAGCTAATCGGTCATTGAGACAGGTGATGATTATTGATTTATTGACTGATTTATTGATTACTCTTCCTTTGCAGTCACTTGATCTAGCCAGAGTTCTTGGAATGAACGAAGATGAATCATTCCGTGCTCTTCTCACATATTCAATGAAACAATCCGACATTTCTGGATCACTCTATTTAGCACAGTGAGTATGATGAAGGTACACTAGGAGATAGATTGTCTTTCAAAGGAGTACGGATAGGTGGTTTGTATTAGCCAATCAATAGTTGTATTAACCAATCAATAAAGATAAATAAGAGAATTAATGTGTGGTGTTTGTCTTTGATTATGGATTGATCATTAAAGGGAGTCACTATCGAATGCTTCATCTGCATCTGCAGAACTACTTCAACAAGTTATGAAAGTATTTCATGATGCATTAGCCCTGTAAGACTGTTTTTTTTTATATTTAAAAAATGTATATTTAAATATTTTTATTTTAGAATTGGAGCGAATGCGGTCAATTTCGAGATTGAAGAATGTGAGAAAACGATCGATACAGTTACAGTAATCAATTCCATTCTTCCTATTGTACTCAAACTGGACACTCATCTACTTGTCACTGAAGATGCACTAACGGTACGGTATCTGTCAATCAATTAATCAATCGATAATATGTACCGTATCCCTTTCAGTTGCATCAATTGACCTCATTCATCTTGTGTACGGTATCACAGATGCAGGGTTCAGATGGAAATGGATTGGCTTCGTATTCATCTCAAGAGAATCTCAATAGTAATGAGAATATTATGATGAGAATGAATAATGATGATGAGAAGAGTTTGAAGAAGGAATCATCGAGGAAGTTATCCATTGATACACCTACATTCAATCCATCCAATAAGTTAGTCATTTAATCCTTTTATCAATCATTGATTGATGGATAGATGGGACTTTCCGGTAATTGAGTTGCTCTTTATGGAAAACGAATTATGCAGAATTGTTTTCTCCTAATTTCAATGGTTTATAATATATATTAATATGTTTCTTTATAGATTATCGATTGGTGGTCAACGTCGTCGTGTTGGTATGTATACAGTAAGAGATGATGGTCCAATCTTCCAACCACTTGAATTGATGAGAGCTACTTGTGGCATTTCCTCCGCCTTCCTTTATAAGCCCAGATTTGGGTACGGTAATTTGCTTGGTCTTGAAGAGATACTGAATACGGTAATATTGATTCTACAGTATTCATTGTAGTGTTCCTCCTGAAAATGTAGCTTTGATGGAGCAACTGGAAGAAAGATGGTCGGATCTCTTCAATAGTCTCTCACTCGCAGGACAGAATATATTGGAACTGAGAGCGAGAGTTCTCTATGCCACCAGAGGTAACAACCATGTTGTCTTTACTGTATCATTCCTTTCTGTTCCAATTCAATACTGATATTGTGAGTGTAAATAACTGAATATTGATTTATTGGTTTATTTATTGATTGATTGATCGATTAAGGTGGAACAGCTGAAGGCCAAGTACTGGCCAACTTCTCCTTATCATTCACTGAACGATTGATTATTCAACATCCAGTTGATCTACCTCTACTCGCTACAGTAATCGCCACTCTCGATATCCCCACTATTATGACGGTAAGAATGGATTTGTGATTGATATTGTTATGATATTACTACTCTCAGACTCTTCGTGATATCTACAAGTTGGCAATCAGTCAGAAGGCACCACAGACAAGACTCAATGGATGTCGACTTCTTCAGGTTTGGAGTGATAATGGACGGGACTCATAGAGATCAAAGATCATAATGATTATAGTTCTTCTTGACTCGGAAAGAGAAGATCACTCGTGCTTCCCTTCCTGAAGGAACTCCACCATCTCAGGAGTATCTACGATCGATTAAGGATCTACAGGTAACTATATGATATTGATTGATTGATTGATTAGACTACAAAATACATATCGAATGATTCCTTGAGTATATTTATTGATTATCGATTGCAGAATCGTTTCACACATGCAATGTGGGAGAAGAGATTCGGAAAGCAGAATGTCTATGCTCATTCGGTATGACTATGAACATTCATCTTTCACTCTATATGATGGCTTCATATTATTGATCAATCTTCTTCAGGATGGTAACAAGGCTATCGCACAATTCGCGGAGCATCTTGTGCAGCCAGAGATTGTAAGAGAGTGAGTATTCATCCATCCCAGCTTATCGTATGCTACAGTATCCCTGATTCTACCGTAACCCTTACAGATACCTCAGCGATCTCTCACCATCCAAATTGCCTGCGGATTGGGCTTCAACTCGAGGTGTTCGTAATGATTCCGAACTGATTGCTGATCGATTGGCTGGAGGAATGAGGAAATATCTCATTTATCTTCTTATCAAGTTTGTACTTTGATCTTTGACCTTTGATCTTTGATCTTTAGTTATTTTATCTCCACTGTATCCTCAGATCGATTCGCACTACCGATAGAAGTGAACGTGATGATATCCTCCATACGGTGGATTTGACTGTTGAGGTATACGGTAGTTGATCTTTGATCTTTGTGATGACGTCACAACTTGCAGCTCGAGCTAGCACAGCGATTCAACGACACGGAAGAACAACGTGCTGGACTGAGAGATTTGCTCCAAGAGTTCCTTGTAGACACGTGCTGTCCATATGCTCATGTGGTGAGTGAGGGGTGTTGGTATAAGGATGGAATGAAACATGAATGGTGCTGGTTGGAAGATTTGATCATATCTGGACAATGAATTAAAGTTAAATTTTGAAAATGGATCGTTAACGATTATGTTAAGGTGATTCAATTCCTCATTGCCAAATTGATGATGCTCGCTCCCGATGATATATTCTTCAATCAATGCAAAAAGGTACAATGTTTATATTTGATCTTTGATCTTTAACACTTGTTTAGTACATAGTGTTGTAAGATATCTGACATTCTACTTTGATTACTTAGATTGCCGACTTCGTATGCAGTTATCCTCGTGAGCAGACTATCTGTGAGGAGGAACGAATGTGGTACACTGAGAGACAACAGAAGGTATACGGTAGTTTATAGTTATACTGGTTACGGTAACTATATGGATACTGTAGAGTACTGTATCGATTATGATCTTTCAGGCGGGAGATCCGAATATGAGTGAGACACGTAATGATACGGATGACATGTATTCGAACAGTGGACGAAGATATTCGACTCTACCGACTACGGTAGGTTTATCGTGGTGGGATATAGTATAGTTCATACAGTGTAGTAGTATATGAGGATACCATAGATTGTATACGGTAGAATGAGGTTGTGATAAATCTAAAAATAAATTGTCTATGTCCAATCATGTCAATCATCATGCTATGATTTTTAATAATAGACTAAAGCAATTAAATATTCTCATGGATATGTCTGATTTCTCTTTCTCGCGTGCTTATTATTGATAATGTATAGATAGCATCCTAAGTGGTGTTGATTAGGTTTGCCTGATATGTTGGAGTAAACATATAGAAAATGCGACCGTGATTCAGCAGGTTGAATTGTGCACAAGATGAAACAAATTATTGTTGAAGTCTTCAACTTGTAGTAGCTGATATAGATAGTTTGATTGAACACATCAAACGTCCTTGCATCAATGCATAATAATAATAATAATAATAATAATAATAATAATAATAATAATAATATCTGCTTTCAGTCATCAAAATGTCTTCCATTCCATCTTTTCCTCTGTCGATCTGAAGCTGATCTATCCAAGTTTGTCGTTCCTCTCATTTGGCACGAAGTCACACTGTACACACTCACGGTAAGTTGACAAAAGGGGCGGAGTCTCTGTTTTTTGATTGATTGTTCGATTTATTGATTGATTCAGGAGTACGATAATGTTATCTGTGAGCTTCCATGGTTGAATCCTCATAAGAATATCAATGATGAGAAGATGAAATTGATGAAGACTACACTCTTGACAAAGGCTGTTATGAAGGAGATCAAAGCTGCTCATGAAAAGGTTGGTTACGATATTTTACATTGCGTACTGTAGGCGGTTACGGTACCTTGGTAGGCGTACGACAATCGATTAAGATATCCTTCTTATTATCTTTCTTATTGGTAGATCAAATTGTAATATATTTAATTGAAACCGTTTATTTCTTTATTGTTAGAATGATTTACAGGATGAGAAGTTGAGTGGGGAAACAATGGAATGGATTCAAGATATACTGTATGAAGAGAGAAATGTCGTCACTCTTCTGCACGCTTTCTCTATTGAAGTCTCCAGATTCGTTCCTGCAGGTAACTACAGTACCACACTCGTCATGGTTATCGAGCCCTGGTTTTATTCTTGTCTTCTCTAGGTCCAACACGTATTCAATTGCTCACTCTTGGATACAATGTCACTAAGAGATTCCTTGAATCACTGACAGAGGTTTGTGACCGATCAATCGATATCATTACAGTATCCTTATGAGATCCTTGTTTAGGTGCAGGATCTGAATCCTCGAAAGATTGAGGAACGTCGTAAGATTGAAGAGCACCGTCAACGTACACTTGATGTGAGTTAGTTCGAAATTTATCCGGGTTACGGTGCCTTTCCATTCGAGACCTTCAATTTCCATGTATTTTCTTCTCTCTTACAATTAGGCTCTACGTGAGATGTCCACCAAGCAGTTGCTACAGAAGTACAGAGTATACAATGATGACACTTCGGCCCATATCAAGGTAAGAGATACTGTATCTGTAGATCCATGAAATATTGATTGATTTTAAGAATGTTGATATGCTCATCTCGTTGATCTACGATAAATTCATTGATTGGGATGAACCAAATGATGTGGATATCAAATGTGAACTTATTCGAGAATTGGCTAAGGTTTGTTGTCTATAGTATTATTCACATCGAGTCCACTCTTTATAAATGTGTTTAAAAATAATAAAATTAAGTATTATTCGTTCGTATGAAATCCATGATTAATTGAGGTGAACGATCACAATCTTGAACTCACTCATAATAGTATCGTCAATCTATGGTTGTGTGGAGAAGATTCATCTGGAGATGATGCAATGCCTGATGTCGATATGAATGATGTGAGCAGGGTAGGGGGATACGGTAGATGGTATACGGTAGGAGGGATACGGTGGATACTGTAGAAATAATACGACATATGATAATGTAGACTTCTAGTATGGTAATAGTTGGTTAGTAAAATAAATGATTGTATGTTTCAGACAATGGGTGGATGTGGAAGTGTATTTGGTGATGTTGGTGGTAAAGGAACAGGAGGAGGATCATCGACTGAAGATGACTTCTTGCCTATTCCATTCTTTGATCCTTCTGTTACACGGTTGGTGTTCTCTTCTATCATATTATATTGAACTCTCTATTTGTTCTTTTCATCTTTCGAGATTCGTCTGTAGTTTGCAATAATATAACATTATAGTATTGTTCACGTTGTTCGATTGGTCAAGCACAAGAGGAGCATCGTTCATACTGTTATGAACTACGTCAATATGGTAAGAATCATTCAATGGGTTTATATCGATTGGGTTTTATAATGATATTGGGATATGTATGACAATGATTGATTGATTATCACTTCAGCCATCTCCACCAGGTGGTCATTCCACTCATATTCGTTGTCTATGTGTACTTCTACGTGCACTCACTCCAGATCAATTGGTCTCTATGACTGGAAAGTCCATCGATGTATTCGCGTAGGTTTCCCATTATTTATTAAATCTATTTATTTATTTATTTATTTATTTATTTACTATGCACATCTGTGTTACTGATGACGTCTTTTGCGCCGTACGACGATTCCTCTCATTCTGACAATCAATCAATAATTATTGATATATCAGATCTGAACTTGATCTCCGTCTGAATCGTCGTCTCGTTGAACGTTGTCTGGGTGCTGATCGTGTTGGAGAATTTGCCAAGGCCACGAAGGAATTGGATAATGTTAGTTGTCGTTGTGTACTTATTGTTAAATTATTCCCTATGTATAGTATTGATTAGAGTACATATGTCATCATGTAAGAATGTTTACATGTAAGATCATACTACATACTCTCTCTCTCTCTCTGATCTACCTCTAATCAATATGATATCGTATCTTACCCCAAATCGTTACTGTAATGACTCTACCGTAATCTTATTTACAGCCCGATGAAACAGACAAGAACATTCACAATTTCATTCGTTCTCTATTATCTGGAACACAACGTAATCGTCCCGGTGCAATACAATTGGCCACTGCTCTCACTATGGACTATTTTCCGGCTGATGCCACCAAGATGGATGTTAAGGTATACGGTAGAAAGGGGGCGGGACTATATGATACGGTAGGACTTAATGATATCGTAATCATTGCAGATTATCGATCACATCTTGTCCAAGTTGAACAGTGAACGCAAGTACGCCCTTCTTGCGCTCTTCCTTCAATTCTGCAGGTAGCCTTGTGATACGGTATTAATGAGCACTTTAAATATTGATTGATTTGAAGGGAGAAGTCGACTCTTCGCAAGTCACGTAGTCTCAACGTCCTTTGGGGTCGTACACTTGATTGGGCTATTCGTGAGATTGGTGAGTTTACTGTAACCAATGATTACGATATCGATTGATTTTCATTTCAGATGATAGCGATATCAATGGCCTACAGGAACAGCTCATCTTCGCTCTATCGTGTCCTGTCCCTGGTAAGTGTGGTTACGGTATCTTGAGATTATGGTAATGAATGATTACAGTAATCAGATAGATTACTGTGGATTATACACTAACTATATATGATAATTTTGAGGCAATCGTGCACTTGATTCTCTTCGTAATATATTTGGTAAGAAGGGAGCAGCTGTATCATCATATCTACTCGAATTGGCTTCCTCATACACTAAGGTATACGGTAGTTGATGAGTACTGTAGTTCCTCGCCATTTTAATCGATAATCATCTCAGGTGACTACTCTTCCATCAATCAGACGTCAACCTGAGAACGATTATCCATGTGTTTGGGCGGATAATTCGTCTGCCTAATCGATATATTGATTGATATTACAACCCTACCGTAATCTTATTCTTATTAATTTATTGATTTGTTTGCTTCGTTTATACAATTTAATCTGATATGTTCACTACAATGCATTATGATTCATAGTATCTTCTTTGTTTATAATTTTGCAAGATTATCTCAAAGAAACCAGTTTTATCCATACGTGTACATTTTATCTGCTATAATCTGACCTGTGATGATATAAGGTGAAATAAATATGTGTATTATAGAAATCGTTTTTAAATATGTACAATGCAATGTTTTCCTTATATAACAATTACCATATAAAACGATAAGGCATATATTTACCAGATCAGTCCGGACCGAAATTTCGATTCCAGGACTGCCAGTTTCTCGATCTGAGAACTAAAAAAGGGATCCACACAGATAGTGGGGGAAGGGGGTTGGTGATGAGTGAAGCAGACTGCGCTTTGTTGAAGAGATTGGACCAGAATGTCAATATCGCAAATAAGCACAGACGAAATATGAAAATGACAGTTGGGAAAATGATGAAATTATTTTTAAAAAAGTTGCCTGGGATGATGTACTTTTAAATAATATCGAATCGGTATCCTTCTTAACGTAATTATTTAAAAAATTTAAATGCTATTTTCAGTTCTCTTTTTTTTTGCCGGAAAAATTGTTCAAAAAATCGGAAAATCGAAAAACGAAAAAAGCATAGCCCGGACGCACACAGACACTATCTCTCTCTCTCTCTCTCTCTCTTACCTCCCACTGCACGGCTGTCTCTCTCCCTCTGCATCTCTGCTGGGTAGGCTGAGGAGGAAAGGGAGAAATCGTCTTCTCTAAAGGTGATCTGGCCGCTAAGCGGTGAACTACTGGTTCGACTCTCTGTGCGCCTAGCGTTTTTGCTATTTTTATTCTACTTGTTTTGAATGTTATAATAACAAAATATAAAATTGTAATTTCATCAGTCTCAAATTGTGCCAACTATAAAATGACAAAATCCGTAAATATCAAGAATCTTTAACTAATGTAGGCATCGTGGAATTAGTAAACGGGCTGACAATAAAAATAAAATTACAGCTATGCTATAGGCTTATCTAACACTAAGTTTGTTTATTCATTTCTAAAAAGTTCCATAGAAATAATGTTTTAAAGCTAATTTATTGGTTCTATTTTCATTCGAAATAAACTACAATGGTTGAGTCTGAAAAGTTTTTTTTTCCAAAAAATATCAGCATCACACAAAGATAAAAATTTGAATTTTGCGCAATTTGAAAAGATTCTTTTGTGTTGATTGGTCATAATCAATCAGAAACTATGCGATTTGCATCACTAAAGAATTATCTCAAATAAAATCCATTTTTAGTTTCATTGAACAATATCTTGATCTTTGATCTTTACTTGTACGGTGATAAGGCAGTTACGAGATCTGTCTAGATCTAACAGAGGATTTTTGTGGGTTTTGTCACAATCGTGATTTCTAACGAAGCTAGAATTTGAATGCCACATGGGATAGATATGATTTTATTTAGCATGCAATTCACGCAAATGCAATAGTTTATTAACATATTCAATATATAATATGATCAAGATCATTAATTCTACTCCGTCTTCATAATAGCGGTCTTCTTGAGAAGAACACAACGAAGATGGGTGGAGGAAAAGCTAAGAAGGAAAAGTCCAAACCTGATGTAAGTATTATATTGATGTGACAAGATATTCAATCGTTGAACTATAATGTAATCTGTCAGTTCAAACAGTTTCATTTACAATATAATTTTGTATCAATTCATTCATTTATACTCTTCAGAAAACACCCGTAGATAGCAAATCAAGCAGCAAAATCATAGGAAAGGTAACGGAAACACTGATTAAATATAATTTTTAATTATAAATTACTCGATAATCATAGATCAAGAGTGCCATAAAAGGATCTAAGGAACATCTGACGAATAAAATAAATCGGTCAAAAGAAGAAGAAGATGGTAGTGAAACCGATGTAGAAGTTAATGATAGATCGAGTAAAAATGATGATTCGAGGAGATCGAGAACATCAACAGCCAATACGGATGCGGTAGTATAGTATTTGGTATATAAGCTAATTGACTCATTCAGTCATCAATGGACAATTCTCGAGAGGAAAAACCGGAAAGAAAGATTCTGACTACGAAAAATGTCAGAGATTTTGAGAACACAGACAAGGCTGGTGTCTATCATGTAAGTGAAAGACATATGGAGTACGGTAGTCATAATATATTGATTGTAGATCATGGTGAGAATAATAGAAGGAAGAGATCTACCAGGAATTAATCTGCTTGTACGAACTTCGATTGATGGAAGAACAAAGGTACACTACTAGCATTTTATCGATTAGACTTTTAATGAAGGTAGCAAATAAAATGATAGGCGATCGATAGTACGATCCGAAATTTTGAAAAGTTATGAGATTTTTTGTGTCGCCCACATTGAACACTTTTTTAAATTTTTTTTCTCTAAAAAATGTTTCGTTTTGAAATTATTTGCGAGAAAATGTTATTGGAAAAGTCATGATTTTCATGGATTCCTTCTTTATTTAACTTCTAATTGTATCGTCGTCAGTATTTAATGTATTTTTATTATATTATTTAGGCAACTCGAGTATCAAGTGAGAAGGAGCCACATTGGAGACAGAATCTATCATATACACTTGATCGAAGTATGGAGAAAATGTCAGATACTGTCCTCGATGTTAAGGTTCGTTTTATACTTACTCTTCCTTTTAATATTTCTACTGCGTAATATTCATTGTGCGTTGTTTCGAAAAAAATCAGATTTATGCCTTATCCCGTAAAAGTTGTATAATCTTTCTATTATATTAAAATATTTCGTTATGCTTACGTATTACACGTTTCACCACATTGAAGGCCCTGTGCCTAACATTCTAAACCCTGATTATCATTAACTGTTCCATTGTGACTAATTTCAGTTGTATTCGGAAAGTCGCATTGGTCGAGATCATTTGCACGGTGAATGGTCGTGTTTTCTCGGATCAAGTATGAGGCTAATCAATAATCCATGATGACTAATCGATAACTGATTACAGTACTCCATCAGCCTGATCGTTGCGTTGCCTCAAAGTGGATCGCACTTCGAAAGCCTCGTGAGGATACATGGAGTAACAGTGAGAATGTCGGATTCATTCGAGTATGTAATCAATCAATAAAATCTTATTAATCAATCGATAATTATCAGGTATCGATTGCAATCTTTGGTGATCATGAGACACCACCGCATATGAATGATGATAATTGTGAAGAACTCTTCTCGGGTGCACAACTATTGCAGTTCTCGCTTACGGTATGGCGCAATATATCGATTATGCTCCTACCGTAATCTCTTATTCTTCAGCTTCGTCTGTACCGTATCCACGCACTCGCCCAATGCTTGGCCGACCCCTTCAATGAATCAAAGTTTATTGGAAGGAATTCGACAGCCACACCGTACTACTCCATTCGGGTAAGATTATGATTGTAGTAGTTCAGTTATTACGATAACGGTATCTTTTTGTGGATTACGGTAGTTGAAGGTTCTCTGGATCAATCGATAGTATTGATTACAGGTAACACTGGGGGAAGTGTCACAGGAGTGCGATTGTCGTCTCATATCGATGTCGGATCAATTAGCTGTTATTGAACTTAATCAAGAGATTATTCTGCCCATCATGTGGCCCACAGTCATTAATTCGGTACGATGCCACCAATCGATAATATACCGTATTCTTTGTATTCAGATTCAATTCGCTCTGATTATATCGAAAGGAAAGAAGGCAAAACGTATTATAGCTAGAGTAAGATGAACAATATGATCTTTGATCTTTAATATTTGATCTTTGATATTTGATCTTTAGTCATCGATACAATTATCCTCAATCTACGAGGCAGGTCCCGATGGTTATATGCCCAAGTTTGGACCTTCTTATATCAACTTGTATGGTCCTCAGAAAATTCCACGTTTAAAGAGGAGAAAGGAAAAACATCCCAAGGGCAACTTTGATGAACACAGGTATTAGCACTGTAGCACAAATGATAAAGTTTTCAATGTTATCGTAATATGTAATAACGATCGATTTGTATATCTACCGTAATCTAATTGAGATATTACTGTCGCCTTCTCCTATCAATCGAATGTTCTGATCAATCAATAGAGAAAAGTTTCGTGGACGAGTTATCAAAGAATGCCCATGAGTATGCTAAGGCGTTTGAGGTTTGTCGATTGGATTTACCGTACTCTTTCTTAATTCATTATTTTTTCAGAAATTGTACAACTATTCTCTTTTTTGTTCCTTCTTCGATTGCTCTAATATCGATCCATCATTCGGTCAGTTGTCGATCACATACCGTACACCATAGTTACCGTAATCATTGCAGCATCTTCTTCAATCTCGTTCGCTGTATCTATGGGAATCTTTGGTAGCACTCAATCTACTATTATGGATGAGAGAAGCTCGACATTTCCGGTAGGTTACCGTAACCATCGTGCATGTAACAACCGTAATACTTCTGTAGATGATGCCGTACTTCGATGGTGTAAAGTACTACACACTGCCTTGGGGCAACTACAAACCTGTCACTTACTTCAAATGTCAATTCGACAATGTAGCATTTCGTGTAGAACGGACCAATGCAATTCTCAAAGTGAGTGAGTGAGTGTGGTGTAGTAGAGCGACGTTCCTCATTTCACCTCAACTCGTCATACTGTAGCTGAACACTTGCAGGTCGTAACAGTTCTCAGTCAATATATTGATGATTGTCGTGTGGTAAGGGATACGGTAGTCACATCAGATTATTGATTGATTAACTATTGAGAATTCACATGAATCGCCTGAAGATATTTGTTCGATAGCAATTGAAGGAATTGAGCAGACTATATTGATGCTCGACAATCTGATGGTACATCATAAGTGAGTCTCGCAACGAATTTGATGAATACGGTAGATATTTATTGATTGATTGATTGATTCTTTTCAGGGCTAATCAAATGATAACAAGTCTTGATTTCGATCGATACAATGCTCGAAAGAATCATATTGAACAGGTATCAGATTTCTTTTATCGATTAATCAGTACCAACGATACCGTATACTTGGAATGGTACCGGTACTATACCGTAATCTTTCAGATGAAGCGAGAATTGGATGGTCTCAAATTCGAACCCGTTAATCAGACTGAGACTGTAGCTGCTTCCATTCGTATCCTATCACGATTCCGTGAATGGGTTAGAAGGTACGGTAATATCGATCGATCGATAAGCTACCGTAATCTCCATTCCAGAATGGCTACGGATGACTCGGCCTCACTGCCGGATGTCTTCATCAAGATGTTTGCCAATAAGAAGCTTGTTGGAATCGCTCGTATCCCTGCACACAAAGTAACGATTTTTATTCTACCGTAACCCGTGATGGACAGGATTACTGTATACAACAATGTTTGTAGGTGTTCTACTCGACCCATGAGTCAAGAAGGGGCGATTTCTCAGGAGAACTACATGCATATCCCATTGAATGGTTGACAATGAATGCACAGAGGAAGAAGAATGAAAATGTTTGTAGCGACTTATTTATATTGTTGTTAGAATTCATATGAAGGGAACCCTCATCCAGATAGTTTCGTAGGCACCCTTACCGGGGCAGAGTGCAAAAATTAGTGATCTTTATTTTTAATTCTATTGATTCTCTGGTTCAAACTGCCGTATAAAATTTCTAAGGTGTTGTATGATAGTTAACGTGACAATGACAATTTTATGTAACAGTCAATACATATTCCCTTTGTCATTGTCACTATTACTGACTCTCAAATGATAATGTGTCTGTCTCTGCAGGTGGCAGGTGTAATTCACGCTCGATTATGGGTTGGAGCTACAACTATGGAGAAGTATTGGCATCGACTAATGGAACCTGCTGAACAAAAGGCATATCTGGAGATATTCCAGTTCCAGGTACAGTAATCCATAGTTGATACCGTAATCGATCTACTGACCCGTCATCTTTTACCGTACTCCCGTTATGGTTTTCCAAATTATCATACCCTTCACTTGCAGAATAAATCGTTGTTGAGCAGTCAATTCAAAGAGGATATATTCCGTGATGTCTCTGGTCAGAGGGATATGCTTCCATTTGTTCGATCACCTCCTAAAGGATGGAAGTATAAGGTATACTGTAATCTATCAATCCTACCGTAATCATTGCCTGATTCAGGGAAATTGGTTTGTGATGAACTCGCATATGCTGTTCATGAGAGCGGATGCGAATAGGAAGAGTGTGGTGGATAAGATATTCGAATTGGAATGGAAACCAACAGGAGATGCCAATGATAAGTTAGTCATTTGTCCATACTTGTGGGTTGCTGTTAATGGAATCCGAATGACACTTTTCACACATCTTCTAAACAGTTAAATACACTGTTTGTTATACATACAAACTTCATTAGACATTGTCATCATTGTCAGAGTATAAAAGAAATAGTATATGAAATGAAGAGATCATTGACAATAGAGTTCAAAATATCATGACTCCATTCATGCCACATTCCATTTTAAAGTGAATTACAATTAATATTTACTAGAATATGCAGATTTTGAAGTGTAATATTTAGATGGGTCTTCAAGAAGTACAGTGATTACTATGGAACACCGTTGAATAATAGTGTTCTCAATGAACCTGTTATGAAAGGTATACTGTAGATTACGGTTCCTAGACTATCGTGAATTGACTTTATTCAAGGTTGGGAATTGGTCGGTGATGGAAAGTGGATAACGGATCGATTTGCATATGGTGACAAGAATGGATGGAGTTATTCGATGAATGATTGTTTCTGGGGAGATATCGAGATGAGAGATGATGTTGAAGGGTACGGTAGCAGACTTCCACGGTGTATTTGATCAACGTTTCTCATCTTACAGAAAGTCTCATTTGTTCCGTCGTCGATGTCTTACACGACTTCGTCAATCGAAAGAGTACAATAGAACTGGAGAAGATCTCGAGGAGTACATCCGTACACTTCGTCCTGAAGAACACTGGGAGGTATACTGTATATCTGTAAATATTGATTGAATCAATCGATAATTTCATTACAGTATGCTGCGGATGAGAATTCATCATTCCATGATAATATGGACGATGGTGATAGAGTGAGAAGACGACGATTCTTGATGGAAATGGTCAAGTAAGTGATTGTGTTATCGTAGGATTAAGATTACTGTGTCGTACTCGCATCAATCACTCAAAATATTATTGATTATTTACAGAGATGCGAAGAGAGATCAAGATTCGTCAAGAATTCCTCGTATGTACGAGTACCATTTAACATCTGATCGATGGGAACTGAGAGCGTACATCTTATGGGGAAAGGTAGATCATATCGATTGATTTGTATCAATCAATAATATGTTTAGGAACTCCTTCGTACTGATCATGCTCGAGTCTTTGTTCGATGCACTTTCATCTGTAAGGGTCAAGAGACGAGAATCATTAAGAATTCACAACAACCTATCTTTAATGAAACTCTCGTCTTCAAAGATGTACGAGAGTATTCTGTAGTATTGATTGTTTTCCTTGAACTGCTTATTGATTTTTTTGATTGACTTTCAGTTGCTAATTCCCGGTTCTCACAATGGAATGAAAGAGAATCCACCTGAGATTCTGCTGGAAGTGAAGGGAGAGCAAGTGAACGATAGCGAGGTATGAGATATGGCGACTACCGTATAACATGAATACACCATAATCTACCTTACTATAGGTGTTCCTTGGTCGATGCTCCGTTCGTCCTACCGTAATCTGCAACAAGACTAGTCCTCGAGGCAAACTTGCCTGGCACACACTACACTTTAGTGGTCAAATGACTAGGTATTAATGTTTGCCCCCATTGAACTACAGTATTCTTTACAATACCGAACTTATCGTGATACATTGCAGAGGAGCAATTCTTGGATGTTTCGAACTCTACCGTATACCGAGCTCGCAGAATTCGAAGGATTGTGAGATTCCTCCTCTTCCCACTATCAAAAGGAAGACTGAAGATAGGGAACGTGATCGATATGAGGTATACGGTATTTTTCGTAAATATATTGATTGATTGTATCATTTAAGGTTCCAAAAGATGTTCTACCTGAGATCAATAAATATTCTCTTCAAGCTCTCTTCTGGGGTGTTCGCAATCTTTCCAAACATCAGGTATGGACGCAAGATCATATCCGCGCCCCCACTGAACCACTTACCGTATCCTTGTAGTTGTTATCGGTTCGTCGTCCTATGGTCGAGCTCATCGCTGGAGACGGAGACGTGGACAGCGGCGCTCTTGAAGATTACACCAAGGTATACGGTAGTTCAACGGGGTCATCTTAATGATCTTGTTGCAGAATCCCAACTTCCCTGAGCAGTTTATGTTGATTGATTGTGTTCGTCTATCTACTCCACTACACTTCTCACCTCCACTCACACTCAATCTATTCGATTGTCGTGCATTCAAGTACCGTACCATTCCCTCATATACCGTAATCCGATCATTATTGATTTGTTTATTCAGACGGAAACCTCTGGTCGGTACTTGCTACATCAGTGACATCAAACGTTACATTCATACCGTCACTAAGGTATTGATTGATTGATTATCGATTGGTAATTGATCTGTAATTTCTTCAGAGGGAAAGCAGTTCTAGACGTGACTTCACAGAGTTCGATAAATTCGTCGCTGATCAGGTGAATGAGATACAGTAATCCTCCACTGACTGCATTCTTGGTGGGACCCCAATTTATATAATATATTCCAGGAAGACCTAGTGGGTACTGAGATTTCTCGCAGCAAGCGGTACAACGCGGATGAGGTAAAAGAAAATATCAAAGATCAGATTGTAAAGATCAAAGATCAATGATCAGTTGATGTGATTGTAGGATGAAGATTCTCTAATGTCTGATTGTCGTGTTGACTGGTGGTCGAAGTACTATTACTCTCTGGGAATGGTCGAGAAAGCTCCTGGCTTTGAAGAGTACGTTACCATATATTTCAGTATCAATCAATCGATAGACTACCGTAATATCGATCGTTTTAGGAGTGGCTACGATAAAGTTCGTGTATTTGACACTGATCTCGAAGATGTGCCAGAGTTTCATCGATTTGAAGATTTCCTCGATACTTTCAAGTTCAGAAAGGTGTCCTCGGTACGTGTTTTATCATATTATTTTTTTATATAATCAATATTTTTCAGGGACAATTTGATGATGCTGAACAGCGAGAAGTGACGGGAGAACTCAAGGGAAAGTTGTTCATTACGAAATATGTCGATGGCAAACCGAGTTAGCCCATTTCTACAGTAATCAATAGTTACCGTATCTTTGTCAGGTCTTATTGATCATCCACCGGGAGTTGAATTTGTTGATCCAGTCGAATGTGTCGTTCGTGTCTATGTTGTTGAAGCACAGGAACTTCTGGCAACAAGGAAAAATGGAATTATCGATCCATATGTTGAAGTGAGACTTGGAAAACAGAAGGTGATCTCTTTTGATCTTTGATCTTTGGTAATTTTTGCGCTATTCAGATGAAGCTGAAGAAATCGTACCAGGCTGACACTGCCGAGCCAGAGTTTGGAGAGATGGTCGAATTTAGGGTATTTATTTTCATATAGTCAATAATTATCGATTTTGTGATTGATTTGCAGACTACCATTCCTATGGACAAGGACCTCACTATCAATATTATGAACAAGAGAACGATCTTGGCAGGTATACGGTAGTTGACAATGAATCAATCGATTATTGATTATATTTAAGATGAAGAGATTGGTTCAACTAAGATTGATCTGGAGAATCGATTATTGAGTAAATATCGAGGAATGATTGGATTGGCTCAGGAATTCATTGTGAAGGGAGAATTGGGATGGAGAGATAGTCAGACTCCTCTCAAGATTCTATTAAAGTATTATCGATTCATGATTTTATTGTCTACATGTTTTTAATCATATGTTTCGTGTTGTAGTTACTGTAAGAAGATGCTTCTGCCCGCACCTGAGATCATTTACAAGGATGGGAATAGTAAGAAGGCTATTGGAATCAAGATGCTTGGAATTCCTTTCATGGTTAAGGTTAGCCGAGTTACGGTAGATCCTCGATTTTGATCGACCAATGGATCTGATTACGGTATCCGGCCATTATTGATTTTCAGGCCTTTGATAAGCCGAAACATCCTGAGATTGTTGGATCGGATATGCAGCGAGTTGCTCTCTTTATACTTCATAAGGTAATCGATACTACAGTATCCTGCTTGAGATCAAGGATCAATAAATCGTTTATAGATTGGTCTCGTTCCTGAACATGTTGAGACGAGAAAGTTGACGAGTCATAATCATGGTACTGTTGTTTGCGGAAAGCTAAGATGTTTTGTCGATATATTCCCGGTTAGTAAAATTTCTTCATTTTTTCATGTGATTTAAAAATTATAAATGTTAATAGGAGATAGTAATGGGAAATATTAAACTCTATATGTTTTTGGTAATTTAAATGGATCAATAAATCAATAAATATGTAGGTCTCATACGGTTTGATTCCTCCTCCTCTGGATATTTCCCTTCGAGAACCTCAACCATATCAACTTCGTGTAGCCATCTTCCATGTACTCAATGCCATTCTCACCAAACGAAGCTTTGGCAAACCTGTACGATTTCATTTATTGATTGAATAGATTGAAACATATGTCTGATTCAGAGTGGTGATCTCTACTTTAAAGTATTTGTCAATGGTATGCACAAACCTCAACAGACGGATATTCATTATCGGTAAGTGGAGACTACGGTAACTCGATGATTTTGTCTATTATCGATTGATTTGTTCATGGGATACGGTATTACTATTGATTATTGATTGATTCAGGGTAACAGATGGATATGGTTCTTTCAATTGGAGAATTGTCATTGATTTCGATTACAATCCATGGGAGAAGAAAGTGTACATGTATGAGAAGAAGAGATTGTTCAAGTAAGTTTTCCCGCCTTTTTGAGTATGATTTGAATACTGTAATCGAAATCAATACTATCCATCGGATGACTATATCCTGAATCAATTGATATACGATCACTTTAGGAAGGCTCACAAGGAACTGGTGGATCCTCTTGTCATTGTTCAATTATGGGATAATAATAAGTTCAAGAAGGATGGATTCATTGGAGAATATACACTCAATCTATTCGATATTGAATGTATGTGTAGGGATAGTCTAGATGATCAAAGATCATTTTTATCTTTCTTCCAGTTGGTAGAATGTCTGATGGAGAGATTCGTGATATTGACTATGCACATGAGAAGAAGAATTGTTGGTGTGTCGTTGGATGCAAGTGAGTGTGTTTAGTCGGACGACTTTTATCCTCTGTGGTGTGCCTACAGTAACCTTCACAACCATTTAGATTCTTCTGCAAAGCATTCATTGGAATGTGTTGTTCGTGTTGTAAATGTTGTCATCAAAAGAAGAAAGGATCACAGACGTTGCCGCTTCCACGAGCACCGGTAAATGATTTTTTATCGATTATTGATTGATTACTCCGAGTCTATAAAAAATTTATACTGTATTTTCTGTATAAAAAAGTCAATGTTATTTTACAAAAACTACGTAGTTGATTGATTGTATTGATTGATTGTTGATTGATGTTTCAGCGTTACAATCGACCAGCTGCACGTCCACCAAAGTCAATGAAGAAAGAAGAAATGGATAGAGGAGATTCATCGAGTATTCGTACATCATCGAAATATGATGAAGAGACATCACTCTTTGATACTTATGCTATACATGGAGTATGGCCAATGCTCAGTCGAACGCTCAAGAAGGAACAGGTACGGCATACGGTAGATGTCAGGGTTACGGTATTGTTGTTTGATTTCATGATTCCTTTGTAGATGATGGAGGACTCGAAAAAGAAGAAGGATGATGACTACAAGGGAAGTGAAGAGGAAGTTAGTTTATAAATTTCAGTATTAGGGGATTACTGTAATCAATAATGGATCAATATCAGGATGATTACGTGGTTGGATGCGTGGAGATGGAACTGCAATTGTTGACGAAAGCAGAAGCAGAATTGGATCCAGTTGGAAAGAAGAGAAATGAACCTAATCAGGTCTGTTGCATCGATTGATTTATGATTAATCAATAATTGGTATTTAATTATTGATTAATCATAGTCAATAAATCAATCGATTTAGGCTATTACTGTTATTGTATACTATAGTACTTTGTTATTCTACTTGTGCTGCACTACTTCTTTTGACTTATATTATTATCATTACTTTAGTGTGCTAATTATAATCTAGAAATAATATATTGAAGTGATGCCTTCAGAATCCGTTCCTCGAAAAGCCTGATCGATCGAAATGGGACAGTTTCTGGTTCACTTCCCGCATCAAACCTGCTATCAGCTTCTGGTGGAGAAAGTTTGGATCTAAATGTAAGTTATAGAGAGATCAAAGATCGAAGTTTTTTAAAGTTCAAAGATCAAAGATCAATATTGATTATCAGGTGTAATGATCACAATCATGGTCGTGATAGCAGTTCTTCTATTCGCAGCATTGATATGGAGATTGAGTGATCCTGTCACATGGGCTGAAGTCATTTCATCCATTTTCAAATAATCAATCAATCAGTACTCTAATCTACCGAAATCTCATCGGTCGATTGATTGATCTACCCATTGTAATCTACACTGTTCATTGTTTGTTTTATGCTTTGTGGTATATCAGAGCTCAGATCCAATCTTTAGTTGTAAACTATTAATAATTATTTAGTGTTGTTTGTTTTTTATCAAATAAATTTTTGTTATCTGTATGTTGTGGTTGTTGTTCCTGAGTTGTAATTTGAAAACACAAATAATCAAATCAGCAGATCATTTATCGATTAAGAAACCCGTATTAGGAGAAAGCACAATGTCAACAATTAGGAGCAAGAAAGAAAATGATAACTTGAGATGATGAAAGATCAAAGATCAAAGATCAAAAATTAAGTGATCACATCAGACATCGAATGATTTGTCATAGTCACTGTATACCTGAAATGGGAATTTTTTAAACAAAATCTGTATTTATTAATGTCTTACCTGTTGAAATAATGGCATAGGGGGAGGAGCCTCATTACTAAATGCTGCATAATCTAATGAGGGTTGAGGTCGTTTCTTAGCAGACAAAGGAATAGGCTGAAGACGAATTCCAGATGATGTCGTCTTCCTCTGAAACATGTTTCTTTTCAGTTTTAAAAATAAAATTTGGCCGATGACCCGTATTCGCAATATTATTTTCTAATTTTTAAAGTAGACGTGACAAATGTAATATTTGCAAAATGAATAAGTAGTACTACACAAGAAAGAATACTTCATGGTTCACTATCCAATTGTGTAATTCGACTACAGCATGCTTGTTTTGATCATCGAATAGGAACTTCGATCGATCGATAATCATCTTTTACCGTATCTGACGTAGGCGTGGGATTGTCGATTGATGACGTCAGAGCCTTATCGAAGGAGATCATCGTGGGTCTATGATGTTCTTCTTCTGCTCTTGATACGGTAGCGAATACGGTAGATCCGAGTAGATCAGGACGTCGTTCCATTGGATTCTGGAAGGAATAGACAATACTGGCATAATATAGAGTCACATAGAGTAAAGTAAATTTGAAGGATGAAGAACAAAAGAAGTTTTTTTTGAATTTATATGCCCAAGATCTGGATATAGTAAATGAAGTACCTCAGCTGCAGCATCCATAGCCTCTCTTCCTGCACTCCTCTTCTTCTTCGGAGGATCAGTCGTTGACTTCTTTCGCCCACTTGTACGACTAAATTATCGATTACTTAGATCAATATCCAAATCAATCGATAATCACTTACAATCTGCACACCAGAAAGAATACGGTAAGGAAGACTACGCATAATAGAATGAGTAGAGGTATTTCAATATGGACATGAGTTATCTTTGGAGAGGCATCAGATGAAGGAGTGAGTACCGTAGTCGACATCAAACCTAAACGACTACCGTAATCCAATCCATGCGGGACCATCCAATCACTGACCTCCTCCAATCAATGGAGCCTCATCATCGAATGAACCAGATGCATCGCCGTCTCCTGCAATGATTATGGTAGATTCTCAAGTATTGATTGATATACCTGGGAGTACGGTAATGTAGAGCACAACAAGCGCTGGCTGCATTGAATCTGCGCGTACTTCGAGTTCGATGGCCTCGGTCACCTGGGATCGATCAATCAATTATCAAGGGTAAATAATCAATAAATGAATAACCTCATTGACAACAATATCCAATGAATGATAATATAATCGACCTCTTTGAACATCGGCGAAAGTAAAGAAGAGTCGTTCATCGTCTGATTCACCTTTATCGATTTATTATTTTAAGAATTATTACTATAATATTATTGATTACTAGACATTGATTTACTGGCTATTCGTTATTTTAAAATCGATAAGCTTTCAATGAAGTGTTTTCTAACGAAAAACAGACCAAGGGTCATTGTTCATCTCTAACTATTAATTGAATTAACCGTATTCTCTACCTGGTTTAACGGTAGTTGTTGAAGGAATCTCTCCTGGTCCATGAACTCCATTCAATACCAGTCTACCGTACATCAATTTGTTCGCAACGATAAACCGAGGAGTAGAACCCTACAGAGATCAAATATTAAACCATCAAAAGATCAAAGATCAACCTCTAGAGATCAAAGATCAAACCATCAAAAGATCAAAGATCAACCTCTAGAGATCAAAGATCAAACCATCAAAAGATCAAAGATCAACCTCTAGAGATCAAAGATCAAACCATCAAAAGATCAAAGATCAACCTCTAGAGATCAAAGATCAAACCATCAAAAGATCAAAGATCAACCTCTAGAGATCAAAGATCAAACCATCAAAAGATCAAAGAGCAACCTCTAGACGACTGGCATTCAGTTGACTGGCAGTGATCTGTGTGGCGGTGTTCGCTTCAACGATAATTGGTTGAACATCGACTTGAGAAGTAACAAGAAGATCAGAATGTGCCCTCAGGGCCTCACGAGTTCCGTCACCCAAGGCAAATTCGAAACGATCCTACAAAGATCAAAGATCAATTCCTTTTCGTTCCTTGTCTCAGTTTATCTTTTTTTTGTTTTATATACAGTTATAGTTTTATATACAGTTAAGCAAATTTAGTATAATTTTGATTTTTAAAAAGTGAAAAAGCATGTCAAAAATTGATAGAAAAGGAGATATTATAGAAAGATGTATCATGTGCTAATGTTCATTGAAACTCACACTATACGCTGCCATATTCAATTGAGCGTAGAGAATTCGTCCATTATCCACATCCGATTGAGTGAACCTGCACATCAATTCGAATCACTCAAATCATTGAAATCAATCAATAAATCGATAATCTCACTCTTTCACTTCCTTCTCACCCGCTACCCAATAAAAGGTTCCATTCTTCGGCGGAGTAACAATACGATAGTTAATTTTGGACTTCTCATTTGTGGAATACGCGCCAAGATGTGTCCTAAATGTTAAGGATTAGTAATTAATGCTGAGTAGTGTGCTTACTGATTAAGAACGACATAAGTACGACCCTGAGGATATTCGATTCTCGTATGATTCTCCATACTCAACTCCATCGGACGTATTCGAACCTGAATATAGAGGCGCTAAAGGCAGGTCAATTCTTGAGTTTAGAGAACAGTGATTTTTTTAAAATGAAAAGACCTTGCATAAAAGTTTATTTGAATCTAATGAATTGATATGTAGGTTCTCGCGGGCTCTTTAACTCTATTGAAACTTACAATAAGAGCACGAATATTTCCATCGATAGAGAATACGAAAGAGTCAGAATTGATCGCATGAGCACTCGCCGTATTCCAAATCGAGACTATTCCACGATTTAACTGAAATCAATCAATAATCATCAACTTTACTCAAAATATCAATTAATAATAGTTCGACACGGATATTTTCAAGTGTGATTTTGAACTCAAAGGACTCCTCGTGGTTCCTCATGTTTCTAGAACACTGAAGCCACCCACTACTTTAAAGACCAAAGATCAAATAAATAAGTTGACTTACCTCTTCTTGAGTGAATGCAGCCTTGATATGTCCATTGACTCTCACATTCAACTTTCCTCTCGGAGCTTGAATCAATTCATAAGTAATCGATTGTGGAGGAACGATTGGATGAACCGCTGAGAATTCTATCGGAGACAACGATACCGTACCCCCGGACACTACATTCACGTACGGTGGAAACGCCTTGACCTGAAATGCCAATCGATAAATCAATCGATGAAATCTACCGTACCATAAGTTCGGTATCGCGAACGGGCACGATTCGAATGGGTACGGTAATCCGTAATCGATTCATTCTCCGTGTGGGAGTCAGTTCGGGATAAACAAAGAATATAACATCATCCTTGTTTCCACCTTCGCCCTAAACATTGTCGATAATTTGGCCTATTCTTTGGTTTGAACATCATCTATGTTTCAAAGTCTAGTTTGTGTTCAATTATGTTTCATTTTTAACATTTATGAGAAACCGGTAAATCATTTCATTACTACGGGCATTTGAATGAAAAAAAATTAAATGATATTTTCATATATCAAAAAAATTATTCGAAATCATATTTAAAAAATATTTATATAAAAGAAAATACATACAGAATGTCTGAGAACCAATGGTAATCCTTTTTCGTAATCAGCCCATGTAATATTGGATCGAGTTGGATCTCCTGTTTCGATATAACCAAATCGAGGATTTCGAGCCACCTGTAAAGGAACATCATTAATCATTATTTGTCAGAACATAATCTGATTTTGAAAATTTTAATTGACGCTAAAACTACCGGCTTTTCGCACATTCTCTACTATGTTTGTTTCTTGATTACTTCATTGTGTACACTTTCACATAAAAATATCAATTCCACCCAAATTTGTATGTCCTAAAATCACACAAGTAAAAATAAAATACTTCAATGATCAAGCTCGCATCATTCAGAGCTCTCGCTAAACCGCTCAATGAGAAATGAGACGTATTGAAGGCCACTGATCCTCCTAAAATGGTATATTGGGAGATCAAAGATCAAAGATCAAAGATCAATCTAACCTTTAGTAACGATTACTGGTCCAGTTGAGATATAATCACTGACACCATCTGGTGATAGAGCAGCGTATGAAGAATAGATACGAAACCTGAACAAAAGATCAATTAATTGTAAGGTATTTCATATTCTACACTCTGATCATACTCTCGCGCTTCTTTTGAACAGTCAGAGCGGATTGAAAACAAATTCTACACCGAATGGCTTACAATGTTCTTTTCAATAATTGCAAAACAAAAGCAAATCTTCCTGCTTAGTTTCTCATCTTTTCACATCTTTTGATTACCTATGAGCGTTCTCATTAATCGTAGTTCCATTGACAGAAATAGTGAAAGCGAATCCATCCTTGACTGTCCATTCAGATTGAATCGATGAATTCAACGATGAATAGACTACTAGACGTCGATTGATCTACAAATGTAGAGTTCAACACCACTCTGACCACACTCTCTCGTTTAAAGAGAAAGTCAGAGAGTATTGCGGATGGGAAAAAGTATATAATAAAATATATAATAAAATTAATAAAGTAAAATTAATAAATTAATAAAGTTTTATATAATAAAATTCGTAGCCCAAAATCATTTCTGACTTTTCTCTCAATTAAACTCGATTGAACTAATATTCAAATTGTATATCCCATACAAACACACTGACATCACTCTGTTTGAATCGATACGAAGGCTTTCCTGACACGAGTAACTTCCCAATCTTTGGTGGACGGGTTACGGTGTACACGATCTCGTCAGGACGCGCCTATGATCAGTTATTGATTGATTTGTCTGATTATTGATTGATTGAACCTTATCAATATTTGCTCGTAGTACATCAATAGTAATGGTAGTCATTGATCTAGGTGAAGTAATGAGACGAGAGTTAGCTTCCAATATGAGAGAATGCTTATTCTTACTCTCGATTGAAAACCATTCTGGACCAACCTTAATTTATTTATTTATAATATTTTAAATAAAATGAACAAAATACTTGATGAACTCCGTCAGAGACAAGAAATGAGAAACCACCAGAACCGGAGACATCTGAAAATATATCGAGGCTAATTCATCGCTCTGATCGTTCACTCGAACAGTCAGAGTATGTGAGAGAGTTTGGTCAGAGCGTGTAGTACTCTTGAGACAATTTTGGCAACTTACTAGGTCTTCGGAAGAAAGCTATCGTACTCTCATCGACTTGAGCTTGAGTGAATTGATAGATAGGAGTGGCCGGATCTGTTATCTTAATTAAATAAATAATTATGGATATAGTATTTTGTATTAAGAATTAACTAAAATATTATTTCAATTTGTATACCTTGGCAACGATTCCCGCAGATGGAGTTGATATATGGTAGACTATCTGATCTGTCGGAGTATCGGAATCCTGAGAGATCAAAGATCAAAGTTCAAAGATCAAAGATCACTTACATCAGAACTGAGGTGTGTGTCTGTGATCATGGCCGATGGAGCGTTCATCATACGTAGAACCTCGTTTCGGACGACTTGTGGAGCTGAAAAGATGATCTTTGATGTTTGATGTTTGATCTTGAGAGTGCGTAGTTTGATTCCTTACAATGCACATTTCTCTTGACGTAGTGAATGGGAACTACTGCAGGATTGGTACAGACTGAGCCATCTATGAGACATGCGACCAATGAGAGAGAATCTGAAGAGATCAAAGATCAGAAAATACAAGTGACCAGGAAAATACCAGTAGTGGTGTTCGGTAACTTTCTGGGTGCGACGATTAGTATACGCCGAGAAGAGATTTCACTGGAGTTGAATGCATCTGGAAAGTTCAAAGATTGAATAATCCAAATTGTCGATAATAAATATCTAGAAATTCAGAGATAAAATATTCAAAGATCAAAGATCATCTTTCCGTACCAATGTTTGATATACTATCGAGTGTCCACGTATCCTTGACGATCCATCCATCTCTCGGATGTCTCTCTACTTTTATTGTGTAATCAGGAGAAGAGGAGGATACGGTAAGATGAGAGGACGAAAGAACGGACGCAGCTCCGGCCGTGACGATCACCGGTTGAGATGGAGATAGGGAGATCTGAAAGAGTGGAATGTTCATTGAAGGAACCCCCGTCGTTTCTTCATATCACACAATATTTCAAACTATTGAAAAAAAATCATGAACGCATAAATATTTGGTTGTTTAGAGAGGCCAAAAATTGAGACAATTTCATTGAGATCAAAACACAAAAACAAAGAAATTAATGAAGTAATGAAAAATAAGTAAACGACTGACATGATGTTCAAATATTTCAATGTAGAAAGTGTATGGTCCTTTGGATGTTAGAGGAGATGAGATATTGAAGTCAAATGAATCTTTCCCTGCAGACGATGATGTATGCACGTATTGAACACGACCTGTAATCAATATTTATTCATTTTTTTTATATATTTAAAGAAATATGCACTGTGTCCGATATTCCATGAGTTGCAAAACACTTGCAATATTTTTGTTATAAAATCCCCTATCGAAACTGTTTTGTCCAGAATTATCTATAAATATGAATAACTAACCAGTAAGAACATCAGCTTGAGAGAATACAACTGCATTCATTGTTGATGGAACTCCATTGGATGACAATGGTTTACTCACTAAATAGTAAAGATCAGAAAAAAAGTCAAAACAAAACAAACCTGAATCGAGTACAATAGTTCCAACAGTGGGAGGTCGAATAACGACGAAGAGAAGGTCCTCATCTAAATATTAATTTTTACTTCTGATATTGTTATCACTGCTTTGTAAAGATAAAATATGTAGATTACAAATAGTTAATAGTACTAGCTCTCAAAGTAGCGGGAATACGTTTCTCAATAACTGGGGATACCTTTTGATCGATTGGCATCCGAAATGGATAGATGGACGTCGTCAATGAGAGAGGCAGTCCTTGTTGATAGAGAAAGAGGAGTTGAACGACGTAATTCAAGAGATGAACCAGGTGCACGAGCGCGGAGGACTAACTGAAGAAGAGATCGAGAGATCAAAGATCAAAGATCAACCCTGTGAAGTATAAAACACAAGAGATTACATATCATCTGACAAGGGAACTCTCTCAACTTAATTTGGCCATATGACATGGGAATAATTTACCTGAATCAGTTTTCGATGCTGATTACGAATCCGTTATCAAACGTTGCCCAATCGAGCTGAGATTCGAGAAAATCGATCTTGAAATTCGACTATTTGATTCGAAAATTCACAACTTACCTACAATATCCACTAAATTACAGCAGGAGGTGTTTGGATAATTGATGGATGAGTTTATGAACGCATTGCGATGGTTTATATAGGAAGTCTCACGAATTTCCGAATAAACTAGCGAATTTTAATATCGATTTTCTCGAATCTCAGCTCGATTGGGCAACGTTTGAAAACGGATTCGTAATCAGCATCGAAAACTGATTCAGGTAGATCATTCCCATGTCATATGGCTACATTAAGTTGGGAGAGTTCCCTTGTGAGCAGGTTCAAGGGTCATAAAGACCATAGATCAAAGATCAAATGTACAGTAACTCACATGAGCTCTAGTCGTTGCGTATTCTCCTACAGTAACATCGAGAACTTCATCCTTCTCTCCATGGAGCACGTACATCAGTAGACCATCATCGATATTCTGACAACATTATTATATTTTTTTATTATTATCCCGTAAGGGTTATAGTAGATTGTCTCGTATTATTAGATACTATTACGCAAAATAATTAAAGTGTTTCAAATTAAAGTACTAGATGTTTAAAATATATTAAATTTAATAAGTAAATCAATTGAAAAACTAATCAATGATTTATTTTTTCCAGCTAACCTCGACTAATCTCATTTTCCTTTATACAATATTCGATACCTTTTGTGTGAAGTTATTCACAGGTTTTCTTCCATGATTCTCTTTGAGGAAGAAATGTTGTGAATCTGTTCTATACACAATTTCCTCACTATCAACGTCATAGTTAGTCTCCACTGTCAAACTTTCCTTCGTCACAGCTACAAATGTGATCTTTAATCTTTCTTCTCTGATCTTTAATCTTTAGTCGCTTACGAATTTCTTGTCGATCCGTTTCCGAGCAGCAATAGTCAACTTGTGAGCGCGTTACATTCGCAAATGGAGAAGCAGAGATTACCGTAACCTCGCCAGGTACAGAGTGAGCACCGTCTGCTACCGTATACCTGAATAAATCAAGAATTGATATTTGATCTTTGGTCTTTGATCTTACGATAGAGTGGATACGACATTGAGTCCAAGATGTCTGATCATAACTCGTCCCTTATCAAGATCTTCTTGATCAAATCTTTGTACAGGCAAATGAGGAGAAATCGAAGAGAGGAGTGCCGCATCTTTCGAAGGATGACTGTAATCGATTATTGATTTTGGATCACTACAGGCATTTATTGATTTATTAATCATTTATCGCATTATGAGCGATAGCAATATTCAATAATTGATTGAATCAATAAATTGTAAATTGGAATCAGTAAATCGAATATCGATTACTATTGATTGGCTATCGATTATCTCATAGATACGAACTTGAAAGTGAATACGAGTTGTTCTCCATCTAAATCATCATCTCTCCAATCGAGTAGAGATCGTCGCAGTGTTCTCTCGCCTTTTTCCATCACCTGAACTTTGATCTTTGATCTTTGGACGTTGATCCTTGAACTCACGTAGATGGTCTTACTACCATGCAGCATCGGCGCGCAATCATTGTGCATTATCACAGAGAACGACAGCCAGAAGGGAAATCTGAAAAGATCAAAGATCAAAGATCAAACTACAGTATCCAACCACTAACCGTGTTCCTCTCCGATGAGCACTCTCGGCTACGAGATAAGCACGATCTGTTCGATGTTCATCTCCATTGTGATGATAGTGAACACTGAAAAGGAGATCAAAGATCAAAAATCAAAGATCAAAGATCATAAATCAAAACACACCGTCCTTCCATGATCATGATCGTAGTGAAGTTATCTCCAGCTCTGAGAGTACGATTGCTTCTCTCACCACTGATTCGAAACTCGCCTGGAATTGTACAGTAATGATTGATATCGATTGAATCTACAGTACTAACCATGACTGGGGGCGGAACCAATGACGAAGATGAAATTGCGCTCATCCGATGTTGTCAACGATAGGAAATCGTTTGTGATCTGGATAAATCAATAAAATCATCTAGTAATCAATGATTCAATCAATACCGTAGTCTTGTCTCCTTCATCGACGACAATTGTTCGATTGGTCAATTGAATCGAAGTGGGAGACGGAACAATCACAATCTCGAAACGAAGTTCCTGAAGTATCGATTGATCTACCGTACTATTATGAGTACCGTATACCTCTGATGATAGAGAAGGAGTAAGAACACGAAAGAGTAGATAGTCATTCACTATTGAATATTGTATCGTATGCAGTTTGTATGAGACCAGATCATCATCAATATCCTATAGTTTGATCTTTGATCTTTGCTATTTGATCTCTGATTAACCTTCTGTGTGAAGTTAGAGGAAACGCCCATTCTGCGCTGCTTATCGCCAACTTTTCGCGAAAGAATTCCGAACTTTGGCGGTTCGACAATATGATAAACCATCTGAAGAGATCAAAGATCAAAGTTCAAAGATCAGAGATCAAAGAATGGAGTCCGAAGTACAAACATTCTCAGGTGTGATGGTCTTGGGGAAGGTCCATGCGAACAAAGATTCTCTAGATATGGATCGATAATTCGTTGCGTTCAACATGAAAACTTCACGATTGAAAACCTGAATATTGATTTTCTCAATGAGTTCAATCATGAGTGATCAATAGTCGAAGAAGATAAAAAACCATTCAAGCACATTTGTACATAAATATTGTTCTCTTATAATTTGGACAGGAATCCTGAGGAAAGAACAGTCCAAATAATTTGTAGAACCTATTCACCTTGACATTCATCGGTGTGAATAGTACACGAAATGTATGGATCGGAGAGACGAAATCGCCAGATTGCACCTATTGATTATTGATTGATTGATAGAGACCATAGTTCAAAGATCAAACCTGGAAACTGAACGAGTCAGCGGTAGGTCTCGACTCTCCTGTATGACGATATCTAGAAAAAATCGAATCAATCGATAATCACGATCAGATAAAGTACCTGACTAATCCCTCATCGATCGATATCTGACCGAAGCTACTGCACAGGGAGAAGTGGCCACCCTGAATGGATATTGATTGATTCTCGGATACAGTAATCAATATCTACCGTACCTTTCCTCCACACTCGAGTACGCCCTCATCGGGTAGATCAACAACAGTGAAAAGTAGGGGAGAAGATGGAGGACTTGAGATGAACGACAGATTACTGTATTCAGAGGATACGGTAAGTTAAGAGATCAAAGATCAACGATCAAACCGATTAGTGATGACCATTGACTCATGATGAAGGAGACGAATTCCGGTGTTGTGTCTCAGTCTCACATCAACAGGAACAGATGAGATCTGGATAATCAATCGATAATTGATATTCAGGGGCTTGAGTAAGAATACAGTGGTCAATCGCAATATTTTTAAAACGATGGATAAATCAATAAACCTGGAGTGTAACAACTTGCGATCGCAATTCTCGATCCTTGGCCACAAGTTTCAGCTCGCTCTTTACTGTTTTTCCATCGTCAACTAGCCAGACCTTAAAGATCAAAGATCAAACTCCAAAAGATCATAGTACAAAGATGAAATTCTCACATCTCCATTGATTAGTTGTCTTTGAGTGAATTCTTCCACCGTCTTATTATCGATCAATAAATGAACACCAGTCGATGAAATCAATAGCACTCGAACCTAATCAATCAATAATACAATAAATTATCGATTGACTTATAAATCAATACCTCCTCTGGAGATGAATCCACATCGGACAATCGGAGTAGAGCCGTTGTCAGTTGCCGTCTGAACTTGATCCATGATCTTTGATCTTTGATCTTTGATCTCTATGACTCACCGTCCCTTATTGGCTATCTGCACATTATCTTTCCCTCGTTCCAAACTCAACTCTGGTGGATCGTTCACAGGATTGACCTGAAGTGATCTGTGGACTTTGATCTTTGATCTCTCGTACCTTAACATCTAGCGTATATGTAGTGGACTCTAACCATGGAAACGATTGATATGACGCTGGGAATTCTACCTAAAATGAAAAAAAATATATTTAACATGCTAATTTTGTCAAAGAAAAGAAGATATTTCAATACTAGAATGAAAATATTACCGCACGTAATCAATATTTAAAAAAAGAATAGAAGATCATCATGTTTGGGAAAATATAGTTTTGATCTGCGTGATCTCTCTTCAAATAAGTCTGATGGAACGGGCAGTAATACACTTCACTCCCCCTCTACCATCGGAGGGTATACGGTACATTGAGGGTACAGTATCGCATAATCATTCGATCAATACTACAGTATACCTGGAACTGAATGGAGTCCTTATCACTCTCACTTCCATCATGTCTATATACAAGAGATCGAGAGAGGAGATCAGCATAAGTGAATGTGGATGAGGGAAGATCATGAAGGAATAGTGTACCATGATGAGGGCCATCGAATATCTACATGATTCGTTTTTAACAGACATACAATATATTTATGGTATTTCTACCGCCATTTCTAATGCCAGATTCTCTATATGAAATATACTTATGAAATATAATTTTTTACCAACACAATGACCACAAATTCAGCACAAAGGCATAAAATGTTAATTCCTATTAATTAGTTTTTTTCATGACTACTTGGAGCTGTTGTATATGAGGTGTCCTTCCCCGCGAAGTTATATGGGCGGGGCTTACATCACTATATATGCCCGGTTCAGAAAAACATAATAGCCCGAAGGGAAAGATTATAAATAATGATTTAAATATTGTCAAGTCTAAAAAAGATGAACAAACCGAGAAAACGACATCTTGATTGGAAATATTGAATCGTCCATTGAGATCAGTGAATACATAGACATTTCTCCATTGAAGAGGAACACTCCCACTCTCATTCACCTATCATTTAACACATATTAAAAATTTGTTTAAAATAAATTAATATTCATTAATATTCGACTGATTTATTGCATAGAAATATCTAACAGAAAAATATTTCTTTTCCAAGAGTTGTTTCTGTTCTTTTGGGTCATAAAAAGTATCCATTATCCCCGACATTAAATGTGAATTCCTCTATGGAAAATAGTCTTCAAAAGTATTTCTTCCCTTCACTGAATGTCTCCCATACCTCCAATGGTTCAGCAACATAAACAGGTTGTCTACTACTCGATTCATTCTCTTCACTTTCTGTTGTCGTTTCGTCATGATCGGTCGAGTGACCCTCACTCTTCGGATGCTCCACATTACTGTAAGAGATCAAAGATCAATTCCGATTCTTGGCACAGTGCCAAGTCTTTCGTGGCATCACACGTTTTCTCCATTATACTCTAATAATAGTTTCACTTCCTCTCTGAGTTCATTCGATTCTCCTTTCATCTCCTTTGAGTCTCTCCGATAGTTTACAAATCATCAATGAATACCGCCTCTGGGCAAAAGTCGGAGGGAGAGGGAGAGAAGGAGAGGGAGGGAAGGAGAGGGAGAGAAGGAGAGGGAGAGAGAGAGGGAGAGTCTAAATCATCTCGAAGTGTGAACACAAATGAGAACCATATGTGAGACAGGAAGAAAGAGTATAAATAGATGAATGAGTATCATTAAATTGAGACTAATTGCAGAGTTAACGACTATGACTAAAATCATGAACCAACTCATTCATTCATACTATTCATCTCAAATATTAGGGTGTTCGGAAAGTCTTTGCACTTTTTTCTGCACTTACTTTGGGCCCCTCTTACTCGGACGAGAGCGAACGTTATGCCTTGTGGCATTTTTCCTAGATGAGGGGCCTATTTATCATTAAATGTGATAAGTATCATTTGCCAACTTTCTTTCCTTGACTATATTATATTTTTTTAGCTATGGAACAGTTGCCCAGTGTATGACATGTCCTTCTTCATTTGTACCGTACGGGGCGGACTGCATTAGAAGCGAACCACTAACAACCCAATCAGTGAAGCCTAGGGGGCAGTGTTATGTGACAGTCTTCTCCTGGTATTGTCAGTCCAAAAAAACCATTTTTGTTTGGTTGAAAAACAAAGCCCAGGGCGTCGTTCCAGTTCGAATCAAGACCTGGTTCTTCGCCATGCCGCAAGTTAGCCGAAGCAGAGTTAGAGATACATGGAGCAGGTAACTGGTACTCCAAGATCCACCATCCATCGCATCCTCGTTCGGTCTACTCTTCGCCCCAGGGCACATTAAGTGTTTCCCCATGTCATCTCCGCCCTGCTCCCCAGAAACCGAGTCGACATCTCCACTTCAATTCTCGGTCGTTCTCGATCCACTGATTTGGTGATGCATATTGTCTGCCGAGATGATAAGTGGATGTCGTACGATCACCCAGATATAATGGTAAAATGACTGCAAGCTTGGAAGGACGCTAAAACCGTCCCGACATGCAATCCGAATGGAAGAATTGAGTCGCTCTTTTTCTTCTTCTGCTCACTTGGTGGGGTGCATCTCGAACTATTACCTGAGGGGTAGACTGTTAACATCGATGTCTTCTGCGAGAAACTGGAGGAGATGAAGGACCTAGCCCTTCTCAGAGACTTTGTGTGATTAAAAGTATTGGTTTTAATGGGCAACGAAAGGTCACATCACACTAACAAGACGCAGAAAAAACTGAGGAATTTAGAGATCGGCTGACTTCCCCTTCCACCGTATTCACTCGACCTGTCCCCTTGTGGTTGCCATGCTTTCCGATCTCTCGGGGACTGCTGCAGTGGAAAAACCTTTCGCAATCAGACCGATGTGAAATGGGAGATCGGCCCATGAATTGCCTCGCGCCCCAAGGAGTTCTTGTAGTATGGTGCCATGCAGTTGCCTACGTGATGGAGGACAGTTATTGTTAAACATGTGCAGTATATCACAATTTGAATGCAGTTGCTTCGTTTGTTATTTGAAGAAACATGAATGGTGAAAAAAGTGCAAAGACTTTCCGAACACCCTAATATAAATCAACGAGTTTATTCTTTATTTATCATTGTTATAATTCCCTCTTTTTGAATAAATTAATATTATTACAAGAACAAACATTATTTGTTTAATCTGTCCAATGTAAAGTCTGCGTTTTACAGCTTTTCTCATTCTTCCCAGTAAATCTTGGCCTATAGATCTATAGATGATCAGATATAACTAACCTATTAGGGAAGAATTTACTAAATAGAGACTATTGACTCCCTCATATATGCAACAATCTATCGTCTCTTCCTTTCGTCTAGCCCTAAACATCTTCACACTTCTCTCACAATTTTTTGGCAGAATAAAATAATTTGGCAGAATAAAATAAATGAGATCAAAAAATCATGATGATCTATGTTTTCAGCACTAATTCTTGCTTTAGCACTCAATCCATGATGACTACACCTCTACATCTTATTTGTGATAGTGCTTTCCATTTTGACCTTTTTGTATACTTAAAGGAAAGAAGTGAGAGAGAGTATAAAGTCTACCTATCTTTTTACGTCTATTTCTTCTCTCTTCTCTCTTATCCTATCTAATTATTGATATCGTCTCTCATCTCGCCATGTCCGACCACCTATGCGAGTAGTATATACATTTCGTTTGTTTAGTATTTTTCCTTTCCATTAGCTCCCACCATTCCACATAAATTAGTCGTCGTTGTCTCTCCCAGTAGACCCTTGGTCTTGGTTATTCTCAAGGACGACGTCTATCAGCAGCCTCACCACATACACTATCCTCCACTTGTACAGCCTCGCACATGCACGTATCCTCACTGCACACTTCCCGAGCCTCGTCTAAGAGAGGGACCATTGTGTCCTGGGAGAGTCCCTTCCAACTCTCGCATACCATCCGACCAAGTCCCCTATGCAAATCTATATCAGTCAGACATATTTTTGATATTTTTGAAACCTTATCTCTCGTTATCATCATTTGTCTCGTTTCGTGCATACACTGAGAGCAAACTTACCTGGCAAATCGTTACCCCGATACACTTTCCTGGCAAACGATTACCCCAAATGGTGAATTATACAACGGCTGAATTCACCATTTGGGGTAATCGTTTGCCAGGAAAGTGTATCGGGGTAACGATTTGCCAGGTAAGTTTGCTCTCAGTGTACGCATGATGATAAAATATATATATATATAATATACAATTAGAGTACATGTGTTGAGATGATGTAAGCACTCCCAAGTGTATAATGTAAACTCTCCCTTGAGCGATTGACAGGAGGTCCATGGGACAAAAAAGAAGAGGTAGAGAGGGAGAGGGAGAGGTAGAGAGGGAGAGGGAGAGGGAGAGGGAGAGGGAGAGGGAGAGATATATTAGATAAAACAAGTGTAAAGATGAGCAGGGGTACTTATCGTGTCCAGAGTGAAGATAAATGACAATGACAGAGAAGATGTGTTTATTGACAGATTGACATAACATCAAAACATTTGTTGAAAGGAGAATGGAATAAGGAGCATGTTTTTTTTTCTTTTCCCGTCACTTTCTATTCAAAGTACCTTGCCTATCTATCACTCATTACGATAGGATAATCTTCTCTACAAATCAAAGATCAATCATTTCAAGAGATCAAAACATCAAAGTACACTTCAAAGATCAAAGATCAAAGATCAAACCTGCATAATCTAGACATGAGTAATGCACTCCCTTGATAGACATTGGATATACATCCGAATAATGCCAATTCATTGATGAATAAAGCTGAAATATTGATTGATTCATTCATTCATTCATGTGTTATCGATTATTGATTGAATTATTGATTGAATAATAATAGAACAGATTAAACATCAAATTAAGTCATAATGAATTCTCCAGTACCGAATTACTCAATCACATATCAACTCTAATTCTATATCGTTATATTTTCACAGACAAGACAAGTTTATTGAAGCAAAATATTTATTTTAATTCCATTTAAGATCATATCGACCCTTTGATTTGTTGAGCAATGAAATGTGTAAGAGATGGAACGTCAAAAGGAGAACAATTCACTTTTCAACACTTTACTCATCCTCTCCCCTCTGAATCTTAGATTCTCCCCTTATCATGATTAGTACAATTTTCATTGGCAGTGTTCAATCTCTTCCTCTCCCTCTTCCTCTCCCTCTCCCTCTCCTTCTCTAATGATTGATCACTGACTTCATAGAATACGACAATAGGAGAGACTCTAGAAGTATATCTCATGTCGATGTCCAATCTAATCTATCATTCACAGAAAGGGCAAACGTAACACAAATGTTGCAAGTTCTGGGGATCTTCAGGCTAGGGTTTGGGAACCTTTACGCTGCAATTGCTGCAAGTTCACACAATCTGTACACCTGGACTAGCCGCAATTGATCTACCCATGTATTGAAAGTGTCGTGTAATCGATCGATAACTACAACCAAATACACTATCGTCTGATCTCATGCCATAAATGCACAACTAAACTACATATAGAAAACTTTCTTGTCTTTGAACTTCATTATTAATGACCCAAGTAAATTTTTTAAAAGTCGGTCAAACCATACATTTTCAGCCTTTGCCAACCATTTAAATATTGATATCGAGTTTTCAGAGGAATGTCTTTGGTCAATCAATATCATCCCCAAATCAATAGCATGTCCAAAATCAATAATATCGCCGTAATCAATCAATAACCCAAAATTTCATGAATCAATCGATATTCATCCCCTCATTTCTTCATCTCAAGTGATGATGTTGCATACTTCTCTCATCAATCATCATAGGTGATAGATACACTCTCTACCTCTCCCTCTCTTTCTCTCTCTAGGACCTCTCCCTCTCCCTCTGTCCCTCTAAGACCTCTCCATCACCCCTGAGGCTATCACAAGTCTTCCGCTAACTATCGATAATCAATCAATGATCAGTAGTCGTGTATTTCTTCATCTTTTCAATCGAGGACGAGACAAAAACTGAGAATTATGACCAGTGTAGTAAGGAGAGGGAGAGGGGGAGAGATGAGGAAGGAGAGGGAGAGAGATGAAGAAGGAGAGGGAGAGGGAGGGGGAAGGGGAGAGGGAGGGAAGATGGAGAGAGAGGAGGAGGATATGGATACAACTCTATGACTTCAGAGCAGATTCCCTCGCTATTCGCTATGATGCACCAGAGGGTCCCTGAGGGGTCAACCATACTGAGAGGATTAGAAAAGGAGAGGGAGAGGGAGGGAGAGGGAGAGGGAGGGAGAGGGAGAGGGAGAGGAAAGAGAGAGAGAGGGTGTGAGTTATAGTAGTCATTTGCTTTATTGATATCACTAGCCAAGGCGGCAGTTAGAGTGATTAATGAAGTGGCGGTTGATAAAGAGAGAGGGAGAGGAAGAAGGAGAGGGAGAGGGAGAATCAGAGTAATAGTAAGAGGGTGAAATAGAGAAGGATGGGGGAGAGGTAGAGGGATATAGTAAAGTAGAAGACATAAATAACACGAGAGTTCCATTTCACTTCGATTCTAAACACACTTCAAAGATAATAATACAATCGCCCTCCGAAATGTTCTCACAATATTGAATTAAGAGATCATTAGTGCAATTTCCATATATTCCAATCAATAATTGAACTCAAAGTATCGATTGATAGGCATCGCTAATCGTACGTAAGATCTTCATATCACTCTGTCTCTACCTACGAGAAACCATAACACCATGAAGAGACAATATGACGTTTCCTTTAACTAAGTTAATAATATTAATAGATCTACCATGTACCAGTATAATTGTAAAATTAAACAATAAGTTAGGTAATTATGTGTCTTCTGCTGTTCTGCGAAACGCAATTGGCATTCTACCCTACACTAAACCCCCTCTATGATCATATCTGCCCCTCTCCTTCTCCTTCTTATTCCTTACCAAGTATCGTCTTTCATTCCTCCATCACAACGCTTACACTTCCTCCATTCATAAACAACCGATGTGTAGATGCCCATTGACACGGCTTATACGGGGCTGCCGCACAATCAGTTCACTCGAGGGGCTGCTATGCAGTATACCGGGGATTCGCATAATAGTAGAAGTAGCCTCACAGTACACTCACTCCTTATGACATATTCAAATATCAGGGTTGTTATGCAGTCTAGAGAACTTCCTCGACTAATCTACTTACGCGCGGGGCTGCTACACAATGATGTTCGCATGCGTTGATTCTTCCATCGATTACAACTTGGTCATCAATCTCTGCCATATGCAAGATATGCTAGTACACTCTATGTACCTCATCCATTCCAACCACCACTACATACGAACCATTCAAAAGACCACAAATAAGAGTTAAGACGAAGGTGTTCAAAGAACATCTAACCATTGGCTGCCCTACACAGCGTCGTGGTTGGAACAGCTGTAGATGATTCAGAAGTAGCCAATTGAAGTGTGGTCGGAGTTATACATCTAATGGTGAGTGAGAGTGTTTCTCCCACAGCTACACTGGCGAGATGAGAGGTGGATTTAGACTGTAAGTAGCAATACCAATCAAGCAATTGTATAATTGACATAAAAGATAAAGTAATAGTTAAACAGTTCGTTGTTAAATTAATCGATAAAGTACCTTAGCACTTTCGGCAACCAAGGACAGAGTGAGATTCTGCGTCGGCGAAATCAAGTATAGTGGATTACCGTCTAACTTTGTTGGAGTTATGTCTAATCGGACTGAAGCAACTAGTAATGTGGTAACTAATGGAAGGAGACCCATGATGATCTACCGCCTCCAATCGATAACAGATAAGATTCCTTGAAGTATACAGCTCGTCATAACACGGACATAAGCTGAGTAGAGGCAGTTGGCGAGAGATGCCTCAGCCGAGAGAACTGGAAGAAGGGCGGGGCCTACCCCCGAGACTGAAGCCTTCGTCAGTTCTGCACAAAATATGATCCATGTCAGATGTACAATTTTGACTAGATTGTGAACTAAACGTGCAGAGCACCGCAGTGCAAAGGATGTGACATATGGAATCCCTTCCCCGGAAAATATTGTTTTGTGAAACGGCAAAAAAAAAAGAAATATATCATAAAGTTTATCAAACAAGCCGGCAACAACAGTAACAGCGAGCCAGCTTGGTGGTAAATTGATTCACCACATTTGACAAAATCAACGGCGGGAGGTGGCAGCCTTGGGATCATCGACGGTAAGACCGGGGATGTTGAGCTCCTGAATAAGATAGGTTCATGAAGTTACATTTATAATAAATATCCTCCCCGTGCAAACTCGATCAGCTATGTAAAGATGGTCAAGGATCAAGTGGGAAATTTTTCTTTACCAAAGCATCGGCTCAGACACGAAATGAATATATCGAGCTGGAATTTGTAGCTTTGGCGAAGTAAACTTCGCGAAAGAAAAAAAGAACTCACCATAGACTCGATCATGGCCTTGGTGTCAGCGTCAACCTTGATCTGGGTAAGAACACGAGAATCAACGACGGACACTTCAGGCATGTAGTTGTCTCTCCTCTCGCGCTCTTCCTCCTGAAGCTTGATGGAGATACCACGGACGGGTCCTCTCTCAATACGCTGCATCAAGTGGGTGATGAATCTGGAAAAAAAGAAAGATACAGTAAACTCAATATTGTCGTGCTTAACGTTGGTAATTCAGGTAAATAGCACGCTGGCGGATTGTTCTTTCTCATTAAGCTCTGTACATAAAAAAGGATTTGCACACTCGATTATCAACTGGAAAGCTCAACCAAAGGATCGTTATGAATGCGGAATACGTTGTGTGCCCCTTCAACTAACACTTTCTAATGCCGTAGTTATGTGCTCACCAACAGGAAATATCTAAAATATATTTGGTTCCAATGAGCATCTATATACACAATATCTGGTCTGATTTTGGACAATAATGAAGCCCTTTGTGCCTAAATCACATTGAATCCGTTGTACAGTTTGTTAAAAATAACGGATATAATACTTTTTTCTTCAATTTTCCTAGCATTCGATTGGGTGCATTGGAAATGAAAATCTCTAAAAGAATAACATTCATCACGCCAATGAAAAACGTCAAAAGCGAAAGTGATTTATACACTAATTAAGCCTAAAAGACCATATGCAAACGACTGTTTTGGTGAAATTTAAAAAAAAGTAGTATATTTTTACCCAGCGATGCGGTTGCGAAGTCTCTTGGAGGGGATCAGAGCGATTTCCTCACAGATGCGCTTGTTGGTGTGGAAGTCATGGGTCAACTTCGTGTAGTACTTCTCGATGATGACCTTGGATGCCTTCTTGACGGTCTTGGTGCGGACACGTCCCATGTTGAGTCAAGTAGCTAAAAAAAAACACAGTAAAGTGGAAGAAACAATTTTTTTTATAAAAGCATGGACACCGAAACGAACAATACTCAAGGTAGAAACTCAAGGATGTACAAGTTTAGGATTAATAAAACAGGGGGAAAACATCCCTTAGTACAACTTATTTCGTCAAAATGACATCAGAACAAAGGTTTGCCTTCTACGGGATAGGATAAAGTGATAGCAAACAAGTTTAACTAATACTAAAAACAAGAAAACAAGAATTACAAACGTGAAATAACGATTTTTTAAACGGAAAAAGAAAAATGCGAAATTTTTGTGAGGTCTCTTCGTACACGGTAGTCAGGGAAATTCCACACGAGAGTTTTTGAATTCAAACTTTTCTTTACCTACCGTATACCATGTTACCGAACGTGAAGTAACTTTCTTTTCTTCTCTTTGTTTAATTTTGTAAAAATTATTCTAGATTAGTCACACTATGAAATTATTTGAATAAATATTGTCCAAATTTATTTTTTAAACAATCTTGTAGAATTTATTTAAGCATTCTGGAGTGATTTTAAGAGTAGATTGTTTGAATATTCAATGTAAATACTTGCCATCGTTAAAATTTTTGTTCTTGTTGATAATTTTCATTTCAAATAATAAATAATTTGTTAAAAAAAGACATGATAATGAATGCATGATATTGATGATGGATAAAATATTCGTATTGTTTTTAAACATCAAATATTGGTAGTTTTATGAATATTCTAGGTCCATGCGATACTCAATTACATATTACATTTCATTCATCGTTGATGAAATTCAATACATCCAATAAAAGAGAAAAAAACGAAAGTGAAAATCTTTTTGGTGAAGAAAAATCAATGAGATGTTTCCGTGCGAGACCAATCAATTATTCTACCGTATTCTTGCTCACATTCTCTCATCCGAAATCTCGCTCACTTGCATCAATCGTTGTTATTTATACGAAAATCGCCTTTTCTGGAATGAATTAATTGTCAATACATGATTGCAGATGACCGAAAGATGGCGATATCACCCTCGGGACAAGATCAAATCGATTTCTCAGGTTGGCCTCATTCATTAGTTTTTTTCCTGATAACTTTAATTTCAGAAGTATTTCACAGTGAATCGTTTGATGCCATATAATGGTCGATGGAGGAATGAATTCTTTCCTGGATATACAAGAGAAGCTCCGGATGTATACTATTATGCTCCCATTTTGATACTATTATTGATTTTTTACTATCAGATAAACATAAACATATAAACACATAAATAAATGAAATAAATCTTGACAATCTAGATGAGAGTAGTCTTTTAGATCTTTTAGTGTTCTTTTAGACATATTCATTGAAGTTGTCATACTGAAGGATTTACTGTTCAGACATATCGAGTGAGTCGAGAGTATTTATGGAGTGATGATGCAGACATGAAGAAGATCGATAGGCGATTGATCGAATTGAAAGAGCTCGAGTCAAAGTATGCATTTAAGTTTTCACAACCGCAATATCTTTAAATAATACGCTTCAGAGCAAATGAATCAACAGTTGGAAAGGCTGAGCTTTTGAATCTTGTGAATATGCAATCACAGCGTTTGGTGTACCTAAAGGATGAGTTGGACGTATTTTAATGTTCAAGTTTCAACGTTTTCAATGATCTATTGTTCAGATTGTTGTTAATCGTCGCATGGAGAAATGTATTATGCCTGAATGTATGTGGGTGGAGTTGAAAGGTACTGTTACGATTGCATGGGCTATATTTAAATATATTTATTATATTGGTATATCTATTATATAATAATTTTATGCGTCTACTAGAAACACGGTACAGAATATATTAATAGGTTAATTAGAATAATTGTGTAATTGTATCATACATTTTCAGCGGATACACTTCGATATCACAATCTGCTAAAATGTGTACTATCAGAGGAATACAAGGTAGGCACTTCTATGAAATCATAATAATGAATAAACTGTAAATGATAATGAAAGTATTTGTATTTCACATTGTATAATCATTCAGAAATAGTATAGACTCAATTATGATTACTGTAATCGTTTTATTTCATTGAATTCTTTTGATTAATCTTTTCATCAACATTACAGAATCAATTGCTTCTTTCTGACTTTAAGTGTCCTTCATTGATTAATCAAGGAATCAATAATATTCCGTGAGTATCAATCAATAATCACTCTGTATTTATCATTTAATTCTCAGGAAACTCTTCCAAGTGGTTATTGAACGACGTTGTCGTGTTTTGACTTCGTCTTTTGAAGATGATGACTTCAAAGATTTATATGATCTAGTATGTGTTTGCTACTTGTTTTGTTTATATGTGGGCATCGTCCGGCAAATTGTTGTTGAAATGTCACAACATGATGACATTTTGACAAATGTGAGGTTATGGTGCAGCGGGTTCTATATTTAGGTTTTGTTTTCAAATGAAAACAAGTGACCTTATTCACAGTACTTCACATCTTACCTCTCTGGTCGGCAATGAACGTAATTTGTATATAAAATGACGCAAAAACGTTATTTTCTTCCCCGTTATTGCGAAAAGTTGATATTATTTATGATATAGATATAGACATACAGTACCGTGCAAAAGTCCGGCCCCAAAATTTGAATCGCTATAACTTTCTTCGTACTTGACCGATCGGCCCCCGGTTTGTTTTATTAAATAGTGTAACCATTGGAGAAAATTTTTATGTTATTGATTATTACCTACGATGATGAAATGATTTCATCATTCTTAAAATGCCGAGGTGCGATGGTAAAAATAGGTTTATTCTCAGGTTTGATTTTTTCAATTAGTCCAATTTTTTTGTGAGGAACGAACAACTATCGGTGAACGTTTTAAGCCATTAACCACGTTGCTTGCATATCGCTCCGAGGAATTAGCTAATTTCGCCTGACCCATCAAAATTTCGTAAAAATGTCATAACTCAGTCTGTAGTTGAGCTACGGGCCTCCGATTCAACCAGTATTATCACATGGCCATAGGGCACCACCATGCCAATTTCAGAATGATTCCGCTTCTTGAAGTGAAAATTCGAAAAAAATCCCATCCCATATTTTGGGCATACGGTATTTCCCAGCCGGTTTTTCTAAAAATCTAAAAATTTGGTATGATGTGCCTAAACATCTACCTAACACATCTACAAGTGGTGAGATTACAGGAGTTCAATTACCATTTTGCCCATAAAAATACCATTGACAGTCAAAGTGGACCGAACCTAATTTCGTTCGCTATGGAGTATTATTACGAGTCAATAACACAGTATTTCACATCAATTTCGATCGGATTTATAAACAAGTGTTTAATAAGCACATTTCCTACAAGTATCCTCAGTTTAGTTCCACTATTGGACATTCCACCTTTTTTAACTGTATCTTTTCTCGCAAAATTCCACTTTGACTGTCAATGGTATTTTTATGGGCAAAGTCGTAATTGAACTCCTGTAATCTCACCACTTTGAAGATGTGTTAGGTAGATGTTTAGGCACATCATACCAAATTTTTAGATTTTTAGAAAAACCGGCTGGGAAATACCGTATGCCCAAAATATGGGATGGGATTTTTTTCGAATTTTCACTTCAAGAAGCGGAATCATTCTGAAATTGGCATGGTGGTGCCCTATGGCCATGTGATAATACTGGTTGTATCGGAGGCCCGTAGCTCAACTACAGACTGAGTTATGACATTTTTACGAAATTTTGATGGGTCAGGCGAAATTAGCTAATTCCTCGGAGCGATATGCAAGCAACGTGGTTAATGGCTTAAAACGTTCACCGATAGTTGTTCGTTCCTCACAAAAAAATTGGACTAAGTGAAAAAATCTACCTGAGAATAAACCTATTTTTACGATCGCACCTCGGCATTTCAAGAATGATGAAATCATTTCATCATCGTAGGTATTAATCAATAACATAAAAATTTTCTCCAATGGTTACACTATTTAATAAAACAAACCGGGGGCCGATCGGTCAAGTACGAAGAAAGTTATAGCGATTCAAATTTTGGGGCCGGACTTTTGCACGGTACTGTATCAAGCATATCGTAATATGAATGAAAGGCCGTTTTATACCATATGGATCATGCTTATGAAGAATATCATATTTATAACTTTTCCAATCAATATTATCTTTGTTATAGTGTAATGTTCTCCTTGATGAAGTGGTGAAGGATCCTCGTACGGCCGATACAATCAATACTGCAACGAAAATAGGGCAAATAGGTAAGATGTTCGCTTAAAGTCCCCCCCCCCATCCTGGGATCTCTTCAGTTAAAACACTAATTCGTTGTTACTTATCGTGACAGTATTGAATACTGTACCTTATTGCCCCCCCCTCCCCTAGTCTATTGATTTAATTGTAGATGAACTTCGTAATGAACTAGAGAATGTAGTGAAAGAGGTTCCAAAGAAAGATGACGTTGCACAAGAGAATACAGGCACGAGGTTAAAAAATAATCTTTGAATCAATCGATAATTGGAGAATTCAGGAAAGACAGTAATCGATTGTCGATTGATCCTGAACAATGTGAACCAGAGGGAGATACGGTAATGGAATCATATGACAGTTTTAACCATTTAATATTGCGAATATTGGTAATATTGTGCATAGGTGGGCGCATGAAAACGATTTTTTTTGCGCACAGCCCCTCCAAAGGCTTGCCCGTCTATGCCGAAGGAATTTCAAATATTTTAATTTTAAAGCCTAGCTCAGCTTTAGTCAAGCTGTTTATGCTGTTTTTTCTACGGCAGAATTAATGATTGATCAAAACTTCTTATCATTTTAGCCTACAAAAGGTGATAAATGTATGAAGAGAACAAGATCAACAACAAGGGAAGCCATGAAGAAACCCATCAAGGTTCAGTGTGTATTCTATATCCTCTTTGACCTGAGAAACTAAAGTGAATTTGGAAGATAATTGGAAATATAATCTGAACAAGATAGTGTTCGCATACTATTTAAAACAATCTCATGGCCTTTTATGGTTTATCGTAATTGTTATCGTATATTCAGAGTGAAAGTGAGAGTATTGATCGCAGAAGTTCCCTTCGAAATTCTTCAGACAAAGTTGATATCCCTAAGGAATCTAATATTATCGATAAATCTACTCCAAAGGTGAGCACAGTAATGTAGTTCAAAATCAATTATTTAATTTTGTTTTAAGTCTCAAGTGACTAAGGTCTCAGTGACAGAGCCAATTAAGAGAGTGAATGTATGCATCATCAATAGATTGATCTTTGATCTTTGAATTGTTTCAGATGAAGAAGGCTGGTGCCAGGATATCATCATCGGAGGATGACGAGGTATACTGTAGATCGGATTCGTGATTATTGATTACTGTAAATAATCAAGCTATTCAAGCTTTTTTTATCCTGCAATATTGATTATTGATTGTTCGGCTTTATAAGACTACGACTCAAAAACTTATCTTATCCTTTTAGCGTATAAAAGGTGATATATGTATGATGACAACAAGATCAACAACAAGGGGAGCCATGAAGAAACCCACCAAGGTTCTTTTATTCTTCTACATCCTCTTTGGCCTGACAAGGGAAGTCTGGTTGGGCGGTCCCGGACTTCGGGATGGGACATATACCATTCGATAGGTATCCGAAAAAGAAGATTTTTCATGTTGGTCATTTTGGCAGAATGCCCCTGGGCGCAGAGTTATTTGCATATTTCTCCGGATTTTCGCCCTACAATGAAACACATTCTTTGTGAGATAGCTTGTGCGGGAATCGAACTTGCAAGCAAAAGATACATAGAGCATCCTCTTTAAGTAAATATAAAAATAAATAAATTCATGTTAACGATTGCTTGTGTTGTTTACGACTCTTATTCACCACTGCTTCCTTTCGATCTCACAGAGAATGTGTTTCATTGTAGGGCGAAAATCCGGAGAAATATGCAAATAACTCTGCGCCCAGGGGCATTCTGCCAAAATGACCAACATGAAAAATCTTTTTCGGATACCTATCGAATGGTATATGTCCCATCCCGAAGTCCGGGACCGCCCAACTTGACTTCCCTTGTGAGAAACTAAAGTGAATTTGGAAGAAATATAGTTTGAAGATAGTGTTCGCAAACTATTTAAAAATGAGATTTCATGGTTATCTTTATTGTTATTGTATATTCAGAGTGAAATTGAGTGCAATGAGCGCAGAAGTTCCCTTCGAAATTCTTCGGATAATTCCAATATACCGAAAGTACCTAAAATTGCTGATAAATCTACTACCAAGGTGAGCATCGCAATGTCGTTCAAAATCAATAATTTAATTTTCTTTCAAGCCTCAAGCGACAGTGACGGAGTCAACTAAGAGAATGCATGTATGCCTTATCACTAGATTGATCTTTGATCTTTGATCTTTACAGATAAAGAAGGCTAGTGCCATTATATCATCATCGGAGGATGACGAGGTATACTGTAGATCGGTCTCTCGATTATTGATTACTGATTATTGATTATTTTTATAGCCGTTGAAGAAGAAGATTATGGATGTGAGGGGGACTAGAAGAGTAAGTAATGAACTAAAGAATACAGTGAAAGAAGCTCCTAAGAAAGATAAAGTTGAACAAGAGAAGAGAGGGACGAGGTTAAACCATCACCTTTGAATCAATCGATAATTGTTTAATTCAGGGAAGACAGTAATCGATTATCGATTGATCCTGAACAATGGGAACCAGATGGAGATACGGTACTGTAATTGCGGTTTTAACCATTTAATTTGTATTTAATTTAAAAAAATGTTATTGTAACAGCATTAGAGAATTTGAGAAACATGGCTATACAACTTTGTGTAGCCTATTGCTCCCTCACTGGATGGAATTCTAATTACAGAAAGAGCATTTCTAATCTTTGAGTTTTACAGCCTAGCCAAGTTTAAGCCAAGAAAATTTGGCTAGCCCCGTTTTTAAAATTATCGAGTACTTATTTGGAAAATAGATCTATTGCTATGACACTTATTTGTTATAACAAAAAGGCTTTGAGGGGACGATCACCCAGGCAATCAATAATGATGAAGGCAAAAGAAAGTCCATTCCAATCGATAATGATAGTAGGACGGAGACATCACATGACGATACTGTAATTATTTCAAATTTACTCTATCTTCTTTATCGATTGATTTCTAGGTAGCAGAAAAGATGAGTGAAGTGTCTAAGAATGGAAGAAAGACAAAGATGGTTCGTGGCAAGACGAAAAAGTCTACGGTATCTTGTCAGGTTATCGATTAGTATTGATTATTGATTGATTTAGGCGGTATGCAAGTCTGCTAATAAGAAAGTGGATGAGATAGTTACTGACCCATCGATCGATATCACGTCTACAGTACGCAATGATCAAGAATCGATGTCTGTTACAGTAAGCCTGATCTATGAATTATTGATTGGTCAATGACAACCGTTCCGTGCGAGTCTACGTAGACTACAGTAAACTCTTATTAAGGATGACAAGAAATGTGAGGGGAAGAAGAAGAAGAAGAAGATTACTGTAGTGGATGACCATCGGAGAGATCGTAATGATCGATTGTGGACGAAACCGATGGATGTTAGTGTTACATTTCAATTATAGATTAATATTGATAGTGAAACTAGAATATGAAGGGTTATTTGAACATCCCAAATCACATAAACACTAATTGTTAATCATGACTCGATACAAAACTAAATATTGAATGCATATTCTTCTTAGTAAAAATCGTGAAAGTGAATTCAGAAAAAATATTGAGAACTAACTACCGGAGCTCTGGCTCCATACTGTAATTAAGTACTGAATACTAAAGTAATTATTATTCATTTATTTATTTGATACACCCATTTATAATTGTATACTATAAATGTTCTATAGAATAGTAGTTTCAGTATTGGAAACGTCAAGATATTATCTACAAGAAACAAGTAGAAGACTATCGTGCAGCTGACGAAGAATGGAGAATCGTCCCTGGATCGTATGTCTTCTACAACAATCGAAGTGAATATGTACGGTGCATTCTTGATTATCGCTTGATTGTCTTCATTTATTGATTTATTGACTCAGGAAGTGGGAAAGGATCGTTCGAATAGATTGGTAATGATCGAATTGGGTTTGACTGATGGAAGTGAAAGTGAAGAAAGTGAAGATGATACTGAAGAAGAATCGATTGAGGAAGAGATTCAGGTACGGTAGAATTTATCGATTTTTGTACTGCCTTGATACGTAGTTTATTCCTTTTTTGTCCTGTTTAAGCTGTTTTTTTCTACGGTAGAGTTGATTATTGATTGATCGGAGTGCGATTAAAATTACCTTATCTTATCATTTTAGCCTAAAAAGAGTGTGAAGACAAGATCAACAACAAGGGAAGCCATGAAGAAACCCATCAAGGTTTGTCTTCTTTGGTAAAACGAACGAATATGAATTTCGAAAATAAATAGAAATATAGTTTGAATCCGATAGTGTTCGCAAACTAATTTTAAAATTCTCAAGGCCTTTATGGCTTATTTTAATTGTTATCGTATATTCAGAGTGAAATTAAGAATACTGATCGCAGAAGTACCCTTCGAAATTCTTCGGATAATTCTAACATCCCCAAGGCACCTATAATTGTCGATAAATCTGCTACCAAGGTGAGCATCGTAATGTCTTTTAAAATCAGTAATTTAATTTTCTATCAAGTCTTAAGTGACTATGCCGTATAACTAGATTGATCTTTGATCTTTGATCTTTACAGATAAAGAAGGCTCGTGCCACGATATCATCATCGGAGGAGGACGAGGTGTATTTTATGATTATTGATTACTGTAAATAATCGATAATTATTTGTAGCCATTGAAGAAGAAGAGTATGGATGTGATGAAGACTAGAGGAGTATGTTCATATTCATATCTAAAATGTATTGTCAAAATGTAGCAATATAATTGAAAAGAGGAGTATTTGCTGTTTATGTTTTTGGCAGTGTCTTACTTTTGCCGAACGTGGCAACAGCGTAACGTATAAAACGTTTAACATTCGGTGACGGGCGCTTTTCCTGTGTTTTTGTTGTGTGCTATCTTTTGAATGGAAAATTGACATAGACAGTTCAATTCTTTGACATTTTGCCTACTTTGAATCATACATGGGCGGGGTACCTGGAGCTCGATTCTACAGGGGGCATCCGAACGAAAAATGGTTAATTTTACAGGGGGCTTTCACTATTTTTTTCAAAAATTTCACCTGCCGCCGTACCAAATCATTTTTTGGACTTTTCTGAAGGGCCTTTTTTGTGTATAGGTACTTTTTTTAAAGAATGATACTTTATTTGCATAAGACAAATCAGCGAGATTGAATCAAACCAGTAGGATACGGGCGAAAAATCAACGAACGTGCCAATACACTAAGAGATGACTATAACGGGGGAACGATAAACACAAACAAAAATTAGGAGCGAGGGAGTGTTAACAGAAAATGTAACAAATCGGATAAATGGTGAATGAAATCAATAATTGGACAAACTTGAATGGCTAAAACACGTAATAAGCTATGCGAATAATTCGAAACGAAAAATGTGAAGAATGGGGTATTGAGTTGTAACATTCGAAAGGTCAAAACCATCTAGAAATGGTTATCTTGATATCTTTCTTAATCAATCTTCATCGCTTCATCTATGTACACGTGTCGTTCTTGCAGCGCATCTACCGTTGTAGGTGAACTCTCTGAAAACGTAAATAATTATGTAGAGTGAAATGAAATTATGAAAGTTTCAGTGGTTTAAAGGAATGTTTCAAAAACTTTCATTAAACAAGCAAATTTCACAGCTAATTCGTCTCAAAATATCCAAGGAACAACAAATTATTGCAGATTGAAAAAGGAACAAAAAACTAACCAATAACATCATCCACATTCATTGTCTCCCCCTTTGTAGACCATCAGAGTTAATGCATGATCTGCAATTCAAATTTTATACATTTCTATTTTTGAAATACACCATATAATACTGTATTTAATGCAGTTTTTTGTAATAATAGCAATATTAGATTTAATAACCAACCATTGTTCTCCGTGAATCCTTATTGTATAAAAACGAAGCCTCGAATAGAACGGTAATAGCCTGAAATGAGTTGAGTTAGTGGATCAAAGATGAACATTTTATAGTACCTTTGCTTATTCATCCATACATTAACGATTTCCATCTTCTAAATACGATACGTATCTGATATATCTGAAAGTAAATTGATTAGAATATTGACATTAAAATTAGATATCAACCTTTATGCAGAACATTAAGGCGTAGCATTGCCCACGAAGTCAATCGATCGGTACCTGTACCTGCTTAGGAGGGAGAGAAAGAGAAATAGAAAGAGATAGAGAGACAGAGAATGAGAGATAGATAGGATGATCAAAGGTTTGCACGGACGTTCATCGTAGATTCATATTATATAGGATTTAGTTTAATGCATGAAGACCATCATCGACGACGATTTATATGTTGTGTTCATTTGTTTTGAATATATTGGAGATTAATTACGTGAATATATTACATAAATAAAAAAGAAATGAGCATAATACTACCTACAGAAATCCAAGGGGAGTCGCAAGGTGAAGTTCACAACGAATCCGGGATAATAACGAGCTAAGGACGGGAGCAACGAGTATTCTGCAAAATTTCAGTGATCAAATAGCAATGATTAAACAACAGCAAAAGAACTATGACCAACCTTACCTTTTAAATGGTCAATTTAGTTGTTTCAGCAAGAAGCAAGAATAAACATAGATCCTGTGCCTTGTATAGTGAATAGTAACAGTTCTCTTTCTTGAACGTTTGTCAAAGATTAACTCAATGAAATATCAAATATGGATCAATAAGTGTTACAATAACTCATTAGCTGGCACAACTGACCTAATCCATGCCTCAGATACAATCCAATCAAGAAAAGTATAGTAACGAACCATTTGCAAAGTTGCAGCAGCCCGCATGCTGACGATACACCAAGTGCAAAGTAAAAACACCTAAAAACTATTATATTTAATGCGATATATGAAGGAAAGGGCATTTATCGATCGACAAACATGGATTATGACAAATGAGTTTTGGGAGCTATGTAAGCTAAATCGAGCAAAACTATCACCGAATAGCAAGATAACGATCGAACATGTTGCTTATCTTCGATTCATACAGAAATATTGCCAAAAATATTGCAACAACAAATAAAAAACGCAAAGAAACAAAGTAAAAATGTCCGAAGCCTTGATAGAGGTGGCAGCCGGAACATAAGCCGGCGAATTGCAAATTAAACTCCAAACTACGAATCAAAATGATAGGTCCAAAATTAGAAAGTGTATTTTTTCTATGGCAGTCCAATTTAGAGTGGAGGTTAGAAAAGGGAGTAGAGTGTATGCAAAATTGATAGTGCGCAGACACTGGAAAAAAGTTGTACATTCCTACCCGGCTACTTTTTGTGATCGGTCGTTTTTCTCTGTTCTCTCTTCACTTTCCTTTGCTCTCTCGTTTTCTTCCCCTTACCCTCTCAGATTTTGGCTGTTTTTGGACCAAAAAAGTAACGAATTATAAGGGGATTTTCGACTGATTTGGTACGGCGGCTGAATCTCATTTTTAACAGGGGGCTTTCCACAAATTTTCGAAAATCCATAATTTTACAGGGGGCACCCCCATGTCGGCGCCCATGTATGCTTTGAATGAATACTCTCGTTTCGTTAATACGTCTGCATTCCTTTTGTTTTATGATGTTTAGGTGTTCTATTGCTTTTTAAACGTCGAAAAAAAAGAATAAGAAAAATCACAAAACGGAGAACTTTTCGGATGGAAAAACGTTAACTCATCTTTGGCAAAATACCAAAGAATTGAACTGCCTACAGCTTAAAAATCCATTGGAGAGTTAGCATTGTACAAAGGTCCCTTAGACAGACAGATCTGTCACCCGCGACTGCTTACAGCAGAGGCATGTAAGGCTAATGTAACACCGCATATATTTGTATATATTTATCGAATTGTACTATTGGAAGGTTTGGTACACAGAAGAGAAATAATTCCTCTCCCTATCCTTTGTGTAGTTTGTTTTCCTGTATTAAACATTTTCTCTTAATAGAATGAATGAATGTATGCCTTATCGCTAGATTGATCTTTGATCTTTTGATTTTTCAGATGAAGAAGGCTAGTGCCAATATATCATCATCAGAGGATGACGAGGTATACTGTAGATCGGTCTCGTGATTATTGATTAATGTAAATAATCGATAATTATTTGTAGCCGTTGAAGAAGAAGAGTATGGATGTGATGAAGACTAGAGGAGTAAGTAACTTTTAATATCGTTTGTGTACTGTTACAATGTAGTAATATATGTCTAACGAGGATTATTCGCCATTTCTATTTTGACAGTGCTTTTATTTTGACTCATTTTATTCTAATTCAATGATCTTTGATCTTTTCAGTCAACTATCAAGAAGCAATCGAATGTTTCATTGAGGGAGAATATTGTTAGTTGTATTGATTGAAGTTGATTGAAGTATCATCTATGCATTCTCTAATACGGTGTTTCATTTACGTAACGTGTTTACGGTGTAACACGAAAACGTGTTGCATTTGGGGAAGGGCCCGTCAACGGGAACTTTGTAGTGTGCCATCTCTCGAATGAAATTTTGGCATACTGTGTTTGTTTTCTCGTATTAATCATTTTCTATTAAGAGAATGAATGTATGCCCCTTTCACTAGATTGATCTTTGATCTTTGATCTTTACAGAGAAAGAAAGCAAGTGCCACGATATCATCATCGGAGGATGACGAGGTGTACGAGGTATTTTATGATTATTGATTACGGTAAATAATCGATAATTATTTGTAGCCATTGAAGAAGAAGAGTATGGATGTGAGGAAGACTAGAGGAGTAAGTTACTTTTCATATCGCAAATGTACTGTAAAAAGGTAATGATATAAGTGTAAAGAGGAATATTTGCTGTTTCTATTTTTGGCAGTGCATTTATTTTGACTCATTTTATATTCTAATTCAATGATCTTTGATCTTTGCGGAGAACAATCAAGAAACAATCGAATGATACATTGAGGGAGAATATTGTTAGTTGTATTGATTGTTGATTGAAGTATCATTATATTCATTCATTCTCTCATTCAGTCTTACATCTGCCTAACGTGGTTACGGTGTAATGCAAAAAAAGTGTTACATTCGGCGACGGGCCCGTTTACTTTGTTGTAGTGTGCTAACTCTCCAATGGAATTTTGGAATACTGTAGGCAGTTTTTTTGGAATTTTGCCAACTTTGGATCAATATTATCATTCCGTTAGTATGTCCGAATAGTTCCTTCTGTTTTTTATTATGTTTCGGTGTCCCATTCCTTTTAAAAAATATTCGAAAGCAAAAACAGAATAGAAAAAAATTGTTTTGTTAAAACGCCAATTGATTGAACTGCTTACAGTATGAAACAAATCCATTCGAGAGTTAGCACACTACAAAGGTTCCGTTGACAGACCCGTCACCCGTTACAGCGGAGGCACGTAAGGCAAATGTAACATCGCTTAAATTTGTATATATTTATTGAATTGTACATTTTGGAATGTTTGATACACAGAAGAGAAATCATTCCTCTCCACATCATTTGTGTAGTTTGTTTTCTTGTATTAATCATATGCCCCCTCAAATAGAAGATTAATAAAGTGAAACAGTAATAGATAACATTACGTCGCACCACCATATGTGATAATCGGTGCAGGAAATGGCTTGCTCGACGTGAACTACGCGGGCATGGACACCGATTATTGATTTTTGGATTAACACATATATTATTTGTAACTGTGTCCTTTTGCAGGATGAGCTCGAGAAAAAGGGAGTGGTCAAGAAAAATGATTTGAAAAGAAGAAGTGGGGATTTCGATGTAAGTTAACCTTCCGACCTATCTAATGGTAATTATTGATTTCAGGAAGATTGCGGTATGGTGAACGATTCCTGTCAGAAGAAAGTTAAAGAGGTTATTGATTGATTAATCTTTTTTTTCTCAAGCAATATTGATTTTTGGATAAACAAGTATATCACTTATAACTGTGTTCTTTTGTAGGATAAGATCGAGAAAAAAGAAGCAGTCAAGAAAAATGATTTGAAAAGAAGTGCTGATTTCGATGTAAGTTAAACTTCCGACCTAGATAATGGTAATTATTGATTTCAGGAAGATTGCAGTATGGTGAACGATTCCAATCAGAAGAAAGTTGAGGAGGTTATTGATTGATTAATCGTATATTTTCAATCGATTTGATCCTAGAAAGGGAGTACATCAATCGATAAAGGGATCATGAAGAAAATACCAGTTGGACGACCAAAAAAGGAAATCAATGAAGGAGAACGTAGAGTGGTATGCATGAATTCACTATTTCATAATATAATTATTACAAAATTTGACAAAAGATTACAAGATTTTGAAATCGTTCTATCTTGGTGTTAGCTTTTTTATTAGATGGTTTGGTATTTGAGCATGAAGTCTGATTAATGCTATGATCCAAACTGTGTAAAGTTCATGTAAGGAGTCAAAAAAATGATAGATACATATATAATCAGGCGTCGAAATCATGATATCAGCACATTTACAGTAAGATTCTATGGTATGCTACAGTATATCAATTACTCTCCGCCGCGCACTCGATAAATATTTTCACTTTTTTCCTACGGGTACTATATCAACAATATTAGTGAATAGAAATTGCAGAGATTCAAAGAGCCTCAACCTCAAACATCTAGTCGGACTGGATCTCAGAAGCCCTCGCTCACATCAACTCGAAAGAAGAATGTACCTATCGATTTAGTTTTATCTACAGTATCCCATAGTTACAGTATTCCTTTCCAGACTCCACCCACTTCATCATTATTCAATCCACTTACAGTATTCGAGAATACACATACTTATAGGGATGTAAGTTTGTGTTTGATAAAAAAATTCAGCACGCTTATCTCACTCTTTATTTCTGAACTTTAGGCTAATCAATATAAAGTTAGGAAACAAAAAGAGTAATAACTAATTACATTATATTAACAATAATGATTATTTATTCCAGTCTTTCCTGGACTCTCTATGGGTATTGGGTAGTGGAACACCAGTGGCTGCAGCTGCTCATTCACGCAATGCGCAGCCCGTTTCAAAGATCAAATCTACCGTATCCAGTCAGTACCGTAACCTTGACCTTCAAGTATCACGAACTGAAATATCTTCCAGAGCCAATCAAACGTGATCAACCTTCGACGTCTAGTGAAGCATCTGCACGCTCTGTCTTAAATTTCCCGGTATATCGCTTTAAAATTATTGATTTCTCAGATTGATGATGCATTGATTTGTACAGGAACTGAGTACGTCAGAGGAATCTGATACGGATCTGATCGTAGTTGATTAAAGATTAATTATGTTGTGTGGTGGATCGAGTGTGTCTAGATATGACGACGTATGATTACTGTAGTTACACTACAATATGCATTATATTTCTTTTCTTTTGGATTTGTTTGTATTTGTTATCCTTCTTGTTATACTGTTTTGTTCTATCGATTATAATATATTTTTGTAGAAGTGAATGTGCCAATATTTTAGTTTATGTTTTATGTGTAATAAATATTACACGACTGAATTTATCGATTGTTTAGTGTTTTATTTAACAGTCTTGAACTAAATAAGATACATATTTGGCTGTTTTTATCGTTTGCTCGATTGAATATCTTATATTGTAGTTACAATTTTCCCGCACCAATAGTCTTTGTCATAGGTTTGTTGTAACTACAGTGGAAGTCATCTTTCACCAGGCTTAAATAGTCTTCTTGCTAGACATAGGGATTTTGTGTTTTTTTTTCCTTCATTTTTTAATGCTAAACATGAGAAGATTTCTCTATTTTTTCAATTTTTAAACACATGAAATCATTAATGCAATGAGATCTTGACGATAAGGTACTTTTAAAAAGGTCCAAAAACAATTTGCATACCCTCTCAATCGATTATGGTAATTACACTGTCATGAGAGAGGATGAAAGGTCTAACAATAAGAGTCAAATGAAGCGTCTATCATATCAACTATCTATGAACTCGCATACTAAACTTCATTCATTCGATCTTTCTCACTTCAGTCCTCGTTCATCCTCGTAGCATATTGTTGTTACTCATCATACATTTTGTTCTTTGATCTTTGATCTTTCATAAAGATGTATGAAGTAAGGCCCCAATTGTCTTCCACGATCATGAATGAATTAGAAGTGAAGAGTGACAATTTGACGAAGGAAGAAATGGATACTTTAGTAGAAGAAGGAGATGTAGTCAAAGATACCGTACGTTATTTCCTTAATATTTTACTAAAGGTTTTATTTATATATAATAATATTTTTGTAGTTTCCAATAACGGTTCTTCCTATTGAACTCACTTCTCAAATCATCTCATTTCTTAATCATGAAGACCGAAATATGGTCAGATCTACCAATCGATCGTTGTATTTGGCTGAGAATTTGACTCGAAAAGGATTTGCTGAAGTTGCGATTGTTAAGGTACTTTCTACGATATTCTATCCAGACTAAGACTAGGAAGAGGAGCCTTATAGATTATAATCAACAGCCTGAAATATTTTCGAAATTTAATAGCTCGAATTATAAAATTTTAAAGTTTTTGCTGTTTTACTTCATTTTCCAAATGTTTGTTTACGTAGGGTATTTAAAAATATGCGAATTAAATACAAAATCGCATTACTTTTGATATCGATTGATTCTACCGTATCCCTTCCATATCGTAATACTTTCAGACGGATCCAGATAAATTAAAGATGGTAATGAAAGATATGAATTCTTCGTATACAAGAGGATGTACCAGTAACACAAATGAGAGATGGAAAGATAAGACTAATTCACTTCTAGTCTCTGTGGTTTGTTCATAATTCATCTAATTTTCTTGATTATTAGTAGTTTTTGATGGGTGATTTTCAAAATGTTAAAAATCGGAAGATTGTGAAGTCAATTTTTTTCCGTTTTGATTATATTTTTTATCAGAAAGAAGAATCGAATAAAGTTCGTTTTTCTTCGCTTCCAACTCCCTTAGACGATCTTGTGCCTGCAATCCATGAACATCTAAAGAATTCTTCAGTCACATGTTTACATCTTGAGGGGGTAACTTCATTTTTATTGATTTTTATTGTTATTGTTTCTTATTTTAGCTAACACTAAAGCCTGATCTGATGTGTCAAATAATCGATCTCTTTAGTCATGCACATATTCAACATATCTTTGCTAATTGTGCGTTTGATTTTGATGAGCCAATGGAGTGAGTTTTCAAATATGAAAGTCAACTGATCAATCGATAATTACAGTATGCTTAAGTTCCTTGAATTTGGACAAGTAAAAATTCTGACATTGGCTGTACACTACTGTACTCCAACATGGAATATATCTGCAGAGGTTATAGAGAGAATGACAGATAGTATTGGAGGATTAACTATGCATGCTAGAGTAAGTAGATCATTCATCATTATTGATTATTCATTGATTAGATGCTTTTGTGGGCATGGTTATTCAGACAATTTTTCTATTTCATTATTATATTTCTAGAGAATAGAACATTCTGAGCATTATGAAGATAATACTATTGTTAATGATGATCTACTTTATCGTCTAGTCAATAAATCAAATAAATCTTCGATCTCTTCATTTGCTATTCTTCTGTTCACTTGTAACTGCAAAGGGAATGCATCGTGCATTTGAGGTATGAAGGGTACTGTACCTCAAATGATGATCTATTGAAAGTAATTGGAAGAAAATGATGGAGTAGTTGATATGACCAATGGGCAATATCCTTATTCCAGCGTTCGAAAGTGCGAACCTGATAATGATTGATTTATTGATTGATAGTAGAGCTGTATCAGGGCTGGGATTTTTTGATTTTGTTTTTTTTTGAATTTTTTGACCATTTCAAAAAATCAATTACACATTTTTTTGGAAAATTGAGACAACATTTGACAAAACTTAGCAAGATTCCCATTTTTATCATTTTCGCGTCCTTGATGAAGAGGATTCTAACGGTAATATTGCCTCGATATAGTATATACCTACAAAGTATATACCTCGATATACCTACAAAATAACGAGGAGTTGTCTGCGTCTCTCTATTCCGCGCGCTCTCTCGGCACTCTCTCATTTCGTCGCGCTCTCGAGAGTGCGAGAGAGCGCGCGGAATTGAGAGACTCCTCTTGTTTACCTCTTTCGCAGATCGCTATATCGAGGCAATATTAGCGTTGCAACGGAGATATTGGCTCATAATAACTCGTTGAAATCCTCTCGTCACGCCGGTTCGAACTGTCATACTCGCTAGGGCCGCAACCGTTTCCATCAAAAGTTTTCGAAATTTTCGAAAATTTTCAAAACAAATGAAGTAGACAGCCATCATTGCCTTCGAATTCTGCCCCAGGAGCCCAATTTTCATACCTCTAGCTCAACCATGAACCGAGAACGGCATGGACCGTAATCCCGCCGTAATCCCTCCCAGGTGTTGCGGGACCACTGGAGCCAAAATAACTATGTCCATCTTTATCAGCGGGGTCGATAACCCCCATACACAAGTTTTGAGGGTATAAAAATTGTTGGCCTGTGCCAACCCTCCCCCCAGATTTGCAAGACTCTTACGTAAAAGGCATCTTAATTGTATGCGATTAAAGACACATCCGAGCTAATTTTACTCTCCTCTCTGACAGCATTGTCTCGTAGACAAAGAAAGAGAGAGTCTTGCCAGAGCGGAGTATGAAATTAGTTTGGGGTGTGCCTTTTCATTTATTGCGCATTGTAGTTGTACTGTAGATCAGGGTTGGGCGTTAAATCAAAATTTAACGGATCCGTTAAATCGTTAAATTAACGGTTTAAAATTCCGTTAAATCCGTTAAATTTCCAAAAAAATGGTGTAAATCGACTAATTTCGATATTTAACCATTCTTAGCATTCAATATTAGAAGTAGTAACAGTACATTTCCGAAAACAAAATAAAATAATAATTATAAAGCATTGCGCAAAAAATGCGAAAACTAAAGAACCGGTGACGAAAGTGAAATGTTTTCGATAATCAATTCGAATATAATACTTGTATAAGGCTATAGTGAGAACAGAGTAGTCGAAAAATAAATTTTAAAAGCGTAAAACATATTAAAATAGCATATTTTCTACCTTTTTTACTTCAAAATATTAAATTTATTTTTAACGGATTTAAAGGTGGACTCCCGCGAATATTTTCGTGAACAAACTGTGCAGACAGAATCATAGCAAAAGTTATTCTACATACCGTACACTATTTATTTTATGATGATTCAGCTTATTGATCGTTAGAAACATGAATGAACCATCAGGCCCCGTGCAGGGAAAGGCGCACTTTTTAAAAATAGGAAAGTTCGGCAATAGGATTCGAACCCGCGGCCATGCGCTTTCTAGTCAGAAGTTTTACCACTACGCTAAGGGAACGATAAGTAGTCTCCCTATCTTCTTGCATATCACTACACCCTTGCATAAGCGAGATGTAGGAAATGTGCATGATCATTCGCGGGTCTCCACCTTCCCCCCTAAAAATTTTAATGGATTCCGTTAAAAATTAATTTAACGGAAGAATACCGTTAAATACGTTAACGTTAAATCCCAACCCTGCTGTAGATGCAGATATTCAATAAATTAAGGCAATGATCAAGCGTTCCAAATCATTCGAATTGTGTATTTATATGGATACGAATCAGATTTCACTATTCGTTCGCTATTTCGGCATTAAATTGTCCATTGTGGGTAAGTTTATTGATTTAAAATCTGCCAAAATCAATCAATGATCAAGGTTCAAACATATATGAAGCAATAGATGGCAGGGAAGACGACCGAATCTTCAACATTCCAGGAGGGAAGATGGTATTTCGATGTGATAACTATCGTATATTTATTACTCGACAAATTCACGGATACAATAAAATATCCATAGATTCAATTTTTTAATAGTAAACACTAAATTTGTTGATCTACAGTGATTCAATCACTATATTTTAATTAACAATCAGTTTTATTGTATTGTGAATGATATTTTGTTACATATTTGAATTATTGATTTGTGATCTTTGCCTCATCTAGAACAAATCTGTATAATCACTCTTTTATAATCATATCAGAGAAGTTTGTTATTTTACCCTGTGGATGTGTTTCCATAAATAATTATCAGATCAATCTGTTATGCACGTTTTTATATCATTTTAATCGATTTTTTCGAAGTTCTTTGAAAAAAAATCTATGAACAGTTCAAGAAAGTTAAGAATCCGCTTTAATTCCTTCATAATAAGACAAAATTGGACCAAAAAAAGATATTATTTTATTATACATATTTGTTTAGTAGTTTAACATAATAAAAGTCCGTATTATACTTCAAAGATGAAAAATTATTAGTATCAGTGACATACCCTTACTATTATATTACAAGTTATTAATTCAAAACGATAATCTCAACAATAAATCAAAAAAAAACAATGTAAAACCATTTTCATGCATTGGGCAAACACATCCATGCTAAAAAACCTTGGGTATATACTACATAGATACATCATCGATGCTAAAAATCGGAACTTTGTGAAATTTTGTCAATTTTTTTTGCCACAAATTTTACACTTTTTTTCCGGAGATCAATATTCCTACGGGTACTATATCAACAATATTAGTGAATAGAAATTGCAGAGATTCAAAGAGCCTCAACCTCAAACATCTAGTCGGACTGGATCTCAGAAGCCCTCGCTCACATCATCTCGAAAGAAGAATGTACCTATCGATTTAGTTTTATCTACAGTATCCCATAGTTACAGTATTCCTTTCCAGACTCCACCCACTTCATCATTATTCAATCCACTTACAGTATTCGAGAATACACATACTTATAGGGATGTAAGTTTGTGTTTGATAAAAAAATTCAGCACGCTTATCTCACTCTTTATTTCTGAACTTTAGGCTAATCAATATAAAGTTAGGAAACAAAAAGAGTAATAACTAATTACATTATATTAACAATAATGATTATTTATTCCAGTCTTTCCTGGACTCTCTATGGGTATTGGGTAGTGGAACACCAGTGGCTGCAGCTGCTCATTCACGCAATGCGCAGCCCGTTTCAAAGATCAAATCTACCGTATCCAGTCAGTACCGTAACCTTGACCTTCAAGTATCACGAACTGAAATATCTTCCAGAGCCAATCAAACGTGATCAACCTTCGACGTCTAGTGAAGCATCTGCACGCTCTGTCTTAAATTTCCCGGTATATCGCTTTAAAATTATTGATTTCTCAGATTGATGATGCATTGATTTGTACAGGAACTGAGTACGTCAGAGGAATCTGATACGGATCTGATCGTAGTTGATTAAAGATTAATTATGTTGTGTGGTGGATCGAGTGTGTCTAGATATGACGACGTATGATTACTGTAGTTACACTACAATATGCATTATATTTCTTTTCTTTTGGATTTGTTTGTATTTGTTATCCTTCTTGTTATACTGTTTTGTTCTATCGATTATAATATATTTTTGTAGAAGTGAATGTGCCAATATTTTAGTTTATGTTTTATGTGTAATAAATATTACACGACTGAATTTATCGATTGTTTAGTGTTTTATTTAACAGTCTTGAACTAAATAAGATACATATTTGGCTGTTTTTATCGTTTGCTCGATTGAATATCTTATATTGTAGTTACAATTTTCCCGCACCAATAGTCTTTGTCATAGGTTTGTTGTAACTACAGTGGAAGTCATCTTTCACCAGGCTTAAATAGTCTTCTTGCTAGACATAGGGATTTTGTGTTTTTTTTTCCTTCATTTTTTAATGCTAAACATGAGAAGATTTCTCTATTTTTTCAATTTTTAAACACATGAAATCATTAATGCAATGAGATCTTGACGATAAGGTACTTTTAAAAAGGTCCAAAAACAATTTGCATACCCTCTCAATCGATTATGGTAATTACACTGTCATGAGAGAGGATGAAAGGTCTAACAATAAGAGTCAAATGAAGCGTCTATCATATCAACTATCTATGAACTCGCATACTAAACTTCATTCATTCGATCTTTCTCACTTCAGTCCTCGTTCATCCTCGTAGCATATTGTTGTTACTCATCATACATTTTGTTCTTTGATCTTTGATCTTTCATAAAGATGTATGAAGTAAGGCCCCAATTGTCTTCCACGATCATGAATGAATTAGAAGTGAAGAGTGACAATTTGACGAAGGAAGAAATGGATACTTTAGTAGAAGAAGGAGATGTAGTCAAAGATACCGTACGTTATTTCCTTAATATTTTACTAAAGGTTTTATTTATATATAATAATATTTTTGTAGTTTCCAATAACGGTTCTTCCTATTGAACTCACTTCTCAAATCATCTCATTTCTTAATCATGAAGACCGAAATATGGTCAGATCTACCAATCGATCGTTGTATTTGGCTGAGAATTTGACTCGAAAAGGATTTGCTGAAGTTGCGATTGTTAAGGTACTTTCTACGATATTCTATCCAGACTAAGACTAGGAAGAGGAGCCTTATAGATTATAATCAACAGCCTGAAATATTTTCGAAATTTAATAGCTCGAATTATAAAATTTTAAAGTTTTTGCTGTTTTACTTCATTTTCCAAATGTTTGTTTACGTAGGGTATTTAAAAATATGCGAATTAAATACAAAATCGCATTACTTTTGATATCGATTGATTCTACCGTATCCCTTCCATATCGTAATACTTTCAGACGGATCCAGATAAATTAAAGATGGTATTGAAAGATATGAATTCTTCGTATACAAGAGGATGTACCAGTAACACAAATGAGAGATGGAAAGATAAGACTAATTCACTTCTAGTCTCTGTGGTTTGTTCATAATTCATCTAATTTTCTTGATTATTAGTAGTTTTTGATGGGTGATTTTCAAAATGTTAAAAATCGGAAGATTGTGAAGTCAATTTTTTTCCGTTTTGATTATATTTTTTATCAGAAAGAAGAATCGAATAAAGTTCGTTTTTCTTCGCTTCCAACTCCCTTAGACGATCTTGTGCCTGTAATCCATGAACATCTAAAGAATTCTTCAGTCACATGTTTACATCTTGAGGGGGTAACTTCATTTTTATTGATTTTTATTGTTATTGTTTCTTATTTTAGCTAACACTAAAGCCTGATCTGATGTGTCAAATAATCGATCTCTTTAGTCATGCACATATTCAACATATCTTTGCTAATTGTGCGTTTGATTTTGATGAGCCAATGGAGTGAGTTTTCAAATATGAAAGTCAACTGATCAATCGATAATTACAGTATGCTTAAGTTCCTTGAATTTGGACAAGTAAAAATTCTGACATTGGCTGTACACTACTGTACTCCAACATGGAATATATCTGCAGAGGTTATAGAGAGAATGACAGATAGTATTGGAGGATTAACTATGCATGCTAGAGTAAGTAGATCATTCATCATTATTGATTATTCATTGATTAGATGCTTTTGTGGGCATGGTTATTCAGACAATTTTTCTATTTCATTATTATATTTCTAGAGAATAGAACATTCTGAGCATTATGAAGATAATACTATTGTTAATGATGATCTACTTTATCGTCTAGTCAATAAATCAAATCTTCGATCTCTTCATTTGCTATTCTTCTGTTCACTTGTAACTGCAAAGGGAATGCATCGTGCATTTGAGGTATGAAGGGTACTGTACCTCAAATGATGATCTATTGAAAGTAATTGGAAGAAAATGATGGAGTAGTTGATATGACCAATGGGCAATATCCTTATTCCAGCGTTCGAAAGTGCGAACCTGATAATGATTGATTTATTGATTGATAGTAGAGCTGTATCAGGGCTGGGATTTTTTGATTTTGTTTTTTTTTGAATTTTTTGACCATTTCAAAAAATCAATTACACATTTTTTTGGAAAATTGAGACAACATTTGACAAAACTTAGCAAGATTCCCATTTTTATCATTTTCGCGTCCTTGATGAAGAGGATTCTAACGGTAATATTGCCTCGATATAGTATATACCTACAAAGTATATACCTCGATATACCTACAAAATAACGAGGAGTTGTCTGCGTCTCTCTATTCCGCGCGCTCTCTCGGCACTCTCTCATTTCGTCGCGCTCTCGAGAGTGCGAGAGAGCGCGCGGAATTGAGAGACTCCTCTTGTTTACCTCTTTCGCAGATCGCTATATCGAGGCAATATTAGCGTTGCAACGGAGATATTGGCTCATAATAACTCGTTGAAATCCTCTCGTCACGCCGGTTCGAACTGTCATACTCGCTAGGGCCGCAACCGTTTCCATCAAAAGTTTTCGAAATTTTCGAAAATTTTCAAAACAAATGAAGTAGACAGCCATCATTGCCTTCGAATTCTGCCCCAGGAGCCCAATTTTCATACCTCTAGCTCAACCATGAACCGAGAACGGCATGGACCGTAATCCCGCCGTAATCCCTCCCAGGTGTTGCGGGACCACTGGAGCCAAAATAACTATGTCCATCTTTATCAGCGGGGTCGATAACCCCCATACACAAGTTTTGAGGGTATAAAAATTGTTGGCCTGTGCCAACCCTCCCCCCAGATTTGCAAGACTCTTACGTAAAAGGCATCTTAATTGTATGCGATTAAAGACACATCCGAGCTAATTTTACTCTCCTCTCTGACAGCATTGTCTCGTAGACAAAGAAAGAGAGAGTCTTGCCAGAGCGGAGTATGAAATTAGTTTGGGGTGTGCCTTTTCATTTATTGCGCATTGTAGTTGTACTGTAGATCAGGGTTGGGCGTTAAATCAAAATTTAACGGATCCGTTAAATCGTTAAATTAACGGTTTAAAATTCCGTTAAATCCGTTAAATTTCCAAAAAAATGGTGTAAATCGACTAATTTCGATATTTAACCATTCTTAGCATTCAATATTAGAAGTAGTAACAGTACATTTCCGAAAACAAAATAAAATAATAATTATAAAGCATTGCGCAAAAAATGCGAAAACTAAAGAACCGGTGACGAAAGTGAAATGTTTTCGATAATCAATTCGAATATAATACTTGTATAAGGCTATAGTGAGAACAGAGTAGTCGAAAAATAAATTTTAAAAGCGTAAAACATATTAAAATAGCATATTTTCTACCTTTTTTACTTCAAAATATTAAATTTATTTTTAACGGATTTAAAGGTGGACTCCCGCGAATATTTTCGTGAACAAACTGTGCAGACAGAATCATAGCAAAAGTTATTCTACATACCGTACACTATTTAAGTTGAGTATGCACTATACTTGTACTTATCCTACATACCCACCGCTCAATATATTATAGGAACATTACTAGGATGACTAATGGAATGATCGATTGGTCTGCAGAGATGTCTGCAGATTATGCTAATGCGCCACCTGGATATATAAGAAGATCATTCCCTTGTCCCAATCACTCTCCCACTACGTGCTTAATAAAGTCTTGTAGTGATGTCTCTCTTGTCCAATTGCACATTACTATAACTGGCGACCAGAGATCGAATCTCAAGTATGCCTGAAGTCGGTAATAGCAGCAATACTCCAACCACCTCGTCCTCAGTGACGCTAAGTTCGGAGCCTGGACTGTATAGATGAGAAACCCGCCCGGACCTTACACTACTGGTACTGAGTGGCGTGTGTGGCATAGACGTTTTGAGAATTTCCTGACTCCCCAGGATGTGACCTCGGAAGATAATAAAAAAAAACGTCTGATATTCTTGGATGAAATCGGTCCAGAGAATTATGCCATGTTGGAGAGTCTCTTGCCATTATGGGATCTAAAGACTCAGACTTATGAGACTGGTAGTGACCTTAAAGAATCGGTATAAGCCGAAGGTATTGCTTCTACCTGAGAGATCCAGACTGATGAAGTTGGTACAGAAGTCAGATCAGAGTCTGTCTGAGTACTAGGCGGAGATCCAACACGCAGCTAAGACATGCGAATTAAAGGAAGTTACGGACGCCCGGGATTTGTTGGTGTCTATAACATTCCTGAGTGGACTTAAATCCGACAATATTCCTTAAGCTGCTCAAGCAATCTACGAAAACTTCGAATGAGTTGCTTGAGTTAGCTGAGGCACAGGAACGCGTAGTGAGCGGAGTCCCCGTCGTGAGACATCAGGGAGACTCTGTACACGACGTGGCGAATACCCAACCCAAGTACCCAAACCAGAAGGGTCATGGGAAGAAGGGTCAGAACGGTGGAAGAGGTGTAGGCAAACCGAATCACCGTTACCGAAGCGATGAGAACCCGCACGGTGGTCAAGCAACTGGTCAGGGAAGTAAGAAAAAGTTTGAGATCCCGAGAGATAGAAGACCAGTTTGTTTTACCTGTCGAATGCCAGGCCATAAGGCATCTGAATGTAGGCTGAACACCAGGAAGGCGCACTTGGTTGAGACTGACGATTTCACGGGAGAATCGTCGTATCTCCAGACCTATGCAGTCGAGCAGGTGAACAGACCACCGAAGTGCAAGATCATTACCCAAATCAAGTTGAAACCCGTGTCATTTGAGATGGACACTGGGTCAGGACTGACAATTGTGTCCAGACTTGGAACCTATTGGGCAAACCTAACCTGGCGCCCACTGAACTGGAAGCGGTAGCTTATTCCGGAGTAAGCCACGTTTCCTGGGTGCCATGAAGGTTGAGGTGAACTGGCAGAATCAGAGAAGCCAGTTGAAGATCCTTGTTCTCGATCGTCCCGCCCCCTCCTTGTGGGGAAGAGATGCTATCGAAAGGTTCGCGATGGATCTCGGGCCCGTCTACAGAGATGGAATCCAGTCGGTTCAGGAAACCGATAGAGTAGAGCTAGCCAGAGAATTGGATTCCATTCTGAAAAAGAACGCGGAGCTGTTTAAGAAGGAACTTGAGAGGTGCACCTCGTCGAAAGCGAGTCTCAAGTTCAAACAGCCAATCTGAGGCCGCGGTTCTTTAGGGCCAGACCAGTGCCATTTGCGGTCAGGGCCTAGGTAGACGAGGCGATTGAAAGTATGGTCAGACAAGGTAGCCTGAGGGCTGTGGACCATACGGAATGGGCGACACCGTTGGTGTTCGTACCGAAACCCGATGGAAGAGTGAGACTCTGTGGAGATTTCAAGGTTACGGTGAATACGGAGTTAGATATTAATCAGTACCCGTTACCGAAACCCGATGACCTGTTCCATATGTTGAAAGATGGTCAGAAATTCTCCAAAATAGACCTGAAAGATGCCTATACTCAGGTTGAATGAAGAGTCTAAGAAATATCTGGTATTGAATACGCGAAAAGGTTTGTTTCAATACCAGAGACTTCCATTCGGAGTAGCCTCGGTATCTGCGATCTTTCAAAAGATCATGGAGCAGACCTTGGCTGGGATCCCTGGAGTGCTTGTTACCTAGATGACGTCACTATCACAGCAGGCAATGATAAGGAACACCTATCGAGATGTAGTAATGTGTGTCTCGGATGAGACAAGTAGGGTTCCGTCTGGCTTGTGAAAAGTGCGCATTTATGGTTGAACAAATTGAGTTCTTGGGCCATATCGTGAATAAGGAGGGAATCTCCTGAGAAAATAGCAGCGATGCTCGATATGCCGGCCCCAAAGAACGTCAGAGAAGTGGAATCCTTCCTAGGGATGGTGAATTATTATGGAAAGTTCATACCACACCTATCCACTTTGGCAGCCCTGAATGCACTCCGGAAGAAGGATGAAATATTCCTTTGGGCAGAGGCTCAGAAAAACGCATATGATATGATCAAGAAAAGACTCACAGAGGTTGATGTCTTAGCACACTATGATCCGGAAGTGCCGGTGTACTTAGCGACGGACGCGTCGAAGTACGGAATAGGTGCAGTGATATATCATAGATTTCCAGATGGCACGGAAAAAGTGATAGCGTTTGCCTCTCGCGCATTGACGAAAACAGAGAGAAACTTTTCTCAGATTGAGAAAGAGGCCTGTAAGGTGTAGTGTACTATGGAGAGGTTCACACGGTTGACTGATCACCAACCGTTGGTAAAGATCTATGTACCTAAACATAAGACACCGGTAATTGCTGCAAAGCGATTGTATCGATGAGGCCTGAAACTGATGTTGTACGTGTTCGACATCGAGTACAGGAATACTCTGGAATTCGGGAAGGCCGATGGGCTGATAAGGCTTCCGCGAAGATCCGAGATTCCGTCAGCATATTTGGTTCAGTCAGAAGATGAAATAACCCGATGGGCTAAGAGATGCCTGACTGAACTGCCTGTGACTAGAGAACAAATAGTACAGGAGACACAGAAAGACTTGGTGTTGAGGAAAGTGTCTGAAATGCTGAAAAGGGTACCGTCCGCTAAAGATGCGAAGGACCCAGAATACCGACCGTATGTTGAAAGACTACAAGAGCTGTCAGAATCGGAGGGATTTCTGTCATGGCTAGGTCGAGTGATCATCCCGCGTGCGTTGCAAGGAGTGATTCTAAAGAACTTGCATGAGAATCACTATGGTAGCGCGAGGATGTAGGCACTAGCTAGATCGAGGCTATGGTTTCCTGTTATGGAAGTGCAGATCGATAAGCTAGCGAAGATGTGCCCGGTGTGTGCGGTATTGGGTCACCAACTGACCAAGACCCCGCTGCACCCTTGGGAGGTACCCGATAGACCCTGGCAACGACTTCACATTGAATTTTGTGGGCCAGTAGAGAAGTCTATGTGGTTGATAATAGTGGATGCCAAGTCGAAATGGCCAGAGGCAATTAAGATGGGAAATATTACTGCCCAATCCACTATAAGCAAGTTGAAAGCGTTAATTGCTATTCACGGTAACCCCGAGCAGATAGTAAGCGATAATGGACCTCAGTTGAATTCGAAAGAGTTTGAAGAGTACTGTAGAGGCCAGAATATAGAGCACTTGCTGACACCACCGTACCATCCTAACAGTAATGGAGAGGAAGAACGTTTCGTTCAGACCTTGAAAAGAATGCTAGAGAAAGGCATTCGTAGTGGTAAATTCCTGGAAGATACAGTAACCGGATTGTTGGTACAGTATCGAGGAAGTTGGTTAGATGGGAAGATTAGGAGGAGGAAGTAATCCGGAGTAAGGTAGTTGTGGTACCTACGGTACCGTTACCGAAGATCCCGGATGAACCGAAGAGGGAAGGGAGACCGGTAAGAAACCGGAGACCCCCTGAAAGGTTCGACCCCTCAAACCTATAAGCCACTAGAGATCGGGAGGAGATGTAGAGTATTCGAACTCCTTCCGCCCCATGCTAAAGGAAGACGTAGAAGGTGATTACGAAAGTATGATTCGAACTTCCTTGGGGTATTGTTATCATAAGGAGACGTAGAAGTGATCTTTGAAACTTCGAACTCCTTTGTCTGTGAAAGATGAATTTACATCTGAGAAAGTACAGATCGTGCAAGTTATTTGCAAGGGATTATCCTAAATGAGTTGGAACAAAGTTATTACCATATATGTTACTGCGAGAAGTAGCATCTAAGCGAGTCTATGGTAGGCATAGCACCGGTCTATTGCATACGCATGTGCCCGGGTTTTAACGCCTATGCTAAGCGGAGAGACTTGGTTGACCTAAAACCATTGCTAACTCTCTGTTACAGCACTCACTAGTATCTGAACCGCAATAGTCATTGTATACTGTCTGTATGGATAAAGTATGACATTGATTTGTTGGTAGTTCACAAATGAGGGGAGGAGTTGAGTATGCACTATACTTGTACTTATCCTACATACCCACCGCTCAATATATTATAGGAACATTACTAGGATGACTAATGGAATGATCGATTGGTCTGCAGAGATGTCTGCAGATTATGCTAATGCGCCACCTGGATATATAAGAAGATCATTCCCTTGTCCCAATCACTCTCCCACTACGTGCTTAATAAAGTCTTGTAGTGATGTCTCTCTTGTCCAATTGCACATTACTATAACTATTTATTTTATGATGATTCAGCTTATTGATCGTTAGAAACATGAATGAACCATCAGGCCCCGTGCAGGGAAAGGCGCACTTTTTAAAAATAGGAAAGTTCGGCAATAGGATTCGAACCCGCGGCCATGCGCTTTCTAGTCAGAAGTTTTACCACTACGCTAAGGGAACGATAAGTAGTCTCCCTATCTTCTTGCATATCACTACACCCTTGCATAAGCGAGATGTAGGAAATGTGCATGATCATTCGCGGGTCTCCACCTTTAACGGAAAAATTTTAATGGATTCCGTTAAAAATTAATTTAACGGAAGAATACCGTTAAATACGTTAACGTTAAATCCCAACCCTGCTGTAGATGCAGATATTCAATAAATTAAGGCAATGATCAAGCGTTCCAAATCATTCGAATTGTGTATTTATATGGATACGAATCAGATTTCACTATTCGTTCGCTATTTCGGCATTAAATTGTCCATTGTGGGTAAGTTTATTGATTTAAAATCTGCCAAAATCAATCAATGATCAAGGTTCAAACATATATGAAGCAATAGATGGCAGGGAAGACGACCGAATCTTCAACATTCCAGGAGGGAAGATGGTATTTCGATGTGATAACTATCGTATATTTATTACTCGACAAATTCACGGATACAATAAAATATCCATAGATTTAATTTTTTAATAGTAAACACTAAATTTGTTGATCTACAGTGATTCAATCACTATATTTTAATTAACAATCAGTTTTATTGTATTGTGAATGATATTTTGTTACATATTTGAATTATTGATTTGTGATCTTTGCCTCATCTAGAACAAATCTGTATAATCACTCTTTTATAATCATATCAGAGAAGTTTGTTATTTTACCCTGTGGATGTGTTTCCATAAATAATTATCAGATCAATCTGTTATGCACGTTTTTATATCATTTTAATCGATTTTTTCGAAGTTCTTTGAAAAAAAATCTATGAACAGTTCAAGAAAGTTAAGAATCCGCTTTAATTCCTTCATAATAAGACAAAATTGGACCAAAAAAAGATATTATTTTATTATACATATTTGTTTAGTAGTTTAACATAATAAAAGTCCGTATTATACTTCAAAGATGAAAAATTATTAGTATCAGTGACATACCCTTACTATTATATTACAAGTTATTAATTCAAAACGATAATCTCAACAATAAATCAAAAAAACAATGTAAAACCATTTTCATGCATTGGGCAAACACATCCATGCTAAAAAACCTTGGGTATATACTACATAGATACATCATCGATGCTAAAAATCGGAACTTTGTGAAATTTTGTCAATTTTTTTTGCCACAAATTTTACACTTTTTTTCCGGAGATCAATATTCCTACGGGTACTATATCAACAATATTAGTGAATAGAAATTGCAGAGATTCAAAGAGCCTCAACCTCAAACATCTAGTCGGACTGGATCTCAGAAGCCCTCGCTCACATCATCTCGAAAGAAGAATGTACCTATCGATTTAGTTTTATCTACAGTATCCCATAGTTACAGTATTCCTTTCCAGACTCCACCCACTTCATCATTATTCAATCCACTTACAGTATTCGAGAATACACATACTTATAGGGATGTAAGTTTGTGTTTGATAAAAAAATTCAGCACGCTTATCTCACTCTTTATTTCTGAACTTTAGGCTAATCAATATAAAGTTAGGAAACAAAAAGAGTAATAACTAATTACATTATATTAACAATAATGATTATTTATTCCAGTCTTTCCTGGACTCTCTATGGGTATTGGGTAGTGGAACACCAGTGGCTGCAGCTGCTCATTCACGCAATGCGCAGCCCGTTTCAAAGATCAAATCTACCGTATCCAGTCAGTACCGTAACCTTGACCTTCAAGTATCACGAACTGAAATATCTTCCAGAGCCAATCAAACGTGATCAACCTTCGACGTCTAGTGAAGCATCTGCACGCTCTGTCTTAAATTTCCCGGTATATCGCTTTAAAATTATTGATTTCTCAGATTGATGATGCATTGATTTGTACAGGAACTGAGTACGTCAGAGGAATCTGATACGGATCTGATCGTAGTTGATTAAAGATTAATTATGTTGTGTGGTGGATCGAGTGTGTCTAGATATGACGACGTATGATTACTGTAGTTACACTACAATATGCATTATATTTCTTTTCTTTTGGATTTGTTTGTATTTGTTATCCTTCTTGTTATACTGTTTTGTTCTATCGATTATAATATATTTTGGTAGACGTTAATGTGCTCATATTTTATTTTATAGTTTATGTACATGTAATAAATGATACACGACTGAATTTATCGTTTAGTGAGGTATTGAACAGTTTTGAAAGAAATGAAGATATGTGTGCGCACATATTTGACTATTCTTTAGTTTACTCGATGCATTCTTGAATATATTAAATTGTTGTGACACTTTTTCTGTGAAAGGTAAAAACTATCATTATCATTGATTGATTGTAACTAGAGTGGGACTTTCATCAAACTAAAATAATCTTTTTTGCAAGACATAGTAGGATTTCCCTATTTCTGCCATTTTTTCCCAATTTTTAAACCCATGAAATCATTGAGGGTATGTGATTCTTTTAAATAGGGCCGAAAACAATTTACATTCTATGCTCTACTCTCTCAATTAATTAGATATCATGGCAAAACGAGAGAGTGAGGTAAAGAGAGAGTGACAGGGTCATGAGAGAAGATAGAAGCGCCCATGAGGCCCCTCGATTTTTTACGCTGTGAATGATGAATATTAGCATTTCAAATTGTTTGCGTTGTTTTACTCCAGAGTTGACGGAATTTATCAAAGAAATTTTGGAATTTTATAAATTACGTAGCCTGAGAAAAAATATTCAAAATTATAATTTTTATTAATTTTTGGCAAATGCCGCGCGAAAATTTTGCATAACTCGCGCACGCTCGGCAAATTCTATCGCAAAGTGAAATCTTCCCAGCATTTCATTTTCTTAGCACAATTCAGTTGGCAAGCATTTAAAAATTCCAAAATTTCTTTGATAAATTCCGTCAACGCTGGAGTAAAACAACGCAAACAATTTGAAAGGCTGATATTCATCATTCAAAGCGTAAAAAATCGAGGGGTCTCATGGGCTCCCCGGGTCACCCGGGGCGCCCATTTTCACTGGAGGATTCTGCTGTACTGTATATTTCCCACTAGCCGTAGACTTCCAAGTCTACGGCTAGTTAAACGTTAGTTTACTAGAAGTGGTGCATAATACGGTAATGCATTTCGTCAAATGTTCTTTCACTTGTAGTAAGCTAGCAGTAAACTACTAGTCTGTGACGTCACGTAAGTAAACTACTAGTTTGAAAATACCAGAGAAGGGTCAAATCAAGCGTCTATCATCGTAACTATTGTCCATAGAGAGAAATAACTATCGATCCCCTCCCACTTTTCCTCCCTTCCTTCCTCGCTCTCTCTCTGATCTACCTACTCTCTCACTTGTGTTCCCTCTCTAAACATAGTAACATATTGTGGCAGTGGCTGGCTCTTCTCGCACCAAACAAACAAGTGTATTTTATACAGTCAATATCTGTGTTCGTATACTACACTTCATTCATTTCATTTTTCTCACTTCAGTCTTCGTTCCGCCTATTGTTGTTACTCATCATACATTTTGTTCTTTGATCTTTGATCTTTCATAAAGATGTATGAAGTAAGGCCCCTATTGTCTTCCACGATCATGAATGAATTAGAAGTGAAGAGTGACAATTTGACGAAGGAAGAAATGGAAACTTTAGTAGAAGAAGGAGATGTAGTCAAAGATACCGTACGTTATTTCCATGTATCGTTCCTTAATATTTTACTCAATTAAAGGTCTTATTTACATATAATATTATTTTTGTAGTTTCCAATAATGGATCTTCCTATTGAATTGACTTCTCAAATCATCTCATTTCTTAATCATGAAGACCGAAATATGGTCAGATCTACCAATCGATCGTTGTATTTGGCTGAGAATTTGACACGAAAAAGATTTGCTGAAGTTGCGATTGTTAAGGTACTTTCTATAGTATTATGTCCAGACTAGCTTAAAGGAAGAAAAACCTTTTTCAAATACCGTAATCTATAGATTATAATCAACAGCCAGAAATATTTTCGAAATTTAGTAGCTTGAATTATAAAATTTTAAAGTTTTTGCTGTTTTACTTCGTTTTCCAAATGTTTGTTTACGTATGGTATTTAAAAATATTCGAATTAAATACAAAATCGCATTTCTGTTGATATCGATTGATTCTACCGTATCCCTTCCTTCAATATCGTAATACTTTCAGACTCATCCAGATAAATTAAAAATGGTAATGAAAGATATGAATTCTTCCTATGCAAGAGGATGTACCAGTAACACAAATGAGAGATGGAAAGATAAGACTAATTCACTTCTAGTCTCTGTGGTTTGTTCATAATTTTTTTTCATCTCATTTTATATATAATTCATCTCATTTTATAATTTTCCAAATACTCGTCAAAATTACTTATAATCAATAAAATGAGATGAATTATGAACAAACCACAGAGATGTTAAAAATCGGAAGATTGTGAAGTTTTGTCTACTTTTGTCGCTAATCTTTAACTTTTTTTCGTTTTGATTATATTTTTTATCAGAAAGAAGAATCGAAGAAAGTTTTTTTTAAATCGCTTCCAACTCCCTTAGACGATCTTGTGCCTGTAATCCATGAACATCTAAAGAATTCTTCAGTCACATGTTTACATCTTGAGGGGGTAACTTCATTTTTATTGATTTTTATTGTTATTGTTTCTTATTTTAGCTAACACTGAAGCCTGATCTGATGTGTCAAATAATCGATCTCTTTAGTCATGCACATATTCAACATATCTATGCTAATTGTGCGTTTGATTTTGATGAGCCAATGGAGTGAGTTTTCAAATATGAAAGTCAACTGATCAATCGATAATTACAGTATGCTTAAGTTCCTTGAATTTGGACAAGTAAAAATTCTGACATTGGCTGTACACTACTGTACTCCAACATGGAATATATCTGCAGAGGTTATAGAGAGAATGACAGATAGTATTGGAGGATTAACTATGCATGCTAGAGTAAGTAGATCATTCATCATTATTGATTATTCATTGATTAGATGCTTTTGTGGGCATAGCTATTGGCACAAGTAGGCAGGGTTATTTTACAAGTTAGACTATTTTCTGGGTAGCTCCTAAATATCTTTTAGCGAATGCATCCTTCACAAAATCTTTTGAATACACTGCGGGATTTAGAAAATTTGCCCCATGCAGGGTGTCTCCCATTCGGTTTTTGCAGAGTCCCACAAATCCATGGGATTTGGGGTGGGGAATGAATAGGATGAAATAACCCTCCCATGTATGCTGATTGTTAGAAGTGATTGCGCATTTGTTTTTTGAAAGATATGTCCATGTCATGCATAACATGTATTTAGTGAGATGTGTTATTTATAAGCACTTTTCATATAACAGACATTTGTGTTTTTTTAAAGAGCCATAAAAAGTGAAAAATAAGAGAGTATAAATCTAAATATATTTTCTGTGAGTTATGCATGACATGTATCATTTCTAACCAGTTTACATATAAAAGACATTTGTGTTCGTTTCTTTATTTCTTATTCCATTTTTTTGTATTTCTAGGGAAAGGGACATTCTACACATTATGAAGATTACACTATGGTTAATGATGATCTACTTTATCGTCTAGTCAACAAATCAAATCTTCGATCTCTTCGTTTGCTATTCTTCTGTTCACTTGTAACTGCAAAAGGAATGTATCGTGTATTTGAGGTATACAATGTACTGTAGATGACGTGATGATCTAATAATTAGTTATTGGAAGATAATGATATTTTATATGAACATATGGTTGATATCCTTATTCCGGCGCATCAAAGTTAATAAGGATTGATTTATTGATTGATAGTAGAACTATGTTTTAATCGCATGTGATCTTTAAATGGACACCCGAGCTAATTTTTCTCTCCTCCCTTGCAGCACTCTCGTAGACGAAGAAAGCTAGAGAGTGTTGCCAGAGCGTAGAGATTCAAATTAGTTTGAGTTGTGCTTTAACATTTATTGTGCATTGTAGTTGTACTGTAGATGCAGATATTCAATAAATTAAGGCAATGATCAAGCGTTCCAAATCATTCGAATTGTGTATTTATATGTATACGAATCAGATTTCACAATTCGTTCGCTATTTCGGCATTAAATTGTCCATTGTGGGTAAGTTTATTGATTTAAAATCTGCCAAAATCAATCAATATTCCAGGATTTAAGATGAAAGTTCGATGTGATAACTATCGTATCTTCATTACTCGACAAATTCACGGATACACTAAAATATCCATAGATACAATGGTTAATAATAAGGGTTAAATTTGTTATATTGTAATCAATAATTGTATTGTGAATGATATTTCGTTGCATATTTGAATTGTTGATCTTTGATCTTTGCCTCATCTAGAACAAATCTGTATATTCGCTCATTTATATTCATATCAACGAAAGTTTGTTGTTTTATAATATGAATATGCTTCCATAACTAATTATCACATCTATTTTCTATGCATGTATTTTATATCATTTAATTATTAGGTTGATGCATAAGTCTTTGTCACTATTTTCTTTATCGCATAACTAAATAATGACAATGTACCGAGATTAGTAGTAAGCACCATCATTGTCCACAATATGTTGCCAACGCGTGGGCAGCTTATGGATACATTCCTTGTAAAAGCCGGTCGGCAGTGAGTCGAAGTTCTGTTTGAGTGCGGCCTCAATCATTCCAACTGTCGTGAAGTCCCTCCCTTCCAGATGACGTTGCAGATCTCCGAAAAGACAGTAATCCGAGGGGGGCAATATCAGGGCTGTACGGAGGATGAGGGAGAACCGTCTAGCCAATGCGGCTCAGTTCTGACTGGACCTTGCATGGGGTCGTGCATTGTCATGCTTAAAGTAGACTTTGTGTCCTTTCCATTATCCAGAATTGATCTTGGTCTTGAGGGTTCGTAGTTGTTTAGCATAGACATCAGCCGTTATTGTGGTGCCCCGAGGTAGGAGCTCTCAGTGGATGGGTCCATTCACGGACCACCAGATACTAAGCATAATTTTTTTGGGGTGAAGTTCAAGTTTTGGGACGTCATCAACCTGTTCTCCTGCATCAATCCACTGACAGGTGCCGGTGGTGGTTTGTGAGGTGCCGGTGGTGGTTGGAGTAGGCAACCCACTTTTCATCACCAGTGACCAGGCGATCCAGCCATCGTGTTCCGTTGTGGAGAGTGAGAAGATTTACACAAGCATCCACGCGACGGTCAAGATCGAATTGTTACAATTTTTGGTGAACAAAACGACCAAACTTCTTGACTCTGCCTAGCTTTGCCAGGTTCCGGACTACAGTGTAAAACATCAAGACTGCTTGCCATGTCCCTTGTACTTTGGAATGGATCCTCGACCAATAGCTCCTGCAATTTGTCCAAATCACGTTAGTTCAGAGTGTACAATAAGGGATGAAGTGAAAACTCCGGTCGGGATTCGAACCCGTACCCTTTGGGAGGAGAGGCGGCCATCTTACCAATGCGCCACGCTTCGATCACCCTCGCCTCGTTTCTCTACTCATGTTATTTCGAACTTACGCGCTGATCATTTTCCCAGTCCGGTGATCGCTATTTGAATACACCTACTATTTATAGGCGCTGTATGCGTAGGCCATACCATATACAGTACAGCCCGGTCGCACGGGGGCGGATGCACCGACCCACATGTCCAAAAAATGGCGAAAAAAGCAAAAATAAATACAGGAAGTCTATTTGGACACGAGATCAGCCAGCTATTTTTAGCGTAATATCAGGGGAAAACATACCAAAATCAGGGAAAAACTTGAAAATCAGGGAAAATTTAAATCCCTGAATCACTAACTTTCCCTGAATCACTAACTCCGCCTGAATCAGTAAAAAATTTACTTTTGTAAGTTAAATAGTCCAACTCTCTGGCACTTTGCCAAATTTTGTCGGAACGAACAAATATAATTTCCGACTTGTATTTTTTAGTTATTCAAATTGTGTGCACTAAACCTAGTAAGTCAGCCCAAAAATAGCCACCCTCTCGTAGTTATACGGTCGGCTTTCCCGCCCCCGTGCGGTCGTGTTGAAATCATTAATGTAATGAGATCTTGACGATGAGATACCTATAAAGCCGAGAACAGTTTAGATGCTCTCTCAATTGATTAGAGATCATGGTGAAACGAAAGAGTGAGGTAGAGATAGAGACAGGGTCATGAGAGAGGATAGAAGGTCTAACAATAAGGGTCAAATCAAGCGTCTATCATCGTAACTGTCTGTGTTCATATACTACTCTTCATTCATTTGGTCTTTCTCACTTCAGTCTACGTTCCGCTTATTGTTGTTAATCATCATACATTTTGATCTTTGATCTTTAATCTTTCATGAAGATGTCTGAAGTAAGGCCCCTATTGTCTTCCACGATCATAAATGGACTTGAAGTGAAGGGTGACAATTTAACGAAGGAAGAAATGGAAACTTTAGTAGAAGAAGGAGATGTAGTCAAAGATACCGTACGTTATTTCCATGTATTTCCTAAAAGTTATATTTATAGTATTATTTTTGTAGTTTCCAATAACGGTTCTTCCTATTGAACTCACTTCTCAAATCATCTCATTTCTTAATCATGAAGACCGAAATATGGTCAGATCTACCAATCGATCGTTGTATTTGGCTGAGAATTTGACACGAAAAAGATTCGCTGAAGTTGCGATTGTAAAGGTACAATCTTTGTTATTCTATCCAGACTATAAATACTAGGAATATGAGCCTTTGTCGAATACCGTAATCTATAAATTATAATCAACAGCCAGAAATATTTTCGAAATTTAATAGCTCGAATTATAAAATTTTAAAGTTTTTGCTGTTTTACTTCGTTTTCCAAATGTTTGTTTACGTATGGTATTTAAAAATATTCAAATTAAATACAAAATCGCATTTCTGTTGATATCGATTGATTCTACCGTATCCCTTCCTTCAGTATCGTAATACTTTCAGACTCATCCAGATAAATTAAAAATGGTAATGAAAGATAACAATTCTTCATATACAAGAGGATGTACCAGTAACACAAATGAGAGATGGAAAGATAAGACTAATTCACTTCTAGTCTCTGTGGTTTGTTCATAATTCATCTAATTTTCTTGATTATTAGTAATTTTTGACGGGTGATTTTCAAAATGTTAAAAATCGGAAGTTTGTGAAGTTTTGTCAAATTTTGTCGCAAATGCTTCACTTTTTTCGTTTTAATTATATTTTTTTTATCAGAAATTACAATCGAAGCAAGTTCGTTTTTCATCGATTCCAACTCCCTTAGAAGATCTTGTGCCTGTAATCCATGAACATCTAAAGAATTCTTCAGTCACATGTTTACATCTTGAGGGGGTAATTTCATTTTTATTGATTTTTAAAACTTTAATTGTTTTTTGTATTTTAGCTAACACTGAAGCCTGATCTGATGTGTCAAATAGTCGATCTCTTTAGTTATGCACATATTCAACATATCTTTGCTAATTGTGCGTTTGATTTTGATGAGCCAATGGAGTGAGTTTTCAAATATGAAAGTCAACTGATCAATCGATAATTACAGTATGCTTAAGTTCCTTGAATTTGGACAAGTAAAAATTCTGACATTGGCTGTACACTACTGTACTCCAACATGGAATATATCTGCAGAGGTTATAGAGAGAATGACAGATAGTATTGGAGGATTAACTATGCATGCTAGAGTAAGTAGATCATTCATCATTATTGATTATTCATTGATTAGATGCTTTTGTGGGCATGGTTATTCAGACAATTTTTCTATTTCATTATTATATTTCTAGAGAATAGGACATTCTGAGCATTATGAAGATAATACTATTGTTAATGATGATCTACTTTATCGTCTAGTCAATAAATCAAATCTTCGATCTCTTCATTTGCTATTCTTCTGTTCACTTGTAACTGCAAAGGGAATGCATCGTGCATTTGAGGTATGAAGGGTACTGTACCTCAAATGATGATCTATTGAAAGTAATTAAAAGACAATGATATTTCTTATGGCCAATGGTCAATATCTTTACAATTCCATTGTTATTCCAGCTCACCAAAGTGTGAAGTTAATAAGGATTGATTCATTGATTCATAATAGATTCATAATCACTTTGTACTTGTTGAAACACCTTTGCGGTGTACGATAAATAAATAAATAAATAAATAGACAGATCCACACCACGAGCTAATTTTACTCTCCTCTCTGGAAGCGTTTTCTCTTAGACAAAGAAAGTGAGTGAGAGAGAGAATTGCTAGAGTGGAGAGTTTCAAAGTAGCTTTGGGTGCGTCTTTAAATATACTATACATTGTAGTCGTACTCTAGATATACTCTAGTGTGCTACCCTTGACAGTATTCTCTAGTTATTCTATTAATTAAGGCAATTATCAAGGGTTCCAACTCTTTCGGATTATGTTTGTATATGAATACTACTCAGATTCCTAAATTTCTTCAATATTTCGGTATTAAATTGTCCGATTCAGGTTAGTTCAATTTCAAATCAACCGTAATCAATCAATAATCAAGGTTTAGGCAAATATGAAGGAGATGGTAGGGAAGACTGTCGTATCGTAAATATTCCAAGAGGAAAGATGGAAATTCTTTGCAATGACTATCGTATCTTCATTAGTCAACAAATTCTCGGATATACTAAAATATCCATATCAAGTAAAGGCCAAATTTGTTGATCTATGTCTTTCAATCATAATATTGTAATCATATAACTAACTAAATTATATTGCAATCAATAATCAGTTTATTGTATGTGAACGATATGTTGTTACATATTTGTATTATTGATCTTTGATCTTTGAATCATCTAGAACTAATCTGCATAATCGCTCTTTTATATTCATATCAACGAAAGATTGTTATTTTATAATGTGAATATGTTTCCATAAATAAATATCAGATAAAACTACTGTGCACGCATTTTATATCATTTAATCGATTTTCTCAAAGATCTTTGGAGGAATCGACGAATTCCTTCATAATGAGACAAAATTGGACCAAAAAAGATAATATTTTATAATATTAGTTTAGTTTAACATAAAAAACTTGTATTATAAGATGACACATTATTAGTATCCTTGCCTTCATTATTACAAGTTATTAATTCAAATAGAAATTCTGAACAATCAATCAGAATACAATGTGCTCTCATTTTCATCGAACAATGACATAGTATTTGATTGAATATAAAATTGAATTTCATTATTATTTGCCTAAAGAGGTTACAATAATACATGTAAATCAAATCTTTCAATATAAAAGATTCATTTTCATTATCTCCATTTTATTATACCTAAGGTGCTCCCATCGGTGGTTTCTCATTCATAGTGAAATGTCCGTGGATTTGGATAAACTGATACAGTTCGAGCCAAATAAATATGTAAGTCATTAAAATTTTTATTACACGCTTCTTTTTCTGTATCTTATAAATTACAAAAAAAAACTTAAACGGTACAGTATTGGCAAAAACATTTTCCTGAATATTTTATCCAAAAACGGAGGAAATTTGGTTTGAATCCAGTATCGTACGTAACCTTGCACTTAGTGGATTAACTGCTCTTGTATGTGATTACACTAACTTCAAAACGAGAAATTATCGATTTTTTGCAAATTTTTATTCATCTTGATAAAAAAAACATTTAAAAAATTTTAATTAAAAATTTTCTTCCTTCTTACAACACTTTGCAATATTATTAGTAATCGATTTCTGATTTCCCATGAATTCTCTCGAAGTGATCCAAAGAATAGCTATTGTGGTCATCGCTCAAGCATAAGCAATGGTTGAGGTTTCAGTATTCCTCTTATCGATCGCTAGAATCGTGATTGAATCATGCTTGATGATCCAGGCAAAGGCGCGAAATTTTGAAAATAGGAAAGTTCGGCAATAGGTTTCGAACCCGAGATGTTACGCTAACTAGGCATCACTTTTACCACTACGCTATGGGATAGATGAATGGGCAACTTCTCGCATATCACTTGGCATTCGCACAACAGAATATGAGGGATTTACATGAACATTCGCGGGTCCCCAACTTTAATCGAGCACTGCGTTGGAGTATCTTTCGATTATATCGAACAGGTATTGCACGATATATGCAGTGAATACTATCCTAAGAAGGGCTTGAACACAACACACAAAACGATTGTTACAGAGAAAACCTTACGTTAATCCAATTCGTTTAAAAAGAATGTAGAATACTCGAAATTAAAACAAAGATACTTTCGAAATATCTCCTTCATTCTTCTTAATTGTATTTGGTTGCACTAGAGAATGGCGACCGACTATGATGGAGTAGACATACCAAATTTACTCCATTCGTCGATAAAATATTTCAGTTAGCACAAAATATTACATGGAATTTTGGTCAGAACTGTATATTAATGTATGTATTTTCTGGTAACCTATCGACTGTCACCAGAAGAACAAAGTAGAGATCTCATTATAACGAACACTTATGTTAGACCAGTCATGTTCAAGGTAACTATTCTATGTTCTTATGTAATACATACCTGAGGAAAAGTAAAAAAAAAACAAGGAAAAGAAGAAAAAAATGAGAAGAAAAAAAGAAAGAAAAGAAAAGAAAAGAGGAAAAAATGAAAAAAAAAGAGAAGAAAAGAAAAGAGGAAAAAATGAAAAAAAAAGAGAAGAAAAGAAAAGAAAAAAATGAAAAGTCACGTCAGATCACACTACATCCGTAGCATCTGTCAATCAGATGTCATTATTTATACAGAATGATTAATCAAATATTAATAATAACGGAGAATCGTAACATAGATGGAATATATCAAATTACACAAATGAATGAAAAAATGATATATTTGTAGATGAAGACAACAAAGATAGGCCATTTTCGTATGAGACCAGTCTTCTTTGCTGTTGCACCCAAAGAGAAGGTCATATTGTTTTTAGTTAAACCAAATTCTAAATTTATGATTTATTTTTTAAAGAAAGGACCCTGACAATTTGATAATATTGCGTTTTCCTTACAGAGAGCGGTGAAGCTTGTATACAACGGTTGCCCTCCTGGGGTCAAACCAAAGCAGAAGGTTTATTCATTATCTATTGAGAAAATAAATACTCGATATTTGAGGATCGTTTCTCAATCATTATGTCTGTGTTGCCATCGGGAGTGAATATTGATGCTGATATTGAAAAAGTTTGGGACGATCCGAAGAATCAAATTGTATGTGTTCATCTTCATTGAACCCGTTATTTACTTTTGATCTTTGATCTTTGATCTTTGAGGAACTATCGGAGATGAGTAAGCGTAAAGTTCTCAAGATCCATTATGAAGGATATGAAATTCCTTCCGATACTCATACTGATCCTAGAAAGATTAAGAAGAAGAATAAGACGATTGATGAAGAGAAGACTAGGGTGGGTAACTAGATAAGACTTATCTTAAGACCTTAAATACTGAGACGGACTAAGTACTAAGTACATGTTTTAAGGAGGATCCTCAAACTCCCCCTCCTGCTGCTCTAACTCTTCCTCCTCCTCCTCTTCCTCCTCCAACTTCTTCTCAAACTCCTCATTCTCTTCAACCATTCCCTACAGTACAACCGATCGTATATATCGTCTACCAGGGACTTCCACCCAAAGGTGATCTTTGATCTTTGATTCCGTGTATATGATCTTTGATCTGATTATTTACAGAGGAACATGCCGTCGAAAGCAAGTAAGACGAGAGCATTTCGTCAGAGAAGAGAAAGTCTCTTTATGTAGATAAATAATTATGTTGAAAGATCTGAATCATTCAATCAATATATTCATCATTCAATCAATATATTCATTGAAAACCTGACAACAATCAATGCACCTATTCAAAATACAATACACGATTTCGAATCGAAAATAACAATTTGAACTTTAAAAGTCGAGATCACAATGAGTTGAGATTCTAGGAGAAAAGGATACATATTCAATATTTCCTACTCTGAACTATTCCCTTAGAAAGAAAAATCTCCTACCATTAGTCCTTGACTGAACTACACGTAACCATTCATGTAATATTTTCCTAAATTCTTGACTATACGATTTTGGCAGGAGATCTATGACTGATTCAAAAGGGATAGTACATGGAGTCAACTCCTAGTATTCATTATAAAGTCTTTCACTGCTTGAATAATTGGTTTCGGCTTCTTCTTAGGGAACTTGGGACAAACAAATTTGTCGAAGAACGAAGGATCCTTTCTCATTCCTTTCCGAAGTTGCACCTGAAGGATGTCCTATTTGAAATTTTAATTATGATAGAGAAAATCGCCTTTCGTGCTTATAAATTGTTAAAGATACATTCCGATATTCAATGTACACCAAGTTGAAAAAAAAATAAAATGTAATATAAAGACTTCGTGTGCCTTGAAAGACGGGTTGTACCTTTAGTTTTTTTTATAAAGATGAAGGATAAAAGATAGTGAAACCATGGGAAGATTCTCATATATGCTCATATCAAGTGGATGATCTTCAAGTTCATAATGTGTTCGATTAAACAATAGTTCACCAATACACGAGATCGCTCCATAATCGATTGTTGGCAACATCTCCAATCAATAAAATTGGATCAATCAATCAATATCGGTATACAGTACCTTATTAGCCATAATATGATGAACACTGGCTAGATACGGTAGATCTTCCACACCGAATACGCAGATATTATGCCGCCATATCCCACTACCACAACCATACATCCTCCACCAAATCCAATGTGTCAATCTTAATCAATATATTGATTGATTCTATCGATTGAATGATCGATCGATTATCTATCGATTTATCGATCGATTGATGAACCTTGTCATGAATAATCGATTAGATGGAGCAGGAGTATCATTGTCATGAAGACATCGTGCAGGATACATTCCAGGCATGTTCAATGCTCGTGTCGCTGCTATCGATTGAATAAACAACTCATCCATACCGTAATACTGAAAATATTGATTTTATCTCTGCAAAAATAGAGTTTTAGTACTATATGTGTGCTATCTAAAGCTGAATAAAGTTGTTCTAATGTAATGTAAATGTAAATGTGTGCTATGTTATAAATTGATGTGCCTAATATGCAGCCCAAAAATATTTTTTAATCTTGTTGGATCTCATGTTCATTCACAGCAACATTTCTTACGATGAGGGAAGATTTCCTATCATAGCTTCTTCACCGAATTATTCCCTCATTTTTAATGAAATATTTCCCCAACTTCTCTAAAATTCCCTTTACATGAAAGTGTATGAAATATTTTCTCAATTATAACCAATATTTATCAATAATACAAATATTTTTGAGATGGTGAGGCAATAGAATTTGACTCTTCTTACGAGATCTCAGAAATGCCGATATCCTGGTGAAACAAGAAAGGACTAACGAACCTGTCCATTGAGTTCGTTACGGAATCGCGTTAAATTGATCTTATCGAGCAGAAAATCAACCGACTCGTGGGTGAGGGTTACCTTTAATTATAAAGATGAATTAGATGATCATATTATCTAGTTCCTGGAGTGCACTGTGTTTTGTATTTATCTGAATCCGGGGATGTGTCATAGCTCAGTAAATTAATGTGTGAAATGACACTGTTGCTTGATGATTTCTATCCCTTAAAGGTCGGCTCTGGTTTTTCAGATATATTTTGGATTTTGTTACGTATGCCAGATGACAATAGATGATCCCTTTCAGATGAGATGTAATATTTACAACATCTTTATATGAGTAAGGAAGGATTGATCAAGGAAGTAGATATTATAGTTAACAGTTAATAGTAACACAGAACCATTGGGGAGGGAATGGTTGCCACTAAACGACAGATTAGTCTGGGCGTGCTGAGGACCTCAGCACGCCCTCAGCATTATAGTTGAAACACGTTTAATTTAGATGGGTTCTAGGAAGAAAACAACGATATAACCATTAAGATACGTCCACTTACCACACACCTATACTTTTCTCACTATTTATAAAAAGGAAGACCAGACATTGTGCGATTTCCCCCTAATCTCCGAGTGAGATCGGAAGATTTGATTGATTGGTCATTAATTAAAGCAGAAGACTATGGAAAAATGTACCTGTGCCCATCCTTTGGCCATAGTTATTTGTTGTCTAGCGCACTTATTATATTCAGCTGAAATAATTTACATCTCTTTTTATCTTATTTGATTATTTTTTGTTATCTAATAGATATGTTATTTAAACTTCGCGGAAAGAGTGCGCAAGTATTTCGTTGAAAACTTCTCCATAGTCATATTCAGAAAATCTTTACTTGTATTCAAATGTTTCGGGCACAATCCTAGCTTTCCGAGATTCTTCTCTCTTATTTCACAACGATTGTCACCAGGACATCTGAATTTATATATACAATTTAAATAAATATTTAAATTAATATGAAATTATGTTACTTGGACATTTCCATATCATTAGCTCCATCTAGTGCTTTGAGCATAGAAACAATTTCTTGATTCGTCTTGATTACGATATCGTGGTTCTGAAAAACGCAAGTCTCTTAACATTTCGCTCATTAGTGTCTCAACGGTAGAGGAAAAATTAAGTATTTTTTCTTCAAATGAGCCTATTAAGATGTCATTAAGATTTTCATGTGTATGACAATTGTAAATGGTATCTAATGTGAAGTGCGCTTTCATTCACGTAATAATATATAAATTTAATTTAGTTCCTTGAATTGGTTTCTAACAAAAAAAGGCTTGTAAGCTAGAAACCAATTCAAGTTCTGTCTATGGTACAGTGAAAATTGGACTAAAAAGAGGTAGGAAGAGATTGAATCAGATCAAAATATGGATAAGAGAAGTAAGAATATGTAGTGTCCTTGAAGTGCTCATGAACTTGATGAGAACACATCGGTGAAAGGAAACGTTAGAGAAATACTAGAGAGCGCACGAAACGAGGGAGACAGACATCAAGACTTTTCTTGGAATCGTGAAAACAAAATGCAATCAGAACGTAACCTGTAGCATGATAACGTAATTCCAGTTTCGTTTCTTAATTACACGTAGGCAATCAAATTGAGCTTCCGTTTGGTAGTGGCCTATATTTTAAAAATTATTGACCACGAAATGTGATATATTAATTAATTTTAATTTATGACTCGGACAAAAGGATGTTACTCCATTGTAGTAAAGATTAGTACGAGAATAGACATTGTAAAATTTTTGAGTAAAACAAAAGAATAAATAAACAAACCGTTGGAATCAGTGTCGTATTCTTTTTCTGATAACAAAACATTAGGTAAACATATTGAAAGACCCAGGAAATTACGGCGAAAACTGATTGATGCCTAAGAGTAAACGTCGTATTATAAATTCATTTAGTATTTTCGTAAAACCTTTTTATCGATCGCGAAACAATAAGTATTCTCTTCAGAATAAGTAACAGCTAACTGCTCTTCGAGAAATTCATAGCCCTGAATGAAATGACCAAAGATCAAAAGTTCAAAGATCAAAGATCAAACTACCTGATTTACAACTTTGACGAAGGATATAGGGAAACCAGTATGCGGATTTCTCCGTGACAAGACTCTGATAAGAAAAAAAATTAAAATCATCGTTCATTTCTATGTTATCAGTGTTATGATAAAAAATGCAGTAAATATCAAATATAATAAAAATGATAAATCAAAGAGCGTCATCAAAACATCTTTTTTTCCCTAACAATAAGAACTTCAATACGCCCACGAAGTGAAATAACGTTTGTATTTATGAAGGCTTTTTCATCATGACTAACAAGAAAATCTAACTACAATAACAATCACACATGGATGGGGTTTGCAAGAAAATGATTCATTTCCGGTCTAATAAAATTGTTGGGATAAGATTTTAGGTGATGATGACCTTTAGATTTCTAACAACAATCGTCAGAATATGTTTACATACTGTTATTATGCAAGTGCTAGAAAGAAGATAAGGGTGAATTCTAATGATTTACCTTTCTCTAACAGCTTCACAACTCATATCCAATTTATGAGAAGGAGTTGGTACAAGAATCTGCCGAGATATCTGATTCTTAGCATAGCTGAATAACCATATTTAATCTACTAACTATATGTTTATTAACTAAAACATACACAATATCTCCGCCAAGAATTCTGGCACAATCTATATGAGCCACTTCTGGACGTTTTAGTAATCGTGGATAATCACCCTGAATCATTACTTGCTTAGAAAAATATAGATGAAATATAATGATGATTTTTTAAAATAAATTTACATTTCATGGTGGATATCCATAAAATAGAAATATGATTTACTAAGTCATATAACACAACTTACCGATATTTGTTGCGTGAAGTTCGGCAAGAAGTGGAAAGCAATCAATCCTAACACGAATAAATAAAGAATTAATTTTATAAACCGCGAAAATATACTGAAATTTTAAAATTTATTACTCAAATTCTTCTGATATAATCACCTTTTCCTACGTCCTACATGTAATTTCAATGGCGAATATGGTATGGATACCATTGGCTGAAATCAGCAAAATGAAGCTACAAATAAAACAGGATTAGACATGTTGAGGCAATAAGTGAAAGTTGGTGAGAACGTCAGATCGACACTATGAGATACGTACACTACACGAGGGCAAAAAGACTGCTCTTGGACAAAAAGGCATAGCTCTTGCACTTAGGCACTTTTTCCTACGACGACAGTTTACGAAAGCCTTACAACATTATGTGTAATGAGCTAGGTTTTTAGTCGATGTAAAGGTTAATTGAACTTAAGATATGAGTACATAGAGCACATACTCAGAATGGGTGCACGTAGAAAAGAGTAGATAAGCGGAAAGGTAAAGGAGTAGGAATAGAGATATGTTGGCATATCATAGACTTGTTGCTAGGGAGGATTGATGGAAAGAAAATCTCCAGCCATGGAACCGAAAAAGCGAGGATATTCGCAATTTGTAAAGTGATTAGAGATTGCTAGATTACATATTTGATTAGAATTATGGGATTGCCAAGCGATATAACATCTATGTAATGCAATAAAGACTAGAACTGATTCAAAATTTACGTAGAGTTGATAAACCTAAGAGAAAGCGAACATATATTCAGACCTGTCATCACTCACTATACACAACGGAAAGACTTCCTAGAATGGAAAGAATGTTGATTTGATCCTCGTCATAGACGATAGAATTATTATGTTATCGGGCGGAATGATTAACATATTTGCCGAGTAAGAATTTGGTAGAATAACGATAAGATTGCTTGGGGAAGTAAAAACGACGTCACCCACTATTCAGTAGGGTTCCGCATTCGTGCAATCGCGTACAGAGGCGTGCATCATTTTTGTTCATCAGCGACATTTAGCGGTCGTTATTTGCAATGCTTTAGTGGAATTTTAATTTATATAACAAAGAGAATGCCGATAAAACATTAAAAATAGCGACTGCTAAATGTCGCTGATGAATAAAAATGATGCACGACGATTACACGAATTGCACGACTTAGTGCACGAATGCGGAACCCTACTATTCAGTAGCATACTCACACTCTCTTACACTCTCATCAGAAATAAACAACATATTGAACCATATAGAATACATTCAAAATCACAATTCAAGCAGGAAGTGACGCCATTCATGAATTGGACAGAGCGTTTGTCTGATAACGATGACGTCACAACCGTGAGAGACTGAATTACTCAGTAACATTTGCCAGACAGCGGACCTTGTAGATGGAAAGAGTATTGAGAGAGTAAGAGTTCGAGACGCTTAACGACACCATTCATTCGAGGGATTGCACTTGGCGCCATGGAAAACGTAGATTAGAAGGGCGGATAAGATGGCTGGTTTTTCATCTTGGCTCTACCTCTCCGTAGTCCCCATCTTCTATCCGGATATGACATTGAAATGGAGATGACGAAAAATGTACCCATAGTCTCAATGGATTACGAAAGAAGAAAAAGTGTGCAGTGTATTGAGAATGGACCCATATGAGACTAGAGAACGATAGAGCTTAGGAGATCGGCAATTTCACCTGGTAAATAGTTTTTTAAAACTTTATTAATTGTCATAAAAATCAGGAAAATAAGATATATATATCATTAAAAAATGTTTGAAAGTAAGGCAACGTTATCTCGAAAACAAAGGAACAAAGAGTGTAGAAAGAGTGGAGAAAAATTCAGTACGTTTCATCCCTTTAAAGGCACAACCCGAGCTAATTTTACAATGCTAATTTCTTGTATATCACTTATTCCTAGCATAACCGAAATGTTACGCATTTGCATAGACATTCGAGAGCCTCCATCTTTAACATCTCTGCACAACTCTATGATCTCTGTCAGATAAGCATGCAACATTAGGAAACCGCTCTTTGGATATACAGTACCGTGCAAAAGTATATCCACCTTTGTTTTTTTCGTCATAACTTTTTTCAAACTCAATCGATCAAGTCCAGCTTTTCATTATTTTGAGAGTGTTTTCACGTGTTTTATACAACAACTTAGCCCGGGTGATCCCTTACGGTTAAATTTATTTATAATAATATATTTATCGCATCTTGGAGAAAAGAGACGAGGGATTTTTTCATAAACAATTAAAATACATATTAAAAACAAGAAGTAGCGACGATATAGGTGCAATTACTGGATTGCAACCTTTATAGAATTACTAAACACTTGAGGAGAGATTGATGTGACAATAGTTCGATCTAAATTATTCCATTTTCGGACAACACGATTTGAGAAAAATGATAGATAGCGTGTACTAGATGAAGGGTTCATACAAATTCTAAGTTGATGACCTCGAGTAAAATTCAAAGTGTTGGAAAATATAAAGATGCTACGGGGGTCAATATCAATAAAATTATGAATGATCTTGAACGTTACAGTAAGATCAATAATTGTTCTACGGGTTTCTAAAGTAGGGAGGTCCAAGGCTCGTAGACGATCCTCATACGAGGTGTACGGTAGACGACAGCGTTTACATACCAATCTGGAGTATCTGATAAGTACTGATTCAATTAGGGCATTCAAAGACGACGACATGGGGTTCCACACTTCAGAACAGTATTCGAGCAGTGGACGGACATAAGTGCAAAATAGACGGGTATAGACAACTGGGCTTTTTGAAGTGAAAGAGCGAAGGATGTAGCAGGAGCGAGCTTTAGCTTTTTTCACTATGTTGCTAATATGTTCAGTGAAATCCAAAGTATTTGAATATGTGACACCGAGATCTTTGATCTCAGTGACGCAGGGTAGAAAGGTATTGTTGATCGAAAAATTGAATGGGGGGTGATTCGGGCCCATGCACATTATGACTGTTTTCGTGCGTGACATTGTGAGTCCCCACTGGGTACTCCATGCATGAATTGAATCTAATGCAGTTTGCAAGGCGATAGGGTTATTGACAGAGAAGACTTTGAGATCATCTGCATAAATATAACATTGAACATTTTGGGGCAACACAGATGCAACGTCCGAAATATACAATGAGAAAAGGAGGGGGCCAAGACATGATCCTTGAGGGACTCCACTAATAACATTGAAAGGGTTAGACATTGTATCACCTACTATAACTGATTGGGTGCGATTATGAAGGAAGGAGCTAATCCATTTGAGAAGACATCCAGTGATACCGATAGATTCACATTTATGAACAAGCAAATTAAGGGGCAATGTATCAAAAGCCTTACTGAAGTCGATAAATGCTACAGATATAAAGTTTTTCTTATCTAGGTTCTTGTGCCACGAGGAGAAGCTTGAGAGAAGGCACGAACTGCATGATCGTCTACCTCTGAACCCATGCTGTTCAGTAGGCAAGAGATCATTGGTGGTTAGATACGCAGTGATATCTTTACAAATCAGTCTTTCCATAACCTTGCAACATGCACTCGTAATAGATATGGGTCGATAATTACTAACATCATGCTTGGCGCCTTTCCGTTTGTAAATTGGGCAAACAATAGCGGTAAGCCAGGCAGACGGGGAACAAGAGTGAAGCATGAACCAGTTGAAGAGAATGGACAATGGAATAGAGATTTGAGATGCAGTTTTTTTCAAGAAAGCATAGGTAATACCATCAGGAGATCGAGAAATCTTATTAGGTAATTTGCTTATGACGTTGGTTATTCTGGCTGGTGAAAAATCAATATAGTCGATGCGCTGTGATCTTGGTTGGAAAGACGAGACAGGTGTAGGATAGGTAGAATGATTAAAGGATTCACTGAAGTGATCAGCAAGTAATTGGGCTTTAGCAAAGTCAGATGTTTTTATATTGCCAGTATTATCCATGAGAGATTCTATGGTATGATGCACATCTTTTATTTAGAATTAATCAAAAGTCACAAAAGTGAGATTTTCGTATTCTTCGATTTCGTCTTAATTTTTTTCACTCATTTCGCTACCAATATGTGTTATATCGTCTGAAAACTATGAACAAGCCTCTTGGGAGCTAGAATCTATCGATATATGAGCGAGAATTTATTCTTCGTTGACGTCAGATGGGATTGTCCGCAGACGCCCTCCCATGGCAGTTCCGGATGTCTGTTTAAACTATTCACAAGGTCAACAAAACTCCAACTGATGCTCAAACAATGACGAAAACTTATGGACGACCTCACAAGGCGACCACGACATCTTATCGTCTGATTACTTGTATCTCGAAGGAGAACCCGAGGCTCAATTCACGGAACATCAATCAGGAACTGGCGGAATTTCACCACATTGGGGTACCTAAAGCTTCTAAACTTGGCTGAAAAGATGTTTGATGTGCCCGTGTACATTGTGCAACGTCGTCTTCGTGCGTCGGGACTATTCGGACGTCGGCATGTCTAGAAACCGCTGATCTCCGAAACGATTCGCAGAGCAAGAATCGCACGGGCAAAAGAGCACATTCATTGGACCCCCTAACAAAAGAAGTAGGTCATATTCTCAGACGAAATCAAGTTTCTGATAATCGGTACGGGGGGAATCACCCATGATAGTCGACCGGTTGGCACTATATTTGATTTGAAGTGCCAGCTGGCCACCGTGAAGCATAGAGGAGGACTGTTGATATTGTTGGGTTATTTCTCTGTTGATTTGATTACACCCCTGGTCCATATGAATGGAATTATTATGAGAATGGAGGACAACACTAATATCCTAGAGACCCATTTCATTCCCTCAAACCTCTTTTCAGCCAAGCTTAGAAGCTTTGGGTACCCCAATTTGGTGAAATTCCGCCAGTTCCTGATTGATGTTCCGTGAATTGAGCCTCGGGTTCTCCTTCGAATAAATTCTCGCTCATATATCGTTAGATTCTAGCTCCCAAGAGGCCTTTTCATAGTTTTCAGACGATATAACACATATTGGTAGCGAAATGAGTGAAAAAATTAAGACGAAATCGAAGAAAACGAAAATCTCACTTTTGTGACTTTTGATAAATTCTAAATAAATTTAACTGTAAGGGATCACGCGGGCTAAGTTGTTGTATAAAACACGTGAAAACATTCTCAAAATAATCCCTGAAAAGCTGGACTTGATCGGTTGAGTTTGAAAAAAGTTATGACGAAAAAAGCAAAAGTGGATATACTTTTGCACGGTACTGTAGGATAAGTTAATTGTAAAAATATAGAATACATTTTAATAAAGAACGTTCATACGCAACGAGACATGAAATCGTATATGATAGAAAATTAACTGGTTATCATAATAGGATCACTTGTTCACTTTCGCAAATATTTTTTTAAAGACAGAAAGTTCGCAAAAAGTTCTTGTACTATGTGGTCACTATATCACTTGATACTGGCATAAGGGAGATGCAAGAGATTTACATCAACATTCGCGAGTTTCCACCTTTAAAGGCAAACCCCGAGCTAATTTGAAACCCTCCGCTCTGGCAATGCTTTTCGCTTTCTCTGTCTACGAGAGAATGTTGCAAGGTAAACCTATAATATACGAAGGAGAGTATGACGACTCGACAGTGCAATACGAAAAGGGACTAAATAATAGTTTTTGAGAGTACGCACAAGTTTATATACTTAGCCCACCCTTTGCTGTCCTAATAAATCGGGGATGTAGGAAAAAGGATGGCGGTATAGATTATTGAAAAGAAGAGACAATGAAAAAGATAGGCGTAGATGAGAGAGAGTAGGAGAGAATCATGAATTGACGAAGATCTTATGAAAACGATAACGAAGCAATGATGCTGGGTGGAGGCATATTAAAAAACAAACAAGAGATCAGAAAATGATCTCTTCCTAGTCTGGGCTAATCTAATTGACCTTGTAAATATTAATTAGATCGGCAGCGGCGCCAGGAAAATCGGCGTCATTCCCTTTCTACAATTTATGTTTAGATGAGGAAATGATGTCTGGTTATTAAAATGAATATTGATCAATATTACTGATGAAAATAGATAGAGATAAGGACAATTTGAGCTTAAATAAAAGAAATTTCCTTCATTCTCGTCAATTGTGAATGGACAATGATCGAATGTTCATCCAATCCATTTATAGTCTGGTTCATGCTCGTCATCACCATTACAATTTCTTTATTTCATTTACCACCTGCACAAAAACAGTCATCGAGACTAATCTCGAGACCGGTTGCTAATTTTCATTGCTCAAAATGCACGTTTTATTCTTCTCTACGGACCTGAAGGTAATGGAAAAAAAGGGAAAAAGAAAAAAAATAGCTTACGAAGTTCAAATGTTTGAAGAGAAGTAAAAGATGTAAAAGAACTTGTGGTACAGGTCTAATGGGAACGATCCATACATGAATGAGATGATCGACCAATATGACCGACCAATATGAGGCCGTTTGCGAGAAAGTCGAACAAAGTCCGGTACATCAATTTTTCGAAAACCTGCGAGAAGGGGTTCTCAAGGGTGCTGATGACGATGGGCATATTCATTTTGCACCTGGAGTCACCGTTGAGGCCAGACGGCGTCGCGTTGAAATCGCGTTTTAGGTCATAACTTGTCGCCTGATGGTGCTAAAATTAACAGACCAATGTTTCCGGAGTAGAATTTGATGGCGATCACGCCTGTCTAATTCATTTTTCATGAAAAAAAATTTCACAAGCTTCAAAAATGTAACTTTTCTCAGAGGCAAAAGTGTGCGAGTGACATAGCTAGATCGGATCGGAATTACCTCAGGGTGCAACAGAAAAAATTTCAACGATTTTGGTGAACGGAAAAGCGAGAAAATCAACTTTTAGTGAAGTAATGTGGTCACTGTAAGAGAGGCAATGTGCCCACTGATCTACCTCGAGTCTCTCCTCACCTTCGATAGCGTCTCTAGTTTCCCTACACTCTCTCGTGCTCTCTCAATTCCCCACACTCTCTCAGGCGAGGCTCACACATTGCCTCTCTTACAGTGACCAGATTACTTCACTAAAAGTTGATTTTCTCGCTTTTCCGTTCACCAAAATCGTTGAAATTTTTTCTGTTGCACCCTGAGGTAATTCCTATCCGATCTAGCTATGTCACTCGCACACTTTTGCCTCTGAGAAAAGTTACATTTTTGAAGCTTGTGAAATTTTTTTCATGAAAAATGAATTAGACAGGCGTGATCGCCATCAAATTCTACACCGGAAACATTAGTCTGTTAATTTTAGCACCATCAGGCGACAAGTTATGACCTAAAACGCGATTTAAACGCGACGCCGTCTGGCCTCAACGGTGACTCCAGGGCAAAATGAATATGCCCATCGTCATCAGCACCCTTGAGAACCCCTTCTCGCAGGTTTTCGAAAAATTGATGTACCGGACCCCAGTCACTCTTTCTCTACTCTCTCGCAAACGGCCTCATATGACCGACCAATATGACCGACCAATATGACCGACCAATATGACCGACTGGATATTTGGATCCACATTCGTATATATAATATGTAATTCGAAATTCATTCGAATGCACGACCATGAAGTACGAGCATGAAAGAAATTGTAAAAAAGGTCGTGCTGTACGAGTTACCTATTTTTCCGTACAAAGTAGTGGCCAAGAAGAATGCAAAGTAAGAATGGAACATCGTGTTTTTTTAAATGTATCTTTTTTCAAAGTTGGTGGATTCTTCTGAAATTTTTTCTGGTACCATGCCATGAGTGCACGTCTGATTGACTTCTGAAATTACCAATTTTGGGAAATTATCTTGAGCAGGACTTTTTATTCATTCTCATTTTGAAATTCATTTTGCACGACTGCAAATTTGCTGATCCCTACTGGTTATATATACTGTAGATTCAGAATTACAGAATGTGATGGACGAATTCATTGATTGATCTTCATTTCATTAATGTAATTATGGTAATTTCGTTAATTGATTTTTTGCTAATCTTTTTTTTTCAGCTTTATCGTATCTCTTCTAATTGTTCTTCTTTGTATATTTCGAATTCCTCTGAAAAGTAACAATTGCCAATGATTTAAAAGATGATCTAAACGATTTTGTCTGCGTCATTGGCCGTACTAAATTCATAGAGCTTTTCAACATTTACCCAAGTTTGAGATGTCGTACGATCTTACTGCAGCTGAGAAGGCGGCGTATGCCCCATTCTTCGGATACATGGGCGCTGCTTCCGCTCAGATCTTCACCGTCTTTGGCGCTGCTTACGGAACCGCCAAATGTGCAGTCGGTATTTGCTCCATGGGAGTTATGAGGCGAGAACTTATCATGAAGTCTGTAATCCCTATAATTATGGCTGGTATCATTGGTATATACGGTCTCGTAGTAGCCATGGTCCTGAAGGGAAAGGTTTCTGCTAACAGTGAAGATTACAATCTAAACAAAGGATTCGCTCATCTTGCTTCTGGTCTCACCTGTGGACTTTGTGGTCTCGGAGCCGGTTATGCCATCGGAATCGTCGGAGATGCCGGAGTTCGTGGAACCGCCCAACAGCCTCGTCTCTTCGTCGGAATGATCCTTATCCTTATCTTCTCTGAAGTACTCGGTCTCTACGGTATGATCGTCGCTCGTATCCTCGGAACTTCATAAATCTGAAGTGCCCTCATCTCTTCTCACGAAGAACCTGGGTACGCGTAACAAGATCATACCCATTACCAAGATGTACTTCGTTTCTTGTTTCCTGTGACTATTCTTTCTCATTCATTTGTATTATCTAAATATGTATCCATACCCTTTCATTTCGCACTTTCGATTGTGCAATTTCCGCATTGATTGTTCCCCTTGTATGTTCTGTACACCCACAGAAGAGTTTTAGTTGTTTCTTTTTTTCATACATTAATATATTTAGACTACTGAGCATCAAGATATATTGTTGTGACTTCTATGCTACGAACTTTAGAAGTCGCCTTTGTGCGCACATAGTCAGCATATATTCAGAGACTTTCTACTATATATTTCCAATTTTCGTTTTGATAAATTAGTGTACGAAAAAACACACAAAAATAATCTGCACAATTAAGCTTGATTCATTCATGATGATAACAGTCAATACGCTGAATCAGCATAAAAGAAATGCTTTAGAGTACGTAACATAACTTTTGCCTCCATCATGTTTTTTCAAATATTCGCGGGAGTCCACCATTAAATGGGAGTTCTTATTCAGCAATCTCACCCCCCCCCCATATATAATTCCTCTATATATTTTTTTCAATAAGAGAATAATATCTGAATTGATTGTCAACGTCTTTTTCACCTTCTGTAGGCAAACAGAGAAATAGAAAAAAATAGAGCCTTAACACATCCCTCCCGGATCCCTTTAAATGATATGTTTGGATGATAAGGTGTCTTCATCCATTTCAATAGTATACTTTAGTTCTCTTCTAAATGTGTATGTACATCCGTTCCCTTAGCAACGAGATCTTCATCAGTGATACCGATGAGAGATGGGGAGAGTTAGAGAGATATGGTAATGAGAGAGAGAACTAGAAAGATGGAGAGATTGAAAGTTATTGTAAATAGGATGAGTCTTGGTTGAGTAAATCTTATTGATATACTTCCGTCCATGTATTCTTTTCACGTCTTTAGAATTCATTTTTCCATGAACATCGATTATTCATTGAATATGATCCATATAAATGCTTTCAGATGTTTCGTCATCTCTTTCCCATATTTTTATTATTTCCACAAATATCCGTACAGACTACGATAAAGGTAAGCTTTTTAAAAATCGGTATCTCTTGTCTTCTTTGGAACTCTTAGAATGTGTTAGTAAAAGATTAGTCTGTTTAGTTCAATTGTCTGTCTTTCAAAGAGAGATCGAGAGAGATTTAACATAAAGGTACAAACTATTAGCTCCTTAAATATAAATGTATTATTCTGATCTTTGATCTTTTCACAGATTGGACTCGTCATAGACAGTATTGAGTATCCTCAGTCGAATAATGTTCTGTCTAAAGCAATCGATGAAGTCAAATCGAACAATGATGCCTTCACTATTGTGTAATCATTATAAACTTAAAAAATCTTTATTCTCGCTATTATTTCATATGTCCTTATATCGGAAGTTCTTACTAAACAAACAATATAAGCGCTAGATTACTTATCGACCTTCACAAAACAAATTGGAAATTCTTTTCTCTAATTGTGCACAAACCACAATGTTCATATTTTTTAATTTCGAATACGACAAGATGTTTTTTTATATAATATTACAGACCAGAATCATCGACAGTGAATGGTTGTGGTACTGGAATGATGCAGGGATCGGGAGCCTATCAACTCTGTGACTTATACAGTACCAAGAATATCTCTGCGGTCTTTGGACCAACTTGTTACAAGGGTATGCAGAAGCAAAAAAACTTAGCTATTACAGTGAAAACTCCGATAGTATCGTACATGTAAAAATCATTGTATCATGAACGGTGTGAATGGGTCTGAACGGATCAGGCCGATCAAGATTTTGAGCGAGCGATTATGAGCGAACCGAACATTTTCGTAATTTCTCTTTGTTTTCATTGTTTTTCTCTTATTCGAATCTGCTATATTAAAATAAATTAGGCCAAAATATTGCCATTTAACCAAAATCATTGCTTGAACGTTGAATAAATTTTTCTGTCAATAATCCTGATATTCTAGTCAAATGTTACCGTACTTATGTTCTTCCTCATCTTGATTTCGCTTCTCCTTTCTGGAACCCCTATACTAAGAAAGATAGTCAGAAAATAGAGAAGGTCCAAGAACAATTCACTCGAATTCTATTCTATCGTTGCTATCCATCTCCTTCTTATCCTCTTGGTCTTCCTTCCTACTCAAATCGTCTGTCTATTCTTGGTCTTCAAGCGCTTTATGAGAGGAGAGTCATCACTAACTTAGTTTTCGCCCGTAGGATTATGAATGGCGATACAGTTCTAGATAGAAATAGATTCTTTACATTTAGACCCCTCAGAGATAGATCACATACTTTCGGAATACATGTTGAGTTCACTAGATCAACTCCACGATTCAATTGTTTTTCTAGAAGAGTAGCTAGATTATTAAGTGAATTGCCATCTCATGTACCTTGCTCACCTAGTTTAAATGTATACAAAAATAGATTATCACAATTAGATTTGTCCAAGTTTACCGTTTATCGATAATTGTATCAATATCTTCATTAGTAGTTGCACATCTATATTTATCCCCTTGTCATAGCATTCATCCCCTTCTCCCTCTAGAATATATCTTTAATTCAGCACCACCCATACCCATTAGCAATCTAGCATTTGGTTCTCGGAGCAGAGTCAACCTGGTCACCGAGTCCTCTTCCTCGGATAATTCCTCCTACTCTCACTCCCACCATGAGAGAAAGACCAGACGATGACAAGATGAGCCCAGTTTGCCTGATTGATTGATCTCTATATATTTCTTACCTTATGCACCCCCACACCCCCTTTTATTCACCATAGCATTTGTGAGAGTCATTATCATCATGTATCATTATGTTTCACTCGTATTTTCTAATTGTTTCTCGTTGCGCTCTCGGGCGTAGATAAAATATATATAAACTGTTCCGATTATACGCTGAATAATTAGGTCAATTTTCGTTCATTGGGGCAATTTATTCAAAGTGAAAGCAATGATTATTGTTAAATGGCAATATTTTGGCCTATTTTGTTTTTATATATTAGATTCGAATAAGAGAAAAACAATGAAAACAAAGAGAAATTACGAAAATGTTCGGTTCGCTCATAATCGCTCGCTCAAATCTTGATCGGCCTGATCCGTTCAGACCCATTCACACCGTTCATGATACAATGATTTTTACATGTACGATATGATTATACTTATTAATTGGCTGAATCAATAGGTTAAAATTCCGCTAGAATACTTGTCAGATAGCATATTTATAATTGAATTATAGATATGCAAATGTCAGCTCGTCTCACTGACGCATGGAACATACTTCAATTCAATTTCTGGATAGATCATATGAGTGACATGATGGACAATACCGTAGTTCAGGTCACAGATAGTTATTATTCATGATGTTATAGTTGGGTATGGTGGTTGAAGTCATTGATTAGGGATAATCCTCTCTATACCCCATTATTATTACTCTGAAATATTATAGATGACTACTCGATCAGCCGTCAACGTCGCAGCTAATATAATTGCTGCTTTCGCTAAGTTTAACTGGAAGAAGGTTAGAAGAATCTGTAAAGACCAAAGATCAGTTTTATAATAAAAATATCAAAGATCAATCTCCTTTTAGATAATTGTCTATTCATGTCCTCAGTGTTATGACGATCCCGCCCAAGGATTAGCAAGGTTTTTCAGAACAAAGATCAAAGATCAACATGTTCGATTCAGGACAAACTACATTGTGAAGTGTCTCTCAGATAATGGGATTACTATTCTCGTTCAAGAGACTTTTCTTCCCACAGATTCCGTTGAGATTATATCAACAAAATTGAATGGAACAAGGACGAAAGGAAGAAGTGAGCTCATACTATTTATATTTTATCGGATTACCACAAACTATTTCGAAATGACTTGATCATGCAATTTATATTTTAAAATTAGCTTGTTTTTATATCAATTTATTGCAAAAAAAAATCGAAATCTTATTTTTCGCGACTAAAATCTGAAGCAGCCTGATTAGGGACTTGTTATCGCAGTATAATTATCAGTCACAAGTCATCTTCTTCATCACTATTCTCAAGTTACCCTAATCACTGGATAAGTAGTTATTTATGATAGGCAAAAGATTAAACCACGGTCAATTTGAGTACATATAAAAACAGTATTTAGTCTCGGGGCATGCCACAAACCCCAAATAATGATGTAAGATGTGATGCAAGAACAAAACAGCACTGTACAATACTTCACCGTATTTGGGATTTTAGAATTGCGTCAGAAAAAATATCAAAATATGGAATAGATCCAATGCTTTCAAACAGTCTCTTACTCGTTCCACCATGAATTAATTGATATATAATTTCAGTTTTTCTGGCTCTAGCTGGATCCACTCTATCCAATTACGCTACATTTCTTCAAGCAACCAAAGCGATACCTCTTCCTCCCAATGAATATTCCATCGTTCTCACTGTGTCTCAGTCAGTTTTTATTGAGATACTATTTTATTTTTTAAACATTTCTAACATATCATAAGTAAAATAAGTATATCAGTAAGTATAGATATCTTGAGTAGGTTTACTACAGTTACGGTTTACTTTGACGGTTTACTTGTGTGAATCTGCATGCTCTAAAATGAGTTTAAGAGATTGAAATAAATGGCCATATTGAGATATAATGTCGACGGTCTTCAACAGCCATGGAAGAGCGATCCAAATCTCGCACAATACTATAAGAATGTTATTGTGGTATGCTTTTAACAATGTTTGTTCTAAAGTTAGAAAAATAAAGCAAAGGCAGAGAACTATTCTGCCGACACTCTCTCTCCTGTTTTCTTTTCTTTTCGCATTTCTTGAAAGCGATATAAAGGGCGAACGACCTTTATCGTCTCTACATTATAAAAATCAGTTCTCATCAATTGCAATTTCCAAATCCTAATCATTATGAAGATAAAAAAAGATTTATATTTCAGTTGTACAATGATTGTTACGATAGTTCTGCGGCGAAAGCATTCGCGTCTAAAATGGGAATAGGAAGCCCCTCTGCGGTAAGTTGCTCGAGCGCCTTAACGGCATTATTTAATTCTGGTGTGTATGAATATCTTTGGATCCTCAAAATCATAATCGTCAGTATCATTGATATTAAATACTTTTTATGTACTGTTTACCCCTTCTGGAACAAAAAATAATATTAATAAAATACTATTTATTGATGTATAGGATCTAAATAATATTTTTTGTTCCAAGTAATTTTGGCAGTTGTCATGAACATAAACAAAAGTTGTTGCCACCTTTTCATCATTGACAATATTAAGTATCAGTTGATGTTATACATTCAATTATATGAATCTATATTCTTCTATTCTGATCTTATTGAAGAACAAAGAACTGTCACGAATGCCAAGGTAAATTACATTAACTTCTTACATCAAACATATCCTTTCACAAGACCTTTCACTATTATATCATGGAAAATGAACTTTCTGTCTTATACATTATCATTGATACAAATACAATAGATCTATTTATTGATGTATAGGATCTATTGGAACACGTTCGCAATCGACAATTCACCGGTCCATTCGGGAACTATTCATTCAATTCTTTCAATAATAGAATCACTCCATATCGAGTAGTACGTACTTTTTGGATTTTCATATTCCATATATAACGTAAAATTGTCAAAAATCAAGAATAATCATTGTCTTGAGAGAACAATTTATGATATTAATAGTTTCCCCTGAATCGTTCGTATATGATGATAGGTAATATATTATGATTGAGGTTCAAATCAACGGTAATACTTCATTACCAGTGGAAATCGCTAAGATCTCAGTTCAATCGACTTCATGTACTGGTTCAACTAATACTGTTTGTGGATCTTTGGTGAGCAATAAAATGAATGTGTATGTCACTTTCAACGATACATACGTCCAGTACCAATACGGCGAAATGTCAATCAATATTTAGGTTGCAACTCTAATCGATAATGGGAACGGTACCATAGCTTTCATAACGGATATGCCGGATTGTGGATTTGATGGACAATTATGCAGTCAAACAACGTATGTTTTAGAGAGAAAAGACGCTTGTTCAAATTCTGCCTTGAAATTGAATGGTTTATATCTTGATTACCTTTTCAGTACTATATTGGTCATAGTCGGAATCGTTATCTTTCTGACTATAATCATCATTCTTTTCGTTATCTATCGCAAAATGTATGTCATATCTTTTCCAACAAATACTTGAATTATATCGAATTAACAAACTAACCAAGTAAACAATCACACGAAAATGTTTTAGTAAAAACATTTGCAGTAGCTGGAATAGTCGACTTAAAATATAATTTATATGTACATCTTTATGTCAGGAAAGGCAATGAGATCCGCGACATGCCATGGTCATTGCCTTCTAGTAGTTTCTTATTCATTGATGTCAACAAGGAACTAACAAAAGATCGAGAAGTTGCTAAGAAAGAGAATGATGTCAATGGTACCATTTGTTTTCTTATTTAAAAACTTAATTAATAAAGGTATACTCTCGTACCAAATATACAAGTATTTTATTCGGTCAATAATCATATCTACATCATTGTGCGAAGCTTCCAAGCAAGAAATGTATATTATTTGTGAAACATATATATCACACATACTTGATTAACTTCCGAAATAAAGAATAAGAATAAGAATATCTTGATTACGAACTAACGAAGTAGATCTTGCAGCTTCATTCCAATCGATGCAACTTCTACAAGAATTAGGTCCATCTCCTCCGACTCCTCCAGCTGGGACACGACCTGTTACTGCTTCGGTATGAAATCTGTATAAAAGTCACATTGATTTGCGTATTCGCTTACAAAGTGAAAATTATGAAGTTTAATAAATAATTATTTAAATAATTTTTTTAACTTAAGAAGAAGGAAAGATCCCCAATCGTTCATATGCCTCCAAAGACGAGATTAGCAACTGTTAACAATGTAAGTTATTTAAATAGGAATCATCAATGGTTTCTTCATTCCATACATCAATTCGTTATTTTCTGCCAAATCAGAAAGATAACATAGACAAAGATTCATGGCTCAAATTTAAATTATTTTGTTTTTACCGATATACAAATGCAAAATCATCAGAATTTCGCTCTCGTCTACACCTATCCTTTCATCGAAAAGCGCTCAAACTTCAACAAGGACGAAATTCAAATTTTTTATACGGTATATTTATATTTATTTTTATATTTTTTCACAGATCAGCCGATTAAGAAAGTTTCAAATAATTTTTTTCATGCGATTTCAATTCGCAATTTTCAGATATATAAAGAGAATTATGGACAGTTTACATTTCAGATGAAACAAGCAGTTCACGATAATCTCAATGCTTTTCTTGGTTGTTCATTTGATTCTGGAGATTTTCTGGTTGCATGGACAATGTGTTTCAAGGGAACTGTTATCGACGTGCTTAAAGCCCAGGCAAGAATTTCAGGCATCCAATATCACGACCAATGATCTGAAAACAACTCATGAAACATTATGTTAAAATATTTTAAATTCAGTCCGAGCAAGCCAACGTAACTGGCGAGAAAAGTCTGAGCAGCAACTTCAAGGGAGCATTTGTGAGAGATCTGCTCAAGGTTAGACATCTCTCAAATGGCTGAATAATATTTATTTAAATAAACTAACAAAATATTGACAGGGATTGGAGTTTTTGCACGCATCAGGGATACAGTATCATGGTGCATTGACTCCTAATAATTGTCTTGTGGACTCTCATTGGGTAGTGAAATTGAGTGGATTTGGAATGAATAAAATTGTCAATCGGTTAGTCACATATTTTCATGCATTAATTTTACTGAAAATTATGTCAATCTTCAATGTAAAATGGCAAACTATGTGAAATAAAAAAGTAACCATTTCATACTAGGAAAATTGGAAACTACATCTGTAATCGTTGATTATCATATTTAGATGGCGTCATAAACGTACAATAACGAATATCGATCGATCTATGTTTATTCCAAACTCAGGTACATATTCCTTTTTTTCAATACCCATTTGTTATTTGTCCAATGAAAAATTGATTATCGATTATTTCTACATTAGAGCTACATTACTACGCTCCTGAGATACGATCATGGTGGAAGGAAGTCCATTCGAGTGGACGGAATGAAATGGGATATATTCCTGTCGATATGGCTAGACTGGTTAGATCAATTATTAGATCCATTTATTTCGATATTACATTAATTTATGGTATAATTAGTGTTGTATTAGGTTGAGTCATAAGTCTTGTCGCATTTTGGAGGGGTATGTTTATGCTATCACTGCTCAGTCGTACGTTATCAATTACTCCCTCCGTTCTGGCAGTAAATAAGTCACTACTACTACTCTTTGAGCGCAGTAGTGAATTGTGCCTCCATCGAGTCTAGTAGCTGAAATGCCTCTTCAATTCGTTCCCACTTTTGTGCACATGTGACACGTCACGTTGTTTTCTTCCTATTCTAGCTCAAACATCCCGATGTCCACATCCGTATGGCGGTAGTATACAACACTAAGGTCCCTAGTACGCGCACTGTGTAACATTGGTTCAAACGCTTCAAAGAAGGGAGTACGGCGTCAAAGATCCGGACGGCCCCCAAGCTGGACTTGGACGTGCTGGAGCATCACGTCCAAGCGGACCCCTATGCTACCACCCGTGATATGGCGACAAGTCTTGGGGTAAGCCAACCCACCATCGTTGGTTGCCTACAGGATCTTGGCAAGGTCCAGAATTTTGGTTGATGGTTACCCCACCAACTGTCGGACAATCAGAAGGAAAACCGTGCGGACCAGTGTCTGCATCTAATTTCGTATGCTCGTACAACGGCTTGGATCGACGGTATCATGACTGGAGATGAAAAGTGGATCCCTTACGACAACGTGGTCCTCCGGGCTTAGTGGGTCGATCGAGTTGTGCAGCCCAATTTCATCGCCAAATTCGAACTTCACCAGATAACGATCATACTGTCTTTGTGGTGGGGCAGAGGCGGTGTGGTGTATGGGAACTGTTCCCACAGGGGTAAACTATTACGGCCACGGTATACTCTTGCCAACTACAGACCCTGAAGTCAAAGGTCTCCTCCGTTCCCTGGCTGCGCGACCGGATTCACTTCCAGCACGACAACGCCCGACCCTATGTGGTAAGGACGACCAAAAAGGTCCTGTTGGACATTGACTGGCACGTTGTCCCCCACCCACCCTATTCGCCCGACTTGGCTCCTAGCGATTGTTGCTTGTTTTTCGATATGTAGCGCACTCTCGGAGGAATTAAGTTCAACAATCAGAGGGAGGACGAAATCTGGCTGACCAATTACTTTGCCTCCTAGCAGCAGTCCTTCTGGGAGCACAGTATCCACAAGCTGCCCGAACTTTGGAGGAAGTATGTCGACGCAGATGACGCTTACTTTGATTGATTTGCTTTTACCGAGATAAAGTTATTTAAATTTGTTTAAAGGGTCAAAAATGCGACAAGACTTATGACTCAACCTAATAATTTCAATGAATGAATATCCATAGTATCACTCTCCGATCCGTCCAGAGTTTATTATGACAGATCTGAGAGTTTTAAATATTACTTTAGGTTAGGTGTTACTTGATTTATCATTTTCCAGGCTGATGCATATTCTTTCGGGATGATCCTCTACGAGATTCTTTATCACAAGAAATATGTCGATATCGAAGATGACCCGCCTGGTTTGTGTTTTCATTTTCGAAATCATGATATTTATTTTTCTACCATAACATTAATATTATGGATGGACCTAACCCGATTACTACATAGCTTATCTTGTCACACATAGGACTGGAAAGTTGAAACTGTTACAATTGTTGCTTAGAATTTTGTTTACTTTAACTTATAATAATGGGTTTAGAAGCTCCACTGGACGATGATATGTCAGTAGCAGAGATGCCTAATTACATGTTCAGTTATGCTGCCGAAGCCAAGGTTTCATTATTATTAAGCATACATTAATTTATCAAACGGGGATCAAAAGGGGAAAATTCACAGTATTTAGAATAATTGTGAAGGAAAAATAACTGATTCATTTTTTTGAAAAGTAGGGAAAATAGGAGATTTTCCCGTACTATCTCCTATTTGTGTTTTTTTCTCTCATTTTGACGGTTACATTGAATGAAATGAAGAGAATGGTTTATCACCTTAACTATTGGTAAATTTCAGATTCCTCACACCATCGATGTACCAGAGACAGAGGAGATTCATACAGATTTGAGAAGGAACATGATGAATCTATGGAATCCTGATCCAAAGAAGAGAACACAATTGTTGTTGATGAGAAGAATTACGGACAGTACACTAAAGATGTTCGTTCATTCTAAAAAGAAATAAGATATAAAGATGCATTGTTTTTTTCTTTTTCTTTTCTTTTCTTTTTCATTTTTTTCTCAATATAAAGATGCCTTGATTTTCACCATTCACTGGTCTCATGAAATGTTATGTTTCACCATTTCATGAAAATATCCTTTCATGAACAACTGTGATACCAAGCATAGTCGAAATGTCCTTAATGTATGTCTATTTGGAGATCTCTAACTGCACAATGTGCAATTTTGTAGGTATTTTTGGAGAAACGTTGAACTTGAAGTGTTATGAGCACGTAACAAGAGTAATTGTAAATTCGTTTCAGGACCGGTAGTTTGGTTGATCAAATGATTAAGAATCACGAGCAGTATAATAATAACCTCGAGAATCTTGTACAGGTTGTTCCATTAACTTAAATAAAATTTAAATAATTCAAATTTAGGAGCGAACTGCGCAATTAGAGATTGAACAACAAACTGCTGATGATCTTCTTCTACAATTGTTACCAAAGTTGGTTTTTGATCTGTTGTCCATGAATGATCTTTGATCTTTGAGGTCAATAGCTAGTGAGCTCAAGATGGGTCGTAAGGTTGAATCGAAACAATACAAACACGCTACCATTCTTTACTCGGATATTGTTGGGTTTACCGCATTGTCGTCAGAGAGCTCACCTATGGAGGTTATATTTTGAAGATGTTCCTTAACTGATCTCTAAAACAATCATCGTTATTTATATGACTATTATTTAACAAATTTTAGAGACTTTTAAATACATAGATGAAAATCAATAAACAATTAATACAATTATAAATAGAATAGTGAATAAAAATAAAATAGGAAATCAATGAATAATGTTCGAGAAAAGCAGGATTTCTACTAACAATAAATTATAAGTACAGGTTGTGGCTCTTCTCTCGGGAATCTTCCAGGCTTTCGACAACATCATCAGCCATCACAACACTTACAAAGTATAAATAATAAAATTTAATTCAAGTTTTGAAAAAAATCAATATAATTTAGGTGGAAACCATCGGTGATGCTTATATGGTAGCATCGGGTGTTCCTGAATTGAATAAGAATCACGTCAAGAATGTTGCATCTGTGGCTTTGATGAATCGAGAGGTAGACATATTATTGATGCTCTAGCTTTAAAAATTCAAAAATCCCTTAATTGATTTTTAAAATCGACCACTATTCCAGTTTCTGCAAGGTTTCGAAATTCCGCATCGCCCGGGACAGTACCTACACTGTAGATGGGGATTCAATTCGGGCCCAGTTTATACAGGAGTGGTCGGATTCAATGCTCCGAGATTTGTTATTTTTGGATCAACGGTATGCTTTTGATCTTCCTTTTTAAGAGCTCCAGTTCATCTACTTATTGTTGGATTTTGAAGTCTTACAAAGAACTAGTATGTAGACTATTAGTATGAATTTCACAAAACAACTTATTAGAATCTACACGTATTTTTTCAGGTGAATCTAGCAGCGAAGATGGAAAGTAGTGGAGTTCCTGATAAGATACAAATGACTGTGAAGAGTCATCAGCTGTTGACTTCACGATTTCCAGAGTTTAAGTGCTCTTCAAGAGGAAGTATCAAGATACCTGTGAGTTTAGTTCTCTCCGATAACTTCACTCGGACTTTCAATCAATGAAAATCGGAATATTTTTGCGAGAAAAAATGAAGAACGTATAAAAAATCGAAAGATTGCACGAAAAATGTAATTTCTACTCCCTATTAATTCAAATTGAATTTTTTCTTTTGCAGGGAATGGGAACATTCCTCACGTACTGGTTGGATGGAGTGGAGGAACTTCTAATAAGTGATAGATCAAGTTATCGAAGAGTCATTGCTGATCAAGCCAATGATACAATTCGTGCTGTATCAAGGCAATCAATTAGACATAGAGAGTCTGATACCGTACCTCTAATTACATCTCAAGACGATTAGTCATTCATTTTTTTGTAAACTTTACAATGTACCGTTAGTTTGGATCTCTTGCATGTTGTATACTAAATTTACTGTAAGTAAATCGTTGGCCATAAAAGAACGGTTTCCTTTCTCATGTATTTTTATAGTGCCCAGTAAGACAAAACAGATCAATGTCTTATTTTAATTTCAGTTCGAAACGACATTATTCGAACAATAAATAAATAATAATAAAATTTGCATCTAAAGCAAGTTGCTATCAACACTAAAACCATAATATGTTTCATGAAAGAATACATTGGACTTTGAAGTTTTGAAAGACAGTGGGATAAAAACAATTGGACTGTGAAATAAGAAAGGAAGTCGAAAGATCAAAGATCATTTCTTTACTTTAGTTGTTGATCCTTTCTTATCATTGATTCGTTTTATTCTACGTAGATCACAATTGGAATACAGAGCATAGTTACTCCATCGAGAATCACGAACCCTGAAAAGATCAAAAGTCAAAATTCTAAATCGATGCAAAAATCAAAGATCAAAAATGAAAATTCTAAATCGATACAAAGATCATTCGCACACCTATCGTATTCCACAACAGCCGTTGTCCTTCTCATCTCAGGAAACGTCCTCAATAGACCAGATTCGTCTCGACGAATGAAATTCAGAAGAATTCTCGTCGTTGGAATCGATAGAGTATCCACAGAACGTTTCATTTGATCGAAAGGAATACCAAAATATGGTGGATCGAATAGGATCATAGAGAAGGTTTTCTGAATCCGATTCGTCGTTTCCTGTATCCCCTTCGTCAAAACCGGGGTAGGCTTCAGCAGATCAAAGTGTTGGTAGCCTGGTAGATAGGAGAACCGAGTGTCAAAGTCCAGAAGGGTGACCGATATACCGTGATCGTGGTAGAGGAGCTGGAAAGAATTGCCTGTCGACAAGTGGAAGTGATTATACAATTTTTCAACGGAAAAAAACCGGTTACGGTTATTGAAATTATTTTTATAATGCCATAATGATTTAATGTTTTAAAAATTTTTAAAAAAAAAACTAACCTCAGCGATGGACGGTACACACAAACAGCATAATTCATCCGCAATTCGTTGTTCATCGTTTTGAAAATATTCAAAGATCGCATCAATCAATAATCCGGCAGACTTTCGACTGTAGAAATATTGTTGATTCTCTCTTTTTTCTTCGAAATTAGGATCATAGCAGAGACAGGGGGAAGATTCCTGATTAGACGAGTCTTCGGAGCATTTCTGAAGGTGAGGCGATGGAAAACACGGAGTTGTTTCCTCTAGGGACAAGTACTACGAAGAGTGTCGTACACCGTCTCTCTACCCAAGATCGACTGACCTATAATTAACAAATTTATTCCTAGGAATATTATAATATTCTTTAGAATCTTCTACATTTACACTCGTGCCGTAATTTCAACTAATATTTCTCAGACGAGAGTATTACTTGGTGAAGGGATAGATGTTTGGGGTTATCACAAACGACGATATTTCTTACCTTATGCACCCCCACACCCCCTTTTATTCACCATAGCATTTGTGAGAGTCATTATCATCATGTATCATTATGTTTCACTCGTATTTTCTAATTGTTTCTCGTTGCGCTCTCGGGCGTAGATAAAATATATATAAACAATTTATTCAAAGTGAAAGCAATGATTATTGTTAAATGGCAATATTTTGGCCTATTTTGTTTTTATATATTAGATTCGAATAAGAGAAAAACAATGAAAACAAAGAGAAATTACGAAAATGTTCGGTTCGCTCATAATCGCTCGCTCAAATCTTGATCGGCCTGATCCGTTCAGACCCATTCACACCGTTCATGATACAATGATTTTTACATGTACGATATGATTATACTTATTAATTGGCTGAATCAATAGGTTAAAATTCCGCTAGAATACTTGTCAGATAGCATATTTATAATTGAATTATAGATATGCAAATGTCAGCTCGTCTCACTGACGCATGGAACATACTTCAATTCAATTTCTGGATAGATCATATGAGTGACATGATGGACAATACCGTAGTTCAGGTCACAGATAGTTATTATTCATGATGTTATAGTTGGGTATGGTGGTTGAAGTCATTGATTAGGGATAATCCTCTCTATACCCCATTATTATTACTCTGAAATATTATAGATGACTACTCGATCAGCCGTCAACGTCGCAGCTAATATAATTGCTGCTTTCGCTAAGTTTAACTGGAAGAAGGTTAGAAGAATCTGTAAAGACCAAAGATCAGTTTTATAATAAAAATATCAAAGATCAATCTCCTTTTAGATAATTGTCTATTCATGTCCTCAGTGTTATGACGATCCCGCCCAAGGATTAGCAAGGTTTTTCAGAACAAAGATCAAAGATCAACATGTTCGATTCAGGACAAACTACATTGTGAAGTGTCTCTCAGATAATGGGATTACTATTCTCGTTCAAGAGACTTTTCTTCCCACAGATTCCGTTGAGATTATATCAACAAAATTGAATGGAACAAGGACGAAAGGAAGAAGTGAGCTCATACTATTTATATTTTATCGGATTACCACAAACTATTTCGAAATGACTTGATCATGCAATTTATATTTTAAAATTAGCTTGTTTTTATATCAATTTATTGCAAAAAAAAATCGAAATCTTATTTTTCGCGACTAAAATCTGAAGCAGCCTGATTAGGGACTTGTTATCGCAGTATAATTATCAGTCACAAGTCATCTTCTTCATCACTATTCTCAAGTTACCCTAATCACTGGATAAGTAGTTATTTATGATAGGCAAAAGATTAAACCACGGTCAATTTGAGTACATATAAAAACAGTATTTAGTCTCGGGGCATGCCACAAACCCCAAATAATGATGTAAGATGTGATGCAAGAACAAAACAGCACTGTACAATACTTCACCGTATTTGGGATTTTAGAATTGCGTCAGAAAAAATATCAAAATATGGAATAGATCCAATGCTTTCAAACAGTCTCTTACTCGTTCCACCATGAATTAATTGATATATAATTTCAGTTTTTCTGGCTCTAGCTGGATCCACTCTATCCAATTACGCTACATTTCTTCAAGCAACCAAAGCGATACCTCTTCCTCCCAATGAATATTCCATCGTTCTCACTGTGTCTCAGTCAGTTTTTATTGAGATACTATTTTATTTTTTAAACATTTCTAACATATCATAAGTAAAATAAGTATATCAGTAAGTATAGATATCTTGAGTAGGTTTACTACAGTTACGGTTTACTTTGACGGTTTACTTGTGTGAATCTGCATGCTCTAAAATGAGTTTAAGAGATTGAAATAAATGGCCATATTGAGATATAATGTCGACGGTCTTCAACAGCCATGGAAGAGCGATCCAAATCTCGCACAATACTATAAGAATGTTATTGTGGTATGCTTTTAACAATGTTTGTTCTAAAGTTAGAAAAATAAAGCAAAGGCAGAGAACTATTCTGCCGACACTCTCTCTCCTGTTTTCTTTTCTTTTCGCATTTCTTGAAAGCGATATAAAGGGCGAACGACCTTTATCGTCTCTACATTATAAAAATCAGTTCTCATCAATTGCAATTTCCAAATCCTAATCATTATGAAGATAAAAAAAGATTTATATTTCAGTTGTACAATGATTGTTACGATAGTTCTGCGGCGAAAGCATTCGCGTCTAAAATGGGAATAGGAAGCCCCTCTGCGGTAAGTTGCTCGAGCGCCTTAACGGCATTATTTAATTCTGGTGTGTATGAATATCTTTGGATCCTCAAAATCATAATCGTCAGTATCATTGATATTAAATACTTTTTATGTACTGTTTACCCCTTCTGGAACAAAAAATAATATTAATAAAATACTATTTATTGATGTATAGGATCTAAATAATATTTTTTGTTCCAAGTAATTTTGGCAGTTGTCATGAACATAAACAAAAGTTGTTGCCACCTTTTCATCATTGACAATATTAAGGATCAGTTGATGTTATACATTCAATTATATGAATCTATATTCTTCTATTCTGATCTTATTGAAGAACAAAGAACTGTCACGAATGCCAAGGTAAATTACATTAACTTCTTACATCAAACATATCCTTTCACAAGACCTTTCACTATTATATCATGGAAAATGAACTTTCTGTCTTATACATTATCATTGATACAAATACAATAGATCTATTTATTGATGTATAGGATCTATTGGAACACGTTCGCAATCGACAATTCACCGGTCCATTCGGGAACTATTCATTCAATTCTTTCAATAATAGAATCACTCCATATCGAGTAGTACGTACTTTTTGGATTTTCATATTCCATATATAACGTAAAATTGTCAAAAATCAAGAATAATCATTGTCTTGAGAGAACAATTTATGATATTAATAGTTTCCCCTGAATCGTTCGTATATGATGATAGGTAATATATTATGATTGAGGTTCAAATCAACGGTAATACTTCATTACCAGTGGAAATCGCTAAGATCTCAGTTCAATCGACTTCATGTACTGGTTCAACTAATACTGTTTGTGGATCTTTGGTGAGCAATAAAATGAATGTGTATGTCACTTTCAACGATACATACGTCCAGTACCAATACGGCGAAATGTCAATCAATATTTAGGTTGCAACTCTAATCGATAATGGGAACGGTACCATAGCTTTCATAACGGATATGCCGGATTGTGGATTTGATGGACAATTATGCAGTCAAACAACGTATGTTTTAGAGAGAAAAGACGCTTGTTCAAATTCTGCCTTGAAATTGAATGGTTTATATCTTGATTACCTTTTCAGTACTATATTGGTCATAGTCGGAATCGTTATCTTTCTGACTATAATCATCATTCTTTTCGTTATCTATCGCAAAATGTATGTCATATCTTTTCCAACAAATACTTGAATTATATCGAATTAACAAACTAACCAAGTAAACAATCACACGAAAATGTTTTAGTAAAAACATTTGCAGTAGCTGGAATAGTCGACTTAAAATATAATTTATATGTACATCTTTATGTCAGGAAAGGCAATGAGATCCGCGACATGCCATGGTCATTGCCTTCTAGTAGTTTCTTATTCATTGATGTCAACAAGGAACTAACAAAAGATCGAGAAGTTGCTAAGAAAGAGAATGATGTCAATGGTACCATTTGTTTTCTTATTTAAAAACTTAATTAATAAAGGTATACTCTCGTACCAAATATACAAGTATTTTATTCGGTCAATAATCATATCTACATCATTGTGCGAAGCTTCCAAGCAAGAAATGTATATTATTTGTGAAACATATATATCACACATACTTGATTAACTTCCGAAATAAAGAATAAGAATAAGAATATCTTGATTACGAACTAACGAAGTAGATCTTGCAGCTTCATTCCAATCGATGCAACTTCTACAAGAATTAGGTCCATCTCCTCCGACTCCTCCAGCTGGGACACGACCTGTTACTGCTTCGGTATGAAATCTGTATAAAAGTCACATTGATTTGCGTATTCGCTTACAAAGTGAAAATTATGAAGTTTAATAAATAATTATTTAAATAATTTTTTTAACTTAAGAAGAAGGAAAGATCCCCAATCGTTCATATGCCTCCAAAGACGAGATTAGCAACAGTTAACAATGTAAGTTATTTAAATAGGAATCATCAATGGTTTCTTCATTCCATACATCAATTCGATATTTTCTGCCAAATCAGAAAGATAACATAGACAAAGATTCATGGCTCAAATTTAAATTATTTTGTTTTTACCGATATACAAATGCAAAATCATCAGAATTTCGCTCTCGTCTACACCTATCCTTTCATCGAAAAGCGCTCAAACTTCAACAAGGACGAAATTCAAATTTTTTATACGGTATATTTATATTTATTTTTATATTTTTTCACAGATCAGCCGATTAAGAAAGTTTCAAATAATTTTTTTCATGCGATTTCAATTCGCAATTTTCAGATATATAAAGAGAATTATGGACAGTTTACATTTCAGATGAAACAAGCAGTTCACGATAATCTCAATGCTTTTCTTGGTTGTTCATTTGATTCTGGAGATTTTCTGGTTGCATGGACAATGTGTTTCAAGGGAACTGTTATCGACGTGCTTAAAGCCCAGGCAAGAATTTCAGGCATCCAATATCACGACCAATGATCTGAAAACAACTCATGAAACATTATGTTAAAATATTTTAAATTCAGTCCGAGCAAGCCAACGTAACTGGCGAGAAAAGTCTGAGCAGCAACTTCAAGGGAGCATTTGTGAGAGATCTGCTCAAGGTTAGACATCTCTCAAATGGCTGAATAATATTTATTTAAATAAACTAACAAAATATTGACAGGGATTGGAGTTTTTGCACGCATCAGGGATACAGTATCATGGTGCATTGACTCCTAATAATTGTCTTGTGGACTCTCATTGGGTAGTGAAATTGAGTGGATTTGGAATGAATAAAATTGTCAATCGGTTAGTCACATATTTTCATGCATTAATTTTACTGAAAATTATGTCAATCTTCAATGTAAAATGGCAAACTATGTGAAATAAAAAAGTAACCATTTCATACTAGGAAAATTGGAAACTACATCTGTAATCGTTGATTATCATATTTAGATGGCGTCATAAACGCACAATAACGAATATCGATCGATCTATGTTTATTCCAAACTCAGGTACATATTCCTTTTTTTCAATACCCATTTGTTATTTGTCCAATGAAAAATTGATTATCGATTATTTCTACATTAGAGCTACATTACTACGCTCCTGAGATACGATCATGGTGGAAGGAAGTCCATTCGAGTGGACGGAATGAAATGGGATATATTCCTGTCGATATGGCTAGACTGGTTAGATCAATTATTAGATCCATTTATTTCGATATTACATTAATTTATGGTATAATTAGTGTTGTATTAGGTTGAGTCATAAGTCTTGTCGCATTTTGGAGGGGTATGTTTATGCTATCACTGCTCAGTCGTACGTTATCAATTACTCCCTCCGTTCTGGCAGTAAATAAGTCACTACTACTACTCTTTGAGCGCAGTAGTGAATTGTGCCTCCATCGAGTCTAGTAGCTGAAATGCCTCTTCAATTCGTTCCCACTTTTGTGCACATGTGACACGTCACGTTGTTTTCTTCCTATTCTAGCTCAAACATCCCGATGTCCACATCCGTATGGCGGTAGTATACAACACTAAGGTCCCTAGTACGCGCACTGTGTAACATTGGTTCAAACGCTTCAAAGAAGGGAGTACGGCGTCAAAGATCCGGACGGCCCCCAAGCTGGACTTGGACGTGCTGGAGCATCACGTCCAAGCGGACCCCTATGCTACCACCCGTGATATGGCGACAAGTCTTGGGGTAAGCCAACCCACCATCGTTGGTTGCCTACAGGATCTTGGCAAGGTCCAGAATTTTGGTTGATGGTTACCCCACCAACTGTCGGACAATCAGAAGGAAAACCGTGCGGACCAGTGTCTGCATCTAATTTCGTATGCTCGTACAACGGCTTGGATCGACGGTATCATGACTGGAGATGAAAAGTGGATCCCTTACGACAACGTGGTCCTCCGGGCTTAGTGGGTCGATCGAGTTGTGCAGCCCAATTTCATCGCCAAATTCGAACTTCACCAGATAACGATCATACTGTCTTTGTGGTGGGGCAGAGGCGGTGTGGTGTATGGGAACTGTTCCCACAGGGGTAAACTATTACGGCCACGGTATACTCTTGCCAACTACAGACCCTGAAGTCAAAGGTCTCCTCCGTTCCCTGGCTGCGCGACCGGATTCACTTCCAGCACGACAACGCCCGACCCTATGTGGTAAGGACGACCAAAAAGGTCCTGTTGGACATTGACTGGCACGTTGTCCCCCACCCACCCTATTCGCCCGACTTGGCTCCTAGCGATTGTTGCTTGTTTTTCGATATGTAGCGCACTCTCGGAGGAATTAAGTTCAACAATCAGAGGGAGGACGAAATCTGGCTGACCAATTACTTTGCCTCCTAGCAGCAGTCCTTCTGGGAGCACAGTATCCACAAGCTGCCCGAACTTTGGAGGAAGTATGTCGACGCAGATGACGCTTACTTTGATTGATTTGCTTTTACCGAGATAAAGTTATTTAAATTTGTTTAAAGGGTCAAAAATGCGACAAGACTTATGACTCAACCTAATAATTTCAATGAATGAATATCCATAGTATCACTCTCCGATCCGTCCAGAGTTTATTATGACAGATCTGAGAGTTTTAAATATTACTTTAGGTTAGGTGTTACTTGATTTATCATTTTCCAGGCTGATGCATATTCTTTCGGGATGATCCTCTACGAGATTCTTTATCACAAGAAATATGTCGATATCGAAGATGACCCGCCTGGTTTGTGTTTTCATTTTCGAAATCATGATATTTATTTTTCTACCATAACATTAATATTATGGATGGACCTAACCCGATTACTACATAGCTTATCTTGTCACACATAGGACTGGAAAGTTGAAACTGTTACAATTGTTGCTTAGAATTTTGTTTACTTTAACTTATAATAATGGGTTTAGAAGCTCCACTGGACGATGATATGTCAGTAGCAGAGATGCCTAATTACATGTTCAGTTATGCTGCCGAAGCCAAGGTTTCATTATTATTAAGCATACATTAATTTATCAAACGGGGATCAAAAGGGGAAAATTCACAGTATTTAGAATAATTGTGAAGGAAAAATAACTGATTCATTTTTTTGAAAAGTAGGGAAAATAGGAGATTTTCCCGTACTATCTCCTATTTGTGTTTTTTTCTCTCATTTTGACGGTTACATTGAATGAAATGAAGAGAATGGTTTATCACCTTAACTATTGGTAAATTTCAGATTCCTCACACCATCGATGTACCAGAGACAGAGGAGATTCATACAGATTTGAGAAGGAACATGATGAATCTATGGAATCCTGATCCAAAGAAGAGAACACAATTGTTGTTGATGAGAAGAATTACGGACAGTACACTAAAGATGTTCGTTCATTCTAAAAAGAAATAAGATATAAAGATGCATTGTTTTTTTCTTTTTCTTTTCTTTTCTTTTTCATTTTTTTCTCAATATAAAGATGCCTTGATTTTCACCATTCACTGGTCTCATGAAATGTTATGTTTCACCATTTCATGAAAATATCCTTTCATGAACAACTGTGATACCAAGCATAGTCGAAATGTCCTTAATGTATGTCTATTTGGAGATCTCTAACTGCACAATGTGCAATTTTGTAGGTATTTTTGGAGAAACGTTGAACTTGAAGTGTTATGAGCACGTAACAAGAGTAATTGTAAATTCGTTTCAGGACCGGTAGTTTGGTTGATCAAATGATTAAGAATCACGAGCAGTATAATAATAACCTCGAGAATCTTGTACAGGTTGTTCCATTAACTTAAATAAAATTTAAATAATTCAAATTTAGGAGCGAACTGCGCAATTAGAGATTGAACAACAAACTGCTGATGATCTTCTTCTACAATTGTTACCAAAGTTGGTTTTTGATCTGTTGTCCATGAATGATCTTTGATCTTTGAGGTCAATAGCTAGTGAGCTCAAGATGGGTCGTAAGGTTGAATCGAAACAATACAAACACGCTACCATTCTTTACTCGGATATTGTTGGGTTTACCGCATTGTCGTCAGAGAGCTCACCTATGGAGGTTATATTTTGAAGATGTTCCTTAACTGATCTCTAAAACAATCATCGTTATTTATATGACTATTATTTAACAAATTTTAGAGACTTTTAAATACATAGATGAAAATCAATAAACAATTAATACAATTATAAATAGAATAGTGAATAAAAATAAAATAGGAAATCAATGAATAATGTTCGAGAAAAGCAGGATTTCTACTAACAATAAATTATAAGTACAGGTTGTGGCTCTTCTCTCGGGAATCTTCCAGGCTTTCGACAACATCATCAGCCATCACAACACTTACAAAGTATAAATAATAAAATTTAATTCAAGTTTTGAAAAAAATCAATATAATTTAGGTGGAAACCATCGGTGATGCTTATATGGTAGCATCGGGTGTTCCTGAATTGAATAAGAATCACGTCAAGAATGTTGCATCTGTGGCTTTGATGAATCGAGAGGTAGACATATTATTGATGCTCTAGCTTTAAAAATTCAAAAATCCCTTAATTGATTTTTAAAATCGACCACTATTCCAGTTTCTGCAAGGTTTCGAAATTCCGCATCGCCCGGGACAGTACCTACACTGTAGATGGGGATTCAATTCGGGCCCAGTTTATACAGGAGTGGTCGGATTCAATGCTCCGAGATTTGTTATTTTTGGATCAACGGTATGCTTTTGATCTTCCTTTTTAAGAGCTCCAGTTCATCTACTTATTGTTGGATTTTGAAGTCTTACAAAGAACTAGTATGTAGACTATTAGTATGAATTTCACAAAACAACTTATTAGAATCTACACGTATTTTTTCAGGTGAATCTAGCAGCGAAGATGGAAAGTAGTGGAGTTCCTGATAAGATACAAATGACTGTGAAGAGTCATCAGCTGTTGACTTCACGATTTCCAGAGTTTAAGTGCTCTTCAAGAGGAAGTATCAAGATACCTGTGAGTTTAGTTCTCTCCGATAACTTCACTCGGACTTTCAATCAATGAAAATCGGAATATTTTTGCGAGAAAAAATGAAGAACGTATAAAAAATCGAAAGATTGCACGAAAAATGTAATTTCTACTCCCTATTAATTCAAATTGAATTTTTTCTTTTGCAGGGAATGGGAACATTCCTCACGTACTGGTTGGATGGAGTGGAGGAACTTCTAATAAGTGATAGATCAAGTTATCGAAGAGTCATTGCTGATCAAGCCAATGATACAATTCGTGCTGTATCAAGGCAATCAATTAGACATAGAGAGTCTGATACCGTACCTCTAATTACATCTCAAGACGATTAGTCATTCATTTTTTTGTAAACTTTACAATGTACCGTTAGTTTGGATCTCTTGCATGTTGTATACTAAATTTACTGTAAGTAAATCGTTGGCCATAAAAGAACGGTTTCCTTTCTCATGTATTTTTATAGTGCCCAGTAAGACAAAACAGATCAATGTCTTATTTTAATTTCAGTTCGAAACGACATTATTCGAACAATAAATAAATAATAATAAAATTTGCATCTAAAGCAAGTTGCTATCAACACTAAAACCATAATATGTTTCATGAAAGAATACATTGGACTTTGAAGTTTTGAAAGACAGTGGGATAAAAACAATTGGACTGTGAAATAAGAAAGGAAGTCGAAAGATCAAAGATCATTTCTTTACTTTAGTTGTTGATCCTTTCTTATCATTGATTCGTTTTATTCTACGTAGATCACAATTGGAATACAGAGCATAGTTACTCCATCGAGAATCACGAACCCTGAAAAGATCAAAAGTCAAAATTCTAAATCGATGCAAAAATCAAAGATCAAAAATGAAAATTCTAAATCGATACAAAGATCATTCGCACACCTATCGTATTCCACAACAGCCGTTGTCCTTCTCATCTCAGGAAACGTCCTCAATAGACCAGATTCGTCTCGACGAATGAAATTCAGAAGAATTCTCGTCGTTGGAATCGATAGAGTATCCACAGAACGTTTCATTTGATCGAAAGGAATACCAAAATATGGTGGATCGAATAGGATCATAGAGAAGGTTTTCTGAATCCGATTCGTCGTTTCCTGTATCCCCTTCGTCAAAACCGGGGTAGGCTTCAGCAGATCAAAGTGTTGGTAGCCTGGTAGATAGGAGAACCGAGTGTCAAAGTCCAGAAGGGTGACCGATATACCGTGATCGTGGTAGAGGAGCTGGAAAGAATTGCCTGTCGACAAGTGGAAGTGATTATACAATTTTTCAACGGAAAAAAACCGGTTACGGTTATTGAAATTATTTTTATAATGCCATAATGATTTAATGTTTTAAAAATTTTTAAAAAAAAAAACTAACCTCAGCGATGGACGGTACACACAAACAGCATAATTCATCCGCAATTCGTTGTTCATCGTTTTGAAAATATTCAAAGATCGCATCAATCAATAATCCGGCAGACTTTCGACTGTAGAAATATTGTTGATTCTCTCTTTTTTCTTCGAAATTAGGATCATAGCAGAGACAGGGGGAAGATTCCTGATTAGACGAGTCTTCGGAGCATTTCTGAAGGTGAGGCGATGGAAAACACGGAGTTGTTTCCTCTAGGGACAAGTACTACGAAGAGTGTCGTACACCGTCTCTCTACCCAAGATCGACTGACCTATAATTAACAAATTTATTCCTAGGAATATTATAATATTCTTTAGAATCTTCTACATTTACACTCGTGCCGTAATTTCAACTAATATTTCTCAGACGAGAGTATTACTTGGTGAAGGGATAGATGTTTGGGGTTATCACAAACGATCAAAAATGTATGAAAAACTATCAATATGATTACAAACCTCTGTATAGGTGACTGCGATCTAGTAGATTGACTACGACTCAAATCTTGCATATTTCTCGGAAAGGACGCCTTTTTAAATCGGAATATTGCACAATGTGGGATAAACGACGAGAGAGTGTGCGGAGATGAGAGAGAACTCTATATAGCAGAGAAAAGCGGAAGAGCGCAGACGGCTAGAGTGGGAGAGATTGTGTGGAGGAGTGAGAGAATTAGTAGACAACGAGAGAGTGAGTCATTGTCCATGGGTGCAAGGAGAGACACGAAAGGTAAAATTTAGTAATATGACTAATGTTTCGTTGTTACATGTTTAGAAAATGCTTAGAGATGGAAGTCGAGTGTTAGGAGCATTTGCGAATTTCTGAGAATATTATCAAATGATCCTTACATCTATAAATAAATAAATATATTTATTTATAAATAAATAAATATATATATTTATTTATTTATAGATGTAAGGATTATTTGAGTTTGTATCGGATGTGATATGTTAGTCTATTCATCTCTCATCGAATAAAGATCAACATCGTAAAAATGATTCCCTCCTAGAATACTATAGTCATATCAGAAGTGTACCGTGGCATGTCTTCCATCAACTAATAGTTGAAGAACTATTCAGCGAGAACTTGTCTTTATCTGTTTTTTCCCTGATTTACGATTCATGCTCACCAGGGCTGGGACACAAAATACACAAAATGATTGCTACAGAGAAATCCTACCGTGAAACCTATTCTTGTTAGTAGTTTAAAAGGAACTTATGCTCCATATGATTGTATTATTTTTTAATCGAAGTGGCAGGGGTGGTTTGATCGCCACCTTTTTTCGATTTTGTGTTTACACAAAAAACACAAAAAAATGACACAAAATCGATACTACAGCTTTGTCGGACTAATCTACCCGCTCTATTATGTAACCGTGGAATACTTTGGGGGCATGTAGTCATTTTAGAAAAGAAAGATGAGAGATCCAACTACAGAACTTTTACATACATATGATTTTGTGTTTTTTTGTGTTCCCAGCCCTGATGCTCACTATTCGAAGGCTTATGAAATACTGTATCCAAGCTGCTCCTGAAACCACAATGGCCGATATTCCCAGGTGCTAAATTCCATGAAAATTGTCATTCTTCATAAATCAATATTCCCTTATTTGTTACCCATTATCGATAAAAATGGAGCACTATATTACTGCACCATCCATACAAACATATTAAAAAATGAAGAGAAACGGTTGAATGCGAAGAAAGTTTTGGCTGAAAAACTAAAATATCATAGAATATTGGCAAGCACTGTATTGTCCGTATAAAATGTACTTTTGTAATTGCTGTGCTACTAGCTGATAAAACGCAGAAGTATTCAATCGATCAGCCCCCTTTCACTCCCTTCCCTCCTCGCGGTCTCTCTGATCTACGTACTATCTCGCTTGGGCTCTCTCTCTAAACATAGAAATTCATTGTGGCTATCTATGCCTGGCTACTAGTGTTGTTAGATGGAATAAAATTTAGTCTCGACTAAATTTGCATTTTTAGTGCAGACTAAAAATCATTCGAAAATATTTTTTTTTCATTTTAGTCTCGACTAAATGGACAAATAGACTAATATTCGCGACTAAATTTGCATTTAGTCTCGAATAATATTTTCGAATATAATCGAGAACAGACATTCATTTTCCATTAGTTTTTGATGCTGAGTGGTCCGCTTCTTCTCTTCTGTGTAATGGGGTTTTAACTAATTGTTAATTTTATCGCATTTTGAACACTTTTAGTCTCGACTAAATTTTAGTCTCGAATAAAATGTCATTTTTAATCCAGACTAATACGACCGGTCTACTAAAAAGCTAAATTTTATTCGACCGAAAATATTCGCAGAAAACATTCGACTAAACAACACTACTGGCTACTCTCGTACCAAATAAACAAGTGTATTTTATACGGTCAATAAGCACGGCTGATCAGATAAAAGTTACTAAAAATCATCAAATTATGCTTTTTCATATGTATTTTGTTACTTTGTACAGCATTTTTCCGGTTTTTCTGTTTTTTTCGGGAAATTTTTCGGTCGGAAAATTTCCCGAAAAGGCGTCGGAATACCCGGAAATGTTTTCGCATAACCCTGATCTTTACCGTACCTGTTCATTTTATTCTATCACCACACGTTTTCATTAATTATGAAGGTGCATAAATATTATAATATGACTAAGAATACGTTATTGGCTCATATCTCATTAAAAACATCGTTATTTTGTCACGTATCATTTGAATATTATCTTAATAAATATCACACGTCCTGTTTTTGAGCCATCCTTTGCCCAAATATGGACAAATCGTGTACACAAGTAGGGAAAATTGGAAAATCGGTTGGCTGCCTATATGTATATGAGCGTGCTCTCATAACCAGTGTACGAATTTGCTCCTTTTTGAGAATTCGCAAGAAGTTTTTGTTGCGTGTATACATCTGACCAGCAGATACATATTAGGTTGTCTCATAAGTTCCTGACTTTTTTGTCACATTTTTCGATTTTTTTTGTTCTTAAAAATGAATGTAGCCAGCAATCTAAAATATCGTCCTTGCACATCGGTGGTATCTTGCCTACATCTTGTCAGCATATGGATACCAGGTATCCAGAACTCTTGGAACTGTGAGGCAAAGAATCCGGTGAATGCCCTATTGACATCAACTTTTTTTCTCATTTTTCTACTTTAAGGAATCGATGGAGGGTGGAAACTAGGTGCTCATATCGTAAGGCATAGTCTTTAGTTTAAGTAGGGTGGGGTAGGACAGCACAGCCATGCACGGCTAATTTAGCATAAATCGATATGTCTCTATACAGTAAATCACGTTAGTCCTGAAAGTGGTTTTTGACATTTTTCTCGCTACTCGATAAAGCATGGAACCTCTGCTCCCGTAGTTACAGAGTATGAGGGGTGGTGATAATAGTAGATATATCGATGATCAGTTAAAAGTGTTTCACCCATTTAGCTAGCGAGCACTATTTCACCTTTCAATTTTTGCTTCGAAAATCACGTTTGGGTATTTTTCCTGTCAGTTCAGTCTTATCAATCAACATAAACTCTTCACTGCTGTTATCATAGAGGACCCTTCTATCATCTCCTGTGATTGTTTGATTGGGTCATGCCTGGTTGCGACGGGAGGTAAAAAGAAAGATAGTCATACCAACCCTCAAATTGTTGTCAATTGAGGAAAACGATATGGAACATTTATTTTAAATTTTTGTACACTTTCGACATCCGCAAGCCCATTCACTATAGCTGAGAGGTGAACACCGATCATGGTTGACAAAACCTCACTGGTGCGATGGGGATCCAATTCAGCTACTTCGTGCTGCGTTTCAAAATCTAACACCATGCAATGTCCAGATTGGTAACATTGAACGACAGTGTAGTCTCTATAATGGAAGCGATGGAACCGGGTCTTCACTGTTCCATAACAAGGAGTGCATATGCTATGCATGCCTCGCAGCATGACTTCATAGAGCTTCTTCTTAAAGGAAGATAGCAAAATAAAAATTAGCACGGTTTTTGCATAAAATTAATTTGTACAAAATTTCCCGAAATTTTTCCATTTGAAAACAGTTGATGCTGATAGCATCATGCTTAGACAGATGAGTTAATATGCTATCAGTAGCGCTTGGCCAGACAACCCTGTATGCTCATAGCTAAAAAAGAGAGCGCTTCAAAATCAAGCCACAAAAAAGTCAGGGACTTATGAGACAACCTAATAAATATGGTAGTCCAGTAAACATGACCTTGAAATTCTCTTTAAATCCTTTTTTCTTTTTTTGTTTGTTGCAGCTTATTAAATTCATGAAGTTGTTGCATAATTGGTACTCACTTACCGTAGACGTTAATAATTTCATGCAAGAGGGTATTATCAAGATTGGGATCAGTCTCGACTAAAAAGCTATTCTATAACTCTTCCAGTTGTTCTTCTAACTTAACTATATTAACATTTGCTCCGTGACCATTTCTCATTTCGTTCATATAAGAGATTTGAGAATTTCAAGTACCAGAAAATTTTATAAAAAATCGAACGATTAGCGAAAATCGACAAAAAATCCTCTAAGCATGGGATATAATGAAATGCCAGGTAATATCTCGGATTTTACTGCGTATATTGATGTTATTGTTTATCAGGTTTTCATGTCATTATTATGGTAGTTGGTATCATTTCCATAGTAGTTTATGTACTGATAATGATTTCGATTCTTCGTTATCGTAAAACCGTTCCAGCTCTTAGATCATCCTTCTTCACTCTCATATTTGCTCAGGTACTTTTCCTTTTTTACAGCAAAATATGTCCTAATTGCAGTCCGTACCAGCAATAATTCTTTATCTAATCTCTGCTTGGTTGGTTCGACCTCGCAAATATGGGCTAATCTATTTCGAACCAAGAATCAACTCCGATATTGCACAGTAGATTTTTTTGTTACTATTGGCTTGATCTTCGATTAAAAAAATATGTCAATATTTCTTTTTATTTTCAGGTTCAGTTATTATGCTCAAGCAGTTTCTAGAAGTGCTCTGCTCATAGGTTTTCTAATCATTGCTCTTAATAGATTTACGGCTGTGCAAATGCCAATGCAATTTACCACTGTAAGTTAGCCTATTTCGTCACAAATTGATAAAATCTCCCTTTTCAACTATAACAAGAAGATAAATTCAACCCAAATTATCTTTTTTATTCAATGAAATAATGATTTATATTTTTAAGATGTGGAAGACTAAAACAGTAGGACTGGCAGTTATTGCATCTTGGCTAATCAGCATATCCATTGTTACACCTATATTATATCAGGTATTTAGCAAAGTAATTGTATGCAACGACGTTGTTTACAAATAGAGAGCAGCTGAAAACATTATGAAAAAACTGCTAAAATAGAATTGAAGTAACTAAGCATGTGTTCTGGAAACAAACAATTGTTTGCTCTTTGTATAATTTACTTACAAGGAGACTCTCACAACTTAATTTAGCGATGAGATGTGTGTTATAGTTCATTTGAAAGCACTTTTTCTGTAGATTAAGAATATATGCTTTAAAAATGCAAAAGAGGTCTGTGCACGGACTAAAGCATGTCAAATTTAGTAGAAATTGCCACCTCGCAATGATGCGCGCACTGGTGGGCTGGGTCTCCGTGTTATTTCCTCGTTTTCCGTTTCCCCAGTTTTTCCTTCCAATAGTGAGTTGTAAGCGTCGACGAGAATGCACTTGAACCGGCTGTAGGGAACCTTCTTCATTCTTTTGCAGTAGTTTCCCACTGTTGTTCAACATCTTTCATGGGTCTAGCCTAACCCAAGTTCTTCAGATATATCGTAATAACTCATCTTTACCTCTGGGTCAATACTAGCTCGCAGAAATAACGCGTAGAACTAACCCACCAGTGCGCGCATCATTGCGAGGTGGCAATTGCTCAAACTTTGACAGGCTTTAAGTCGGTGCACAGACCTCTTTTGCATTTTTAAAGCACATATTCGTAATCTACAGAAAAAGTGCTTTCAAATGAACTATAACACATATCTCATCGCTAAATTAAGTTGTGAGAGTCTCCTTGTTAGAAGTTCATAATAAGAGAAAATTATGATAAAAATTACATTTAGGCTCATGCTAACTTTTCGTGGCTTCCTAATGGGAATCTTGGAGGTCTTGCGCTCATCATAAATGATGACATCGTCGATGTAACATACTACCTTTTCTTTATTTTATTCTTTATTCCGTTTCAGAATGACACAATCTCAGCGACAATTGTGGAATGCAGCGTTGCTCTACCTTGTTTGATACTCTATTCATATTCAATATTATTTGTGGTTTTAAGAGCTCCTCGAAAGGTTTCTAGTATTATAATAAATGCTATACTACATAATATGAAACCTTCACAATGTTTCTAATTGACAAAACATTACTTTGCGTTTTTTTTTTTCAAAAATCTTAGTGCATAAGAATTTTCTTATCTGTTGCCGTATGCATGAACAACGGAAAACCGTTTTCCTGGAAAATGTGACGTCATTAGGCGGAAGCGTTTTCCAAAAATCCTCCGCCAACTCTAATGACGTCACATTTCCCCTAAAACGGTTTTCCGTTATCCATGCATACGGCCCCCACTGATTAAATTATCTAATACCTTCATTTTCGTCATAATACTCTCCGGTATTTTTCGCTCGCGGGGCACACCGTTGAGAGGCCAAATCTCGCGGGGTACACCGCGAGGTGCACCACGGTGTGGAGGTGACGGCGTGCCTCGCGGGGTGAACATCAAATCTCGCGGGGCACACCGTCTTCTTGCCCCGTGGTGCACCTCGCGGCGTGCCTCGCGAGGTAGAGCAACGGGGTACCTCGCGGGGCAGAAGTGACGGCGCTCCCCGCGAGTTTTGGCCACTCAACGGTGTGCCCCGCGAGGAAAAAATACCGGAGTTATTCAACTCTTTTCAGGGAGAACGTAAAGATGATGCTCTGTTATTACTCTCTGCCGCCGTTTCTTGTTCAACTCTATTCTTCGTCATGATTTGCAAGATTCTAAAATGGATTGCAACAGACACAAATGATGCCTCAATGAAAGTTATCACTTCAGATTTATGGTAAACTTTATCTCCTTTTTAATCTTGAAACTTATCCTCAAACAGGTTTGTAACGTCAGAAGTCCTGATTATTGCGCAACCATGGTGTCTCCTAGCAACAAGTCGATTGATAAGAAGGACCATTTCCAAGTCAACAATAATATATTTTAATAAATATTTATATTTTTTATTTTCAGGTTTTATATATCAATGGGATTCCCTAATATCTCGCCAGAACGAATAACGGCTTCACCATCCACGATACAGATATGAATGAACCTGGATTGTTGGCTCATATGTATAGATAGATCTACAAAACACATCACTATAATGCATCAAATATGTCTTGTTGTTCTTTGTACAATAATTGATTTCGTGATCAGTTTTCATTAATATTACTTTGATATTGAAACGTGATTACAGTTTACAGTTTACAGTTTAAAACACATTTATCAAGAGTAGGATTCTGATGTGCATGGGGAAAAGCTCTTCTTACTTCCGACAGTCCCAGAACACTCACGGTGATCTTCATATGCGCATCTTTGATAACACTAATCCGAGAAGATGGACAGGAAGTTTGGAGATGACCGAAGAAGTTGTCTTCCCATGATTGGGTCTCACTGCCACGGTGACCCAATCCGGTTTGGGAGGGATTCTTGATGCGCAGAGCAAAATGAACGGCGACCGCAAAAGATGACTGACACAAACGAGAACGTGATTACTGGGGTAAATTCTCTTATTTGGGTATGTTTTCATTGAGTTAGTTTCTTCCCTTTGTAGAAAGATAACCTATCATGGTTCAATAAATTTCTATCCATAACGAACTAAATAGTTTCCGGTGTTTCCATTATGAAACCCTTCACATGGATCTGAACGGTCCCCTTCCCGTTCTGAGTCCTCGTCCTCCTCATTCCTACGGGAATTCCCGTGTTAACATCGGCGATCTGTTTGACATCGATAAATAACCCCTGTCACCTTCCCCATGTCCTTTCTATTATCAGTATTATTATTATTATTAATATTTCTCCTATCACTTATGTATTTGCTGTCGCACCTTTCACGGGTGTCCCAAATATTATAAATAAATAAATACATTCACGGAGACTAAAGTTGCCCGAGTAGGGATATTTTGAGAACGGTTTTCTCGAATTCCGCCAAATACTAAACATTTTTGTGACTTGGTAAGTTTAATTAATTACTGCAAGAGAATATCTCTTTCGATCTAGCGGCCACTTATTTTCCACCTTGAATTATTCATATCTGAAGTAGTAAGAGAGCATGTCTGAGGGAATTGACATTCTGACCGGGGGTGGTGACATAGCGAAAAATAAATATTTTTGTTTGATGTGGAATAAAATAGTACACTACCAGGTGACCTCAGCCACACATATGAGAAAGTTTGATTTTGTGTCTGAAGGTTACTGTAAGCGAAAATGTTCATTTGGTCGAAAAAATTATTTCGGTTCCCAAGCATCCGATCGACTCAGGAGTGGTACCAATCGATTCCTCGAGCGAATACAAGCAACTTTTACTTCGATTGCTTTTTAGTCAGGACTTCGAAGAATCGAGTTATTACGAAAACAAACTTTTGAACGTTAATTTCTCTGCGACGGTTCTCTAGGAGGAAGAAATTAAATTTGCTTAAATCGTTCTACACTTAATTACCTACCTTATATTTAAATATGAAGGCAAACAAACCTGGTCAAATTTGGATACGAAAGCAAAATATGACAGTAACTCGGTAAAAAAGTCACTTCACGATCCTTAGTGTGCTTGTCATACTGTAGACACCAGTCTCTTTTCACGGCTCTATGCCCGGACTCCCCTATAGTTTTAATTTATTTCGTTTTTACATGTTTTTTACTTAAAATTAAAACACACAATAGGGGGAAAACATTTAAAAACAGAATAAATTGAGCAAAAATAAACCAATTAATGGGGCCGGGTATAGAGCCGTGAATAAGACAATATGCTCTGGCGTTTGAATCCATGTATGATTCAAGTAAAATTCGTGCAATTAATGACATGATCTAGCATGGAAAATACTCGAATCATGCATGGGTTATCCGTGATCATGAGTGGATTTTGAGGCTCCATGCAAGATCACGGAAAAATTATACACGATCACGAAGAATCCATGTATGATATCGAACCGTGGATATCCCATGTATGATCATGCATTTAATGTCGAATCATGCATGATTATACTCGTATCCGTGATCATGTATGGATTTCAACACCAGAGTGACAAGGCACCAAAATAATATCGTGAAGTAGTCTTCGACTGAGACACTGTCATATTTTGCGTTCAAATACAAACTTGACCTCTTTTGTTGGTCTTCATATTTTAATATAAGGTTTGGTATTAGATGTAGAACGTTTTAAGCATATTTAATTCTTCTTTCTTTAAAAAGGTTCTATAGCAATTGGTGCTCTGTCATATTTTCTTATTCACAGCTCTATACCCGGCACCATTAATTGGTTTATTCTTGCTCAATTTATTCCGTTTTTAAATGTTTTCCCCCTAGTGTGTGTTTTAATTTTAAGTAAAAAAAACATGTAAAAACGAAATAAATTAAACCTATAGGGGGAGACCGGGCATAGAGGCGTGAAAAGAGACTGGTGTCTACAGTATGACAAGCACACTAAGGATCGTGAAGTGACTTTTTTACCGAGTTGCTGTCATATTTTGCTTTCGTAACCAAATTTGACCAGGTTTGTTTGCCTTCATATTTAAATATAAGGTAGGTAATTAAGTGTAGAACGATTTAAGCAAATTTAATTTCTTCCTCCTAGAGAACCGTCGTATAGAAATTAACGTTCAAAAGTTTGTTTTCGTAATAACTCGATTCTTCGAAGTCCTGACTAAAAAGCGATCGCAGTAAAAGTTGCTTGTATTCGCTCGAGGAATCGATTGGTACCACTCCCGAGTCGATCGGATGCTTGGGAACCGAAATAATTTTTTCGACCAAATGAACATTTTCGCTTACAGTAACCTTCAGACACAAAATCAAACTTTCTCATATGTGTGGTTGAGGTCACCTGGCAGTGTACTATTTCATTCCACATCAAACAAAAATATTTATTTTTCGCTATGTCACCTCATATGTGAGTTCCCTCAGACAGGCTCTCGTAAAAGACTTGGGCAGATGTTCTAGATAAGGGTCTAATTGGTGCTGATCATGCAGAGCGATTCCAAAGTATAAAGAATGTCTAATACATGATCTCTAATGACTATTATTCATTCACTGTATTATCAATCTAGAGGTTGGTTACAATAAAAATTTATGAACATACTCATGTTGCATGAGTGGTATTTTCTCACGGTAGACATTAATATTAAATTAATCTCATACGAGAGTGTATGATTAAGTTTGAAATCTCTTGACCAAAAAGCAGCTGTTCTTTAACTGATCCAGTTGTTCTCCCAACCTAACTAGATTTACATTTGCTTCGTGGCAAGTTTCCATTTACATAGCTCCTATAAGAGATTTGAGAATTTCAAGTGCCAGTAACTTTCGCAAAATCGAAAGATTAACGAAAATCGACAAAAACTCCTCAAAACATGGGCTACAAGGAAATGCCTGGTTATATCTCAGATTTTATTTCTTGTATTCATGCAATTGTTTTAGGTTTCCATGTCATTGTTATGGTAGTTGGTATCATTTCCATAGTAGTTTATGTATTGATAATGATTTCGATTCTTCGTTATCGTAAAACCGTTCCAGCTCTTAGATCATCCTTCTTCACTCTCATATTGGCTCAGGTACTTTTCCTTTTTTTACAGCAAAATATTTCCAATTGCAGTCCGTACCAGCAATAATTCTTTATCTAATCTCTGCTTGGTTGGTTCGACCTCGCAAATATGGGCTAATCTATTTCGAACCAAGAATAAACTCCGATATTGCACAGTATTTTTTTGGTTACTAGTGGCTTAATTTTCGGATAAAAAAAGTAATAAATTAGTCAATATTTCTTTTTATTTTCAGGTTCAGTTATTATGCTCAAGCAGTTTCTAGAAGTGCCCTACTCATAAGTTTTCTAATTATTGCTCTTAATAGATTTACGGCGGTGCAAATGCCAATACAATTTACCATAGTAAGTTAGCCTATTTCATCTCAAATGCACAACCCAAATTATCGTTTGTATCCAATGATTTATATTTATAAGATCTGGGGTCTGTCCAATCTGTCAAAAAAGATGCGAACAAAGTTGCGAACAAAGTTCGCAACTTTGTTCGCATCTTTTTCTCTAAATCTCTCGAAATACACGCTCTCTAATTCTCTCTAACAAAAGATGCGAACAAAGTTGCGACCAAAAGATGCGAACAAAATTGCGAACTTTGTTGCGAGGTCGGTTAGAGCAGGCGAGAGAGTGTGCAGTTGAAGAGGAGCAGAAAAAGTAAACGGGCATTACTTATTCTGCTCCTCTTCAAATGCACACTCTCTCACCTGCTCTAACCGACCTCGCAACAAAGTTCGCAACTTTGTTCGCATCTTTTGGTCGCAACTTTGTTCGCATCTTTTGTTAGAGAGAATTAGAGAGCGTGTATTTCCAGAGATTTAGAGAAAAAGATGCGAACAAAGTTGCGAACTTTGTTCGCAACTTTGTTCGCATCTTTTTTGACAGATTGGACAGACCCCTGGAAGGCAAAAACAATAGGACTCGCCGTTATTGCATCTTGGCTAATCAGCATATCCTTTGTTACACCGTTATTATATCAGGTACATATTTTAAAATATTAAATAAAAAACAAACGATCATATACTCTATGTACCTATAATGAATATACTTGCGAAGAAAACAATTAAGTGCGAAGTTCAACATATTTCAGAACGATAATAAAAATTACATTTAGGCTCACGCGAACTTTTCGTGGCTTCCTAATGGGAATCTTGGAGGTCTTGCGCTCATCATAAATGATGACATTATCGATGTAAACTACTAACTTTTCTTTGTTTTATTATTTTTTATTTTTTAGAAAATTTTTTTGGGAATCCGTTTCAGAACGACAAAATCTCTGCGACAATTGTTGAATGCAGTGTTGCTATACCGTGTTTGATACTCTATTCATACTCAATAGGATTTTTGGTTTTAAGAGCTCCTCGGAAGGTTTCTATTGTAATAAATAATTAAAATTATAATAATATATTATTATTATTATCATTATTTCTACATTAGCAGTGGAACTATTATACAATATAACATCTCCTCATTATTTCTAAATGACCAAACATTACTCTGCGGGCTTTATTTATCTTGGTGTACGGGAATTTTCTTGTCTAATTAAATTATCTATTACCTTCATTTACTCTTACATACATAAAACACGGTATCTTAGAAAATCGACATAGGTGCGGTATCGCCGAAAAATAGAATTTTCTGTTTTATGTATGATAATTACAAGCTCAATGAGTGTAGTTCACTGGTACTTGGAAATTGCTTCCAATTGAAAATTCGCTTCAGGGGGTGACCACACAACGATTTGGCGCGTTTTCCTAAAAAGTTTATTTCGAATCCAATCGATTCGGGAGTGGATGCAATCGACTCCTTGCCTAATTCTAAGAAACTATTGTCGAGGAGAGTTTTTTGATCAACGGTCAACGAAGACTGGAATCAGGAAATTTCGAAAAAAAATTCACATTAAATTAATTCTCACTATTTTCCCATGGAGAAAGTAAATTTTTTATTTGCTCAATCGCTTCTACATATCATAACACATCTTCAGTTTAAAAAGTGTAATTTATAAAAAATGGGAAATTTATGCGCGAATCAATTTTGTTCGTTGAACTTAATTGTGGTGAGGATTGGCGACTTTTCATAAAAAGTTTATTTCGAATCTATTCGATTCGGGAGTGGGCGCATTCGAATCCTTGACTAATTCTAAGAAACTATTGCTGAGGAGAGTTTTTCGATCAACGGTCAACGAACGCTGGAATTGGTAATTTTCGAAAAAAAATGTTTACATTAAATTAATTCTCACAGTTTTCCCATGGCGAATGTAAACTTTTTATCTGCTCAATCGCTGCTACATATCATAACACATCTTCAGTTAAAAAAGTGTAATTTATAAAAAAATATAAATTTGTGTTCGAATCAATTTTGTCGTTGTTGTATGAATTATGGTGAGGAATTACGGTAAGGGCAAGAAGGCGAGATTTCCTAATCGATTTTTTGTCGCTTTTCTGCTTGTTTCGTGCGTATTTCAACGCAATGACACGAGTATTTGACTGTTCATCCGGTGGTTCGGAGTGTAGCTGTAGTTGGGCAGTGTTGTTCACTATTCTAATCATCATTGTGATGTAATTTTTATTCTATTTACTTATTCGTATGCGCGCTTATGATATGTAGCAGCGATTGAGCAAATAAAAAGTTTACATTCGCCATGGGAAAATAGTGAGAATTAATTTAATGTAAACATTTTTTTTCGAAAATTACCAATTCCAGCGTTCGTTGAACGTTGATCGAAAAACTCTCCTCAGCAATAGTTTTTTAGAATTAGTCAAGTATTCGAATGCGCCCACTCAAGAATCGATTAGACTCGAAATAAACTTTTTATGAAAAGTCGCCAATCCTCACCACAATTAAGTTCAACGAACAAAATTGATTCGCGCATAAATTTCCCATTTTTTATAAATTACACTTTTTAAACTGAAGATGTGTTATGATATGTAGAAGCGATTGAGCAAATAAAAAAATTACTTTCTCCATGGGAAAATAGTGAGAATTAATTTAATGTGAATTTTTTTTCGAAATTTCCTGATTCCAGCCTTCGTTGACCGTTGATCAAAAAACTCTCCTCGACAATAGTTTCTTAGAATTAGGCAAGGAGTCGATTGCATCCACTCCCGAATCGATTGGATTCGAAATAAACTTTTTAGGAAAAGGCGCCAAATCGTTGTGTGGTCACCCCCTGAAGCGAATTTTCAATTGGAAGCAATTTCCAAGTACCAGTGAACTACACTCATGGAGCCTGTAATTATCACACATAAGACAGAAAAAATCATTTTTCATCGATACCAAGAAATATTCCAGTTGTTGAATTCTCTCAGATAGTGTTTTATAATACTCTTATTCAATATATTAAGGGCGAACGTAAAGACGATGTTCTATTATTAATCTCTGCCGCTGTTTCTTGTTCAGCACTATTCTTCGTTATGTTTTGCAAGATTCTAGCGTGGATTGCAACAGATAGAAATGATGCTTCAATGAAAGTTATCACTTCAGATTTATGGTAAACTTTATCTCCTTTTCAATCTTGAAACTTATCCCCACACAGGTTTGTAACGTCAGAAGTCCTGATTATTGCTCAGCCATGGTGTTTCCTAACAACAAGTCGATTGATAAGAACGACCATTTTTAAGTAACTTTATATATTGATAAAAAATATAATATTTAAATTTTTAGGTTTTATCTATCAATGGGATTCCCGATTATTTCGTTAGAACGAATAACGGTTTCACCGTCAACAATAAAGATATGATTAAACCTGAATTGTTTGCTCACAGTGTTCTTGTTCAAGCCATTTTTTTTTGATAGCCAGGCAAGAACATTGTATTTGAAAGAGTTTCTGTGTTGAGCGGTTGTATTGGCTTTCAAAGTTTAGAGAACACTGTGGACGTGTGTATATCATATTCCTAGATCAACAAAACACATCGTCAAGTGTTTATATTGAAACGTGATTACTGATAAATTTGCTATGTCCTCATTGAGTGCGTTTCTTCCCTGTATAAGGATAACCTCTCATGGTTGAATAAATTTCTGTCCATGACGAACTATATCCACCTTCGTCATTGATCACACTACGAACCATGTGATAATCATAAGATGAAAGAAAACAGCTGCTTCTATAGTCAAATGTAGGAGGCCGTCGATAAATCGATATATTTATCAACAATTTAACTTGATAACTTAATATTATATTATATAATATCACTTTAATATTTACAATTGAATTATCTGTGAGATGTCGTTTTGCATAGTTTTAAGACTACAACATTTTCGTCGGCGCACACCTCTGTACATACTCACTTCATGGATATTTCGTGAATGAATTTCAAAAATAGCCCTACTATTGTGATCAATTGAATGTTAAATTAAAAGCCTATCAACATTTTGAAACAGTCCTTGTTTGTGAAGTGGAAACAATCGTCCTAGTCCTATTTGAACAACCAAGCATTTTGAGAAGTGAATTCCTGACTATTTTGCTAGTGCACAAAAGAATCCATGGCTGAGAAAACGCGATCATTTCGGTGATTACGAACCTGCAATTAGAGTGTTACAGTTATATGCTAAATAGAAACAACCCCCAAAGGCTAGTATCCCATGCAAGGATCATGGCCTCAAAGAAAATTCATAATCGATTAAGGATTCTAACAAAGGAATGTCCTGAGGCCAGACTCACCGATCAGGTCCAAATTTTTACTGGAGGTACAGCCCATATATGGATGAGGTTTGGCGGTATCAAAAATTGCAAAGCTCTTCTTTAAAAATTTAAAATTATTTTCTTAAACCACCAATTAATTTTACAGCGCGCACATCTTTATCGGGAATAACACCATAACGTCATAATCAAAGTGAAAAAAAATGCATTCACATATGCGAATTTGATTGCAAAAAATCAATTTTAAAATTATTTACATTTTTTTGCTGGATCGTTTGTGAGAAGTGCACCATAAGCAGCGATTTTGTCCAGCACATCAATGAGGATAGTTGAGAAAGAAAGAGCCGAACCGACGAGAAGTAGAATATCTTCGTGTAGTTCAACCTTGAACTGTTCATAAATTCTTTCTTTTAGTCAAAGATGAATGTATCGTATCCCATCAATTGTTCAAAATGTAATCAAAACATTATTATTTACCGTGAATCTGTGCTCGTTAGTCCTTTTATGGTAGATGTAAAAGAATGAATATGAATGTAATACGAAAGAAGGAATACATACAACATATTGAATAACAATCTGAGCTACGGTGTCCATCTATAAATACAAAAAATATGAATATTCTAATAAATATTGTACCTCTAATATTTCAGCATTCAAAATAAGTTGTAGTCCTCCAGTAGACGGTAAAGGAGTCCATGAAAAGTTTGCTCCGGGTCGAAAAAATATTGGTGTAGTGACCGAAAAGCTTACAATCCAATATGTGGCTACCATTAGTAGCGTATTCAGTGGACGCCATAACTGAAGTATTTCATTTCTAGCTAAACGTCTAAGGTGGCATTCATCAATACTCCACTCACAAAACAAAGTATTTCAAATGTTTTAAAGAAACAATATTGATTTGGTTCAAAATTCTGCGGGGCACAGAATGTCAATACTACTTACCGTTTGATAAAATGTAGGAGTTCGTATTGCTGTGAATCTATTGAATGCAAATGGAATGAAACTGAGATACATCGCGTTACGAAGAACATTCTGCATCCAATAACTTGATCTGAAATTACACAATGCTACTAACAATAAGAACGATTTAAATGTTTAAAAATTATTGTTGTACACTTTATTGCATCGTATTGTATTTATTGTATTATATATTGTGTTTATTGTAAGGGGTCATTAAATACAAAAATATTCGAGTGCAAGGAAATTTGTTAAATATATATTAACTCCGGGAAATTTTTACACTGAAGCATTCTGGTACATTTTTTTCAAAGATTTCATGAAAACTAACTGGGCAATGAAGGATTCGTATAAAGGTTTGTACACGTTAAATAATCCATACTTCCTCGGACGTATTACCAATTGAATCAACAAAAACAAGAGAATCGAAGGAACTGACTGAAATTATCTGAAATCTTTTTAACTAGAGAAAAAGAAAAAAATCGAACCTGTGCAACGACCATGGTGAAGAACGCAGATCTAAAGGCTAATTCACTACTGCGATATTTTAAAATAGCCATAACAACCAAAACATAGACGACTATCGATGGCCATCCAGCAATAATTGAGATGAAATGATAAAATGGCATCTCGGAAAAACCCATTTTGACTTGTGATGATTACCCTGAATAATTACTTGAAGAGTACTGCTGAAGATTCTGAAATGAAGGAAATGATAGAAGTAAATGATAAAATCATACAAGACCATACTATAGATATTTGATGCTTTTACATTGGGTACAAAAAAATATTTCAACATAGTAAAAGTAGCACTTCTATTCGAAATGGTAAACAGGTAATGTTTTTGACGAAAATGTACGGTAATTTTATTTATGGATGATATTTACTCAGATAATGGAAATGCTATTATTTCAAAACAAGGATTAGCGTTTGGAGTTTGATTTTGGAAAATGATAAAATTACGGATTTATTATAACACGGTATCTTAGAAAATCGACATAGGTGCGGTATCGCCGAAAAATAGAATTTTCTGTTTTATGTATGATAATTACAAGCTCAATGAGTGTAGTTCACTGGTACTTGGAAATTGCTTCCAATTGAAAATTCGCTTCAGGGGGTGACCACACAACGATTTGGCGCGTTTTCCTAAAAAGTTTATTTCGAATCCAATCGATTCGGGAGTGGATGCAATCGACTCCTTGCCTAATTCTAAGAAACTATTGTCGAGGAGAGTTTTTTGATCAACGGTCAACGAAGACTGGAATCAGGAAATTTCGAAAAAAAATTCACATTAAATTAATTCTCACTATTTTCCCATGGAGAAAGTAAATTTTTTATTTGCTCAATCGCTTCTACATATCATAACACATCTTCAGTTTAAAAAGTGTAATTTATAAAAAATGGGAAATTTATGCGCGAATCAATTTTGTTCGTTGAACTTAATTGTGGTGAGGATTGGCGACTTTTCATAAAAAGTTTATTTCGAATCTATTCGATTCGGGAGTGGGCGCATTCGAATCCTTGACTAATTCTAAGAAACTATTGCTGAGGAGAGTTTTTCGATCAACGGTCAACGAACGCTGGAATTGGTAATTTTCGAAAAAAAATGTTTACATTAAATTAATTCTCACAGTTTTCCCATGGCGAATGTAAACTTTTTATCTGCTCAATCGCTGCTACATATCATAACACATCTTCAGTTAAAAAAGTGTAATTTATAAAAAAATATAAATTTGTGTTCGAATCAATTTTGTCGTTGTTGTATGAATTATGGTGAGGAATAACGGTAAGGGCAAGAAGGCGAGATTTCCTAATCGATTTTTTGTCGCTTTTCTGCTTGTTTCGTGCGTATTTCAACGCAATGACACGAGTATTTGACTGTTCATCCGGTGGTTCGGAGTGTAGCTGTAGTTGGGCAGTGTTGTTCACTATTCTAATCATCATTGTGATGTAATTTTTATTCTATTTACTTATTCGTATGCGCGCTTATGATATGTAGCAGCGATTGAGCAAATAAAAAGTTTACATTCGCCATGGGAAAATAGTGAGAATTAATTTAATGTAAACATTTTTTTCGAAAATTACCAATTCCAGCGTTCGTTGAACGTTGATCGAAAAACTCTCCTCAGCAATAGTTTTTTAGAATTAGTCAAGTATTCGAATGCGCCCACTCAAGAATCGATTAGACTCGAAATAAACTTTTTATGAAAAGTCGCCAATCCTCACCACAATTAAGTTCAACGAACAAAATTGATTCGCGCATAAATTTCCCATTTTTTATAAATTACACTTTTTAAACTGAAGATGTGTTATGATATGTAGAAGCGATTGAGCAAATAAAAAAATTACTTTCTCCATGGGAAAATAGTGAGAATTAATTTAATGTGAATTTTTTTTCGAAATTTCCTGATTCCAGCCTTCGTTGACCGTTGATCAAAAAACTCTCCTCGACAATAGTTTCTTAGAATTAGGCAAGGAGTCGATTGCATCCACTCCCGAATCGATTGGATTCGAAATAAACTTTTTAGGAAAAGGCGCCAAATCGTTGTGTGGTCACCCCCTGAAGCGAATTTTCAATTGGAAGCAATTTCCAAGTACCAGTGAACTACACTCATGGAGCCTGTAATTATCACACATAAGACAGAAAAAATCATTTTTCATCGATACCAAGAAATATTCCAGTTGTTGAATTCTCTCAGATAGTGTTTTTTATCCAAATACGGCATTACGAAAAGATAATTAAAGACAATTATTTCGAGATTTTATGTATCAGAAAACATGCAGATATTAATTATTTTATAGATGGAAAGCTAATATTCAAATATCGCATATTTGCCTTTCTTAAATCTCCTCAAGCCTATTCGATGGTTATTTCATTTCAAATTAGCATTGAACATTGCTACCATAGTTTAAAATACGGGTGAAAATTCGCGATTCTAGTTTCATCTCATTCCTTTTCGGAACAATGTGATTTTTTGCCGTGTAGTCATTTTTTATTAGCAATGAAATTTTTGTTCCAGGATGGATAGTCATAAAAAGTACTTGATACCACTGACTCTCGCTATTGAGAATTGAACAATATTCATACGCAGTGGAAATAAACGATGCGCGCAGCGGGACGCAATTATAAAACTCAATCAGGTTGTACTTTAATTTTACATACATATACTATTTTTCGGTTTTAATCAAAATTCACAAAAGAGATGATTCAAATTTTTATTTATTGTTAGACAAAAATATATCGTGTATACAAAAAGTTCATCCAAACGCAGTCTGGGTATGACTGTGAAAATTTTTGCATTTAATTGTTCGTTTAATGCCAAACATCTTCAGGATAGCTCTTCTCATAATTCGACTCGTGCATAGTAGAATCCATGGTTGAGAAAATGCAATCAACTCGGTAACAACGAACCTGGAATGATAGAGATTGACGATATATCCCCATCCTAATATGACTCTCCGCTCTGGCGACACCATATCAAAGAATGAGGCTGAGGTCAGACCGGATTAAAAAACGCTATCTGAGAAAATCGACATAGGTGCGGTATCGATGAAAAATGAATTTTTCTGTTTTATGTGTGATAATTACAGGCTCCATGAGTGTAGTACACTGGTACTTGGAAATTGCTTCCAATTGAAAATTCGCTTCAGGGGGTGACCACACAACAATTTGGCGCCTTTTCCTAAAAGGTTGATTTCGAACCCAATCGATTCGGGAGTGGGTGCAATCGACTCCTTGATGAATTCTAAGAAACTATTGTCAAGGAGAGTTTTTTGATCAACGGTCAACGAAGGCTGGAATTTGGGAATTTTCGGAAAAAATTTTACATTAAATTAATTCTCACTATTTTCCCATGGCCCAGGTAAATTTTTTATTTGCTCAATATCTTCTACATATTATATTACACCTTCAGTTTAAAATTCATAATTTTTAAAAAATACATAATTTGTGAACGAACCCGTTTTGTAACGACAATCTGAATTGTGGTGTGCTCCGACGACGTTTCCTAATTTCTCAAATTGGTTTTTCGCTAGTTCTAAACATATTTTACCGCTGTTCTCGTCATGACTGAGCTATTGAACTACTCCTCGCCTTCGGAGTGCGCCTGCACGGTTTACGTGCTGATCACATTGTTGATCATACTTCTCATTTAAGTTTTATTCACTTATTCGTGTACGAGCTAGCTTACGAAGTAGTTACCATACTCACGCCATTCCGTACTCTTTCTTGTCGGTTTTATAGACTGATCAGAGAAAGAGAGAGCATGCAAATTATTTTGTTTAAACGAGTAAAACATTTTCAGGTTCTTGTAGAATAATATTGGCGAAAATTGCAATATATCCTGGCTTTTCAAATCATCATGTTCCCTCGAAAGCGTAACTACAAGTAACTATCATTGATTATTTACTTTTATTTTAACAAAACATTTAAAAAAATAAGCACATAGCAAATCGACATAGAGTAGGATATCAATGGGGAGCATCCTTCTCCTCCGGACGCTCGCGGGCGTTGCGGGCGCGATGTTGCGATTCACTCTCTAATCATTAACATTTATTGAATAAATATGTGTAGCAAAATTATCAAGACATAGAGTTTCGCTTTACCCTACAACCCGTTTTGTTCATACATCCAGAACCCAGTAGAGTACCTCGATGTAGACATTCATGAGATGTATGTTGCAGAAGCAGCAGATGATAAGGAAAAGAAGGAGAAGGCAGCAAAGAAATTATTGAAAATATCATCTAATATCCGTATTTTCTCGTTTAAACAAAATAATTTGCATGCTCTCTCTTTCTCTGATCAGTCTATAAAACCGACAAGAAAGAGTACGGAATGGCGTGAGTATGGTAACTACTTCGTAAGCTAGCTCGTACACGAATAAGTGAATAAAACTTAAATGAGAAGTATGATCAACAATGAGCACGTAAACCGTGCAGGCGCACTCCGAAGGCGAGGAGTAGTTCTATAGCTCAGTCATGACGAGAACAGCGGTAAAATATGTTTAGAACTAGCGAAAAACCAATTTGAGAAATTAGGAAACGTCGTCGGAGCACACCACAATTCAGATTGTCGTTACAAAACGGGTTCGTTCACAAATTATGTATTTTTTAAAAATTATGAATTTTAAACTGAAGGTGTAATATAATATGTAGAAGATATTGAGCAAATAAAAAATTTACCTGGGCCATGGGAAAATAGTGAGAATTAATTTAATGTAAAATTTTTTCCGAAAATTCCCAAATTCCAGCCTTCGTTGACCGTTGATCAAAAAACTCTCCTTGACAATAGTTTCTTAGAATTCGCCAAGGAGTCGATTGCACCCACTCCCGAATCGATTGGGTTCGAAATCAACCTTTTAGGAAAAGGCGCCAAATTGTTGTGTGGTCACCCCCTGAAGCGAATTTTCAATTGGAAGCAATTTCCAAGTACCAGTGTACTACACTCATGGAGCCTGTAATTATCACACATAAAACAGAAAAATTCATTTTTCGTCGATACCAGAAAATATTCCAGTTGTTGAATTCTCTCAGATAGTGTTTTTTAAGATGGTTCAAGTATAAAAAAATAATTAATACATATTAATATTAAATATTTGTCGTTTCTTGCAATTTACTGTAAAACTTTAAAAAATACCACAGATCGAATGATGTTGATTGTAACATCGCATTGTAAGTGATTACAGCAAAGTATGCAGTGAGTTTGTTCACAACATCAATAAGAATAGTTGAGAAAGACAGTGCTGATGCAGTCAGAAGAAGGATATCTTCATGTCTTTGTGCCTTGAATCGTAAAAATTTTGAAATAATTTCGGTTGCTTAAAGGGAATCTATTCGTTCTTTATGACAATTTGCTTTCAAATTCATTACTGAGTTATAAGAATGTACCGAAAATCCGTGTTCAGTCTTTCTTTTGAGAAAGACATATCCAAATGAGTATAAGTGTAAGAAGAAACAAGGTACACATACAATGTATTGAATTATCATCTGAGAAAACGTGTCCATCTATAAATGAAATATTATTAAATAGTATAAACACATTCAAAGAATCGTGGAATCGTTTTACAAATCCTTTTGTAAAACGATTCCATTCAAAACGCAAGGATTCATACAACACCTCGAGTATTTCTTCGTTTATAGTAAGTTGCAGCCCTCCAGTAGGAGGGAGTGGACTCCAAGAAAAGTTTGCTCCTGATTGAAAGAATATTGGAGTAGTTATCGAAATACTTGCCGTCCAATACGCGACAATCAATATTAGCGTGTTACGGGGACACCACAACTGAATTAAATTAAAATTATTTACATAAATGAATAGATGCATTTGATACCTTATAATAGACTGTAGGAGTTCGTATGGCAGTGACCCTATTCAATGCAAAAGGAATGAAACTGAAGAACATTGCATTACGGAAAACAGTTTGAAGCCAATAACTCGATCTAAAAGTATATTTCATCTATAGTATACAAATAAAAATTGTTGGGAATTCAACAATATTTTGCTCCATGGATTTTACACAAACTTACTGGGCAAAGAAAGACTGAAGTTGGGGTTTGTAAAGATCGAATAATCCATATTTTCTCGGTCGAATCAAAAGTTGGATTACCAAAAATAAAAGTATCGAAGGAACTGACTGAAATAATGGAATTAATTCGATTATACAAATGAATCGAACCTGCGCTGCTACCATAGTAAAAAATGCTGATCGGAAGACTAATTCTCTGTTGCGGTTCTTCAATATGGTTATAACGACTACGATGTAGAGGACAATAGATGGCCATCCAGCAATTATTGAGATGAAATGATAAAAAGGCATTTCGGCAAAGCCCATTCTAGTTAATCTTAATCCAGGCACAGACAATAAATTCGGGCGTGTGCTGGGGAATGCTTGGTGCTGTGTGGCTTCGTGAAAAAACAAGAAATATTTTGATGACTCAAAGGCTCAATATACGCACGTGAGCATTTTTGTTAAATGAAATGAGTATTACGATCAAATATTATTATATGATGACATTTTAATTCAAAAATTGTTTGAGATGTTGTTATTTCGACCAATCCTATCCATCCATGCAAGCAAGTAAATAAAAATTAGAATTTTTATGATAGGTTTGTCGTTCTGTGTATATTAGAATATAGAACTGTTTTATTATAGAAATGATATCAAAAGTGACCATATCTTAATTTTAATGCATATAAATAGTACGGACGAATTTAGTTAATACAGTATCGGCCAAAAGTAATGGGACACTTTTAAATTTTTTTATAAATTGGACAACTGAAAATTCAGCTGATAGATGTGCTAACGACCCCTTCTAAGGTCTAAAATGATGCTACAGCGAGTGATTAAATTAGTAATATAAATGGGACTGGATGGACTGATTTTGAGACTCTATCGTTCAGAGGGCAGGTCTTCTAATGTTGACCCTGTTTGTTTTTTTCACACTTATTTCTTCCTTGTATGTATGTATCAAATTTCATATGTATCAAATTTCAACTGTGGCCGTATGCATGAACAACGGAAAACCCTTTTCCGGAAAAATGTGACGTCATTAGCGTAGGCGGAGGCGTTTTCCAAAAATCCTCTGCCTACGCTAATGACGTCACATTTCCCAAGAAAACGGTTTTCCGTTGTTAATACATATGGCCACTGATGATAGTTTTCGCCGAAACTTTATGCGAAATAATCATGTCCACAACCTTTTTGGCTTTACTAAGAACAAATCCGATATCTATGTGATGACAAGAATAACGACGCTTTTTCTATACTAATTATCTAATTATATCATTTATTATACATGGACAAACATATCGACATTCACTGCAAAGGTCTTTATCTCGTCGAATGATAAACGTATATTAAAACAGTTAAAACATTTGACATGCCCGTTATACATACAAATAGAACGATAATACTTGTTATTCCAGCATAGTGTACTGATTTGTGCAATCCTTATCGGTATTGTCAAGAAGCGCCTTAACCTATAAATAGTCTCAGTGCAGTGTGGATAAAGTTACTGTATAAGAAAAGTTGCATAATGAGATGTGGACGCATGGAGACAATAATTTCCATATGTATTTTCTCCATCTATCGTCTAGACGTACAAACATGCAAATATTTTTGTTCATTATACTTATACATTCTCATCACTTTTTATAATCATTTATTGAATATATAAAACATAATTAGAATTTTTTTAAATAGATTTATTTGTCAACTATTCGGAAAATAGTTAGTATTTCATTGGAGAACAGTAATGTTCGCATGTCAAAAGTAGGACGTTTAGAAAATAGAAATGCTACCATTAATTATTGTAATCTATTCGACACATCTTCGTCACTCTTTCTGATTTATTTCTCCTGTTTCCAGTGTAGAAGAAAACGCTGGGGGTTTTATGTACGGAGAAGAGTGCTGAAACCGAAATAATTAAACTATCTATACGCATTACCTTTTTAAAAGTCTTTACAACAAAGTGATTGAAATCCTTCACTGTGAGTGAATTTTCACTGGTACCGGGAATTTGCGGAAAGGTTTATTTAGTACAATTTGACGAAAAAAAATATTACAAAAAAAAATTTAAAAAAAATCACACAAGCAAGCAAGAAAAGAAGTTTATTTTATTTTATTTTGAATATCGAATATAGTAAAATAAATATGGCATATTTAGAATACATGACACTGAAAAATTGAAATTTTTTTAAAGCGCCTCAAGAAAAGGTGTAACTTATAAAAACTTTATTTTTTAACTGGAAATATATTTAAAAAATATATATCTATTACCGGTTTGAAAATATTGTCGACATTACCGGTTTTCGTCAAATCGGAGGCAATGCCTTGTCACACAGCACTTACCGGAACAGAATGGAATACATAGATATTTACTAGCCCATTCAATCTCTTTAATGTACATATATTCTACTGTGTGTATAATGATTCTTGGAAGATCAATTACAGTCGTACTTGAGAATAGTCGTACTTACTTCATTATTTTAGCACTGTTGTGAATCACTAAACTCATAGTATTATCATTAAAGGTCTCGCGAATGTTCATGCAAATCCCTCACATCTCTGTTGTACGAATGCCGAGTGATAATCGAGAAGTTAGCGCAGGCATCTCATCGATCTCATAGCGCAGTGGTAAATGTTCGCATTCGTTACCCCTTTGTCGCTAGTACATACTACTGCCGAATTTCCTCAAATTTAAAAAAAAAGTGCGCATTTCCCGGTGCGGGCCTGATTGTTCATTGATGTTTCTAGTGATCAATAAGTTGAATAATTGTGTACGGCATGTAGAATAACTTTTGCTTTCTGTCTTCACAGTTTGTTCACGAACATATTTGATGGATGAGACATTTAATTACATTTTTTAATCCGAAAGACCACGTTGTTCGTATATTCCGGCATTATATTATGATTATACCATTGTTTGCCCCTAATCTAAACGACATTTATTAATATTTCTGTGATTTTTGTCATCAATAATAATGTTACGTTGCGGAAGGTTGCCATGCTTCTACATTATCCGATTATGTATTATGAATCGAATTTTTATATTATCAGAATTATTGTAGATGAAAATGAATAATGAAAACAATAACAAATATTTATTTGCAGCAATCCCTTCAGAATGTTTTATTCCTGTCCGCCTCTTTTACTTTTTTTAATATCATTAATTATTGTATTCAATTCAAAGCATCTTCGTCACCCTTATTTCATTTATTATTCCTATTTCCAGTGTAGACAAATTTTAATAGTAAGAGATGGGGAATTTATTCAATGATCCAACGTGCTGAAACCAAACTAATTAAACTATCCACTCGCAGCATCTTTTTTAGTATTTAAAAAAATCAATGTTCTTGAAAAACTGTACTGAATTCTAGTCATTGGTAAACAATGATGGCTTATAAAATACATCGTGCTTTTAGACATTTTATTGAATGTACCAACTTATTTAATCCCTTTAATGTGTATTCTACGGTGTGTAATGATTCATGGAAGATATTGTGAATCACTAATCTTGATCATTATTAAATTACCATTAATCCGATTTTTAATAAATACTGCTATCAATAATAAATATTTATTTGCAGTTATTCCGTCGTCATCATGCTTTTCCTGAACACTTCAATGGTCAATGAGACCATAAGACCTCTTTTCGAATTTTTCGTCCTTTTCGAATTATGGAACATAAGTAAGTTTCCCATCTCTGAAAAACTTATCAACAGTATCTACACTGATGCATAATATTATGAATTCTTTGAAATATATATTCTCTGTATATGAACCTTGAGGATATCACGAATCAATCAATACTTCATATATTTTCAGCGGTTTCAGTCGTAACCAATTTCGTGCTTGCATATTTGATTTTATTCAAATCTCCGAAAGAACTGGGTACTTACAAGTACCTTCTTCTTGTATTCGGTCTCAATGATATTTACTTTCCCATCGTCCACTTCCTCACTTTGCCTGTATGAAAAAAATAGAAAATATTTGTTATTCGAAGTACTATTTAAGGTGATTTGCTCGTACAAAGATGCATTTATTATGTTTTCACACGGAGTTTGGACTTCGAAAGTAAGTCATTCGTTACGGTATTTACATCATGCAAATCTCCTCCTTTGCTTGAAAAACAAAGAATTGGAGTATGGACAATGGTCAATCCATTATACAAAGATTTATTGACGATATCCTCCAATGGGATCAATGGTTTATAAAAATTGATAAATCAGGTCTCCATCTGTATGTTTGCCGCAGTTTTCTCTCAAACGATGCCTCTCCTAGGCCATCTCTTTATTTATCGATTGATTGCTGTCAAATGGTAACACGAATACTTTCATAATTTTTTTTCATTTTTGGTTCTTTTACATTCGAAAATTTTAATAACAATTAACTCTAAGTTTACTCCAGGCCACGTAATCTTAAATACTATACGAGACTGAATACAACGTTATTTGTCGGAATCACTGTTGTATTGGAACAAATGGCATGGTATAAATGCCACTATAAAACTTTTTCATATCCGTTGCATTTGAAGGTTTTTCAATTGCTATTACAATTATGATTCGGAGCTGGAGATGAGGGAATATGTACAGCCTTTTCTTGATAAAATGTTCGATGGTGAAGGAACTACCCATATTGGGGCACTTTATTGGGTGAGAAAACAAACAAAGTAATTCTTCAAATTCAAATCAAGACATGTAATGATGCTTTAATGGCCACTATACTAATATCTAATGAGGTTCTATTTTTTCACGCAAGGACACTAAATATTAAAGGGAGCGTGACCTCACTCAATGGTCTATATATATTTCTCTTCATTGTGCACACTATTTCTCACTTCACTAATAACGAGAGAGCATTGCGCGTAGAAGAGACCATTGAGAGAGGTTACGTTCCCTTTAACACTACACTAATGCTGTGTTCAGAACTTGGAAAATGCAAGGAAATGCGGAAAATGCTGTTCAAAAGTTCAGGTGGAAAATGCTCGAAAATGCTCGATTTTGGATCGAAAAAGATGATTTTATACACTTTAAAAGCGTTGAACCTCGATGTTTCATGGAAAACAGCTAACTTAGGTCATTTATAAAGTATGCTGCTGAAATAAATATCGTATGATCCTTTTTTGAGCACTTTAAGCCGAAAATCAACGAAAATGCTGCGAAAAATCAACCTAGCGAGTCCATATTTAAAAATATCACTTATCATCAATAAAATGCGTCCATAACACTGTTTGCGACCAATAAACGTTGATATTAAACAAAAAAAAACATTAAAATTTGCTCAAAATTCTCGAAAATGAGCATTTTCAGAGCATTTTCCGGTTGAACTTTTGAACAGCATTTTCCGCATTTTCGTGCATTTTCCAAGTTCTGAACACTGCATTAAGTAGATTACAGGGTGACTCAGAGATATTTGTAGATCGGAGAATTGGAATAACATGTCAGAAAAAAAGATTACTCTGGGTAGCACTGTAGATGAGTAAATAATACTGATAGTAATGAATACATTACTATAATTGATAGACGGTAATAGAGTAATGTGATAGTCACCTTTGTAGAACAAAATTGTTCACTAAAAGAACTACGCGAAAACTATGAAAGTGGAAGGTTTTCCACAGTGCAATAATCTATTTTCGTTTCAGAACGACAATGGTATACGTCCAAAAGCTGTAATTGCAACAATGTTATTCAATCTAATCATGGTTTTCTGTAGTTCTGTCATTGTTTTCTGTTCGATATCAATTGTGCTCAAACTAAGGTATGACTCTTACCAGAATTACAAATTAATATTGAGATTTCTTCGTATAGTGTTCAGTGATAGTAAGAATAACGGAAATGATGAGAGAGTGTACGATTCGAGAGATTCAGACTATGAGTTCTTTTCTTGGAACCTTCTTAAAATGATTATTTGCAGAAACGAAAACATCCAATGGAGTGGAAAGACAAAGCAAATGCAGAGGACCCTTTTTCATACTCTTTTCGTTCAGGTACATGTGCTGCCAAGGCTCAACTTTAGAGAAAGGCATTTTAAGGACCCAATCATTATACAGCAACACTAACATTACATTGCATTTTTTTACATTTAAATAGCTTTATTCATCCGATTAGGATGAGATGAGTCGCCATTAGGGTTCTCCAAAGATCGTGTCTCGTGAGTTGCCAGCCGAATCAGGCGAATGGGAGATGGGCGAAAATGAGAGGCGACCGCTCACTATTGACTACAGGGTGATCAAGAATTACGAAGACTTTTAATTTAGCTCTTATTTCATGTGTAGTGCGTCAATCAAGTTCAGATGGTAATATTTATTGAACAATAACATAACATTTCACAATCAACACTTACTTCTCGATTAGCCCTCCTTTTGCTTTTATGGCGGCCTTCAGAAGAGTAGGGCGAGGACCTATCACAGCACGCTCGTCACAGTATTCTGGTTCAAGCCATTTTGTTTCCATAGCGAGACAAGCGAAAGACGATTGCATTTGAGAGAGTTTCTATGTTGAGCGGTCGTTTTGGCTTTCACAGTCTATAGTACATTGTGTCGTATTGACGTCCAATTTGTTCCATTGCTCTACGAGAACGTTCTTGAGCGTCTCCAAATTCTTATGGGGATGAGAACAAGTATTGGCCTCCACAACAGCCCACATTGAGTAGTTGAGTGAATTCAAGTTCAGTGAGCAGGACGGAGAATCTGAGGTGCTGTCGAAGGCTTGCATCGTGTCCTTACACCACTTCTGGACAATCTTGTCTTGTGGGCAGGGGTAGAATCCTGCTGGCTGCACCATTGATTGTTTTCAAGTACCTCTAGGACCACTGCTCCAAAACGTCTAGAAGATTTTTTGTAAGAAGCTTTTCTTGTTTATTTTTACGCCTTTACGAAAACAAGGGGAGTCTTTAAGCCTGCGCACACCGCAGGCAACAACACGGCCTATTTGGGTTGATCGGTTCGGTTGAGCTCAAGAATCAAGCTGATCGGCTTGCTGGGAAGTCAATGCAAGTACACTACCATTTTGGCGGTTGTGGGCCTACTCAATCGTGAACAGCTACTCGTCAAAGAAGACTGTCACCAAGCGCTCACCGATGTGCGTGCGCGCCAGCAGCTCTTTACACTTCATGAACCGTGCTCGTGTATTGTTTTCAGATAGAATGACGGTTTTTTCTCATGTGATTTAGGGAGACTCTGAGTGAGCGTCTGACGGTGGTTCACATTGATCTAATAGATACCACGTTCTCCCTGAACATTTTTCTCATGGTACTCTGAGGATTCCTTTTATCCGTTATTTGTTCATTATCGTGTTCTTCCTGCTGAGGAAGGTGGGTTTCCTGCGTGTTACATCATGGTCAGCAGTGGTGCCAAGTTGTTTGCACTGTATTACTGTTGCAGAAACTAATATCTTGTACGCCTTGAGCCGCCGAACGATGTCCATTTGGTGCCTTCCCTGCTCATGCAGCGTAACAGTCGCACCCCGCATCAGATGAGGTTTCACCATTACCCCGAAAACCAATAAAATGGAACCAAACCACGATTGTTGATACGATAAATAGTTGCACTTGAAAAATAACATATCTCGAGCGCGAACCATGCGCTTCAAAACTGCTGGCAGACACAGAAAGTGAGTCTTCGTAATTCTTGATCACCCTGTACAATAGAAACATTACATCAATACAAACAATAAGACATAAGAGGCCGTTTGAGTAAGAGTCGTGCAAATCTGGAAGAGGGTTGACACAGGCCAACAATTTTGATACCCTCAAAACTTGTGTATAGGGGTTATCGACCTCGCTGATGAAGATGTGCATAGTCATTTTGGCTCAAGTGGTCCCGCAACGCATGGGCGCGATTACGGTATAATCACGTTTTCAAGCCGTTCTCGGTCCATGGTGGAGGCAGAGGTATGAAAATTGGGCTCCTGGGACATAATTCGATGGCGATGATGGCTTTCTACTTCATTAGTTTTGAAAAATTTCCAAAAGGTTGATAAGTGGGAATTTTTATGGAGACGGTTGCGGCCCTAGCGAGTATGACAGTTCGAACCGGCGTGACGAGATCATTCCAACGATGTATTGTATTGTGAGACATTATCTCCGTTGAGAAAGCTTTCATAGCTCGTTATAGTGATCTGCGCCAGCATCAGGAGTTGTTTACGTCTCAATGCCAAGCGCTCTCCCCATCCACTCTCTCATTTCCGTACGCTCGATTTTCATACCTCTACTTCTACCATGAACCGAGAACGGCTTGAAAACGTGATTATACCGTAATCGCGGCCAATCGTTGCTGGACCACTTGAGCCAAAATGACTATGCCTATCTTCATCAGTCGATAAGCCTTATACACAAGTTTTGAGGGTATCAAAATTTTTGGTCTGTGCCAAACGTTGTTCGACTTTTACGCAAACGGCCTCATAATGTAATACAGTAATTTGCAGATGATAATTCCGATGTTCATTGTATACTTTCCATGTGCCGGTATAATCAATTGGCCAATGTTGGGATTTCGTGTTTCAATCTTTCCCAATCTCGTATCTCTTTCATTGACATTCTTTCCATTGATAGATGCCATTGTCATTGTATTCGGTATGGAAAGTTACAGGTAATTATTGCCATTTTAACATTCAAAAATTTCAATATTTTTTATTCAGAAAAGCACTGTTCGGAAGGTTCATTAAGTCGAAGAAAATAACGTCGTCCGGAGTCAATATCATTACTGTGTAGATACATTATATATGATAGAATAAAATAGGTTATGTTCCATTTTAAAATGTAGAGTTTGCTTTTAATTAGTAGACCTTCTAGAAAAATCATATAGGACAGTGAAAATTTCTACAATTGTTGTGCAAGCAAAAATTTGGCAGAATCACTCTTCCCTACCTTGACATGTTTATCGTTCTTCTGCCTTTCTCTGGTCGGTTGGACCACTCTTTATCTCTACTCCCGATTACACTCACCTATTCCATCAAGAGAAAAGGATCAACCGTCGAGTCCCCACCTAAAAGAATTTCGAAAGCCTGCCGCCGTACCAAATCTATAAAAAATGAGTAATGGAATAAAACGAGAGAGCAAAAGAAATTGTAGAGAGAAAATAACAAAATGGACTTCATGAAAGTCCAAAAAAATGAATTGGTACGGCGGCAGGAGCGATATTTCCTTATTGTCCAACCGGCTTATTGAACGAGCAACGCAACGTTTTCATGGGTTATTTGACTGTTAAAGTATGAGCATAGCACACAGAAGACCCGCTTTCGCACCATTTATCCTTACGATCATTTGTTTATTCAAATAATGTTTCAGAAGATGATAATTGTAACTATCTGTTTCACTGGTCAATTCTTGCGCTAGAAGAAGGAATGATTCTACCAACTTTTGCTTGACAGGAATTGTAGATATTTTCAAATACACTGTCCTATATATATATATATCAATAAAGACTATGAGTATTTCGATTTGTTTGTATTGTTCAGTGCTCAAATCATCTTTGTAATATTAGAATCCCATCAATTTGAAAATTTCGCAAATAATGAATGTTTTTTCTTTTTTTTCACAACTTCGTGAACAAATATTGTACGACTTATCGCAAATTAATATTTCATTATATTAGATAAATTATTATGTCACACTGGTAGAATACAATTCTCTGGTATTGAGAGGACAAAACATACACGAAGAAAATTTTACGGAGACGCATCTATGCTCTAATGTATCTCACAATATATCACCTATACCGTCTCATTGTACATATCAATGCCATATAATCTTTGATAATTCGAATAATAGTCTTCATCTGTTAGACGCCCATACATTATCTTCCAGTGACAGCTGCATTTCTCCCACTTCTATTAACACAGTTATTCTTCAGTTATTCTGCCATTGTTTTCAGCCATATTCCATCATATATCACAAATCGGTTATCTACTATAGATAAACAGTATACGGTAGATGTGGAACGAAACCCTAAAATATGGTTTCGAATGGGATCGAGATTTCTTCATTGATATTGCTATGGTGTAAGTAACAAACTTCTTTCTAATTGTAAAAAAACACCGTTTGGGCCATATCCTCTTCTTTCTCTATATGAAAAATAACGAAGATTATCGAGTTTTGTTCAATTATAAATTACATTAAAACAATTATATTTCATTCTGCAACCAACAATAGTTGTGATATCCGCTCTGACCCTCCATCCTCCAATATTCTATCTGCTCTTTCAAAAGAACGGATCCTTCAGTAAAGATATTAGATATGGTTATATTCTCAATCAGGTATTTTAAACCCAAAAGCTATTTCAGCTGCTTTGTCGAATGGAAATGTCATTTCAGATATCATTACTTCTTCTAGAATGGACTTTTGCATTTGGATTGAGAATTCATCCAATGTTGCCCTATTCGGGACTTTATTGTGAGGGTCCACTGTGCAGGAGTGGACTTCCCAAATGGTTTCTATTGGTAATACTTTTCATTCCAAATATAACTCTGGATACTGTAATAGCGCAAAATCTGATTGGATTAAAACACAAATATATTTTAATAAATGATGAACATAGGTGATATTGTCTCTCGGTGTCATCAATATCAATACTCCTCTACACTTTCTTCTAATGAGAACTCATCAAGTCATCGTTCAAAATCTGGACAACAAGTTTGTAATTCCCGTAAAGTGAGTAAATACTGATAAATGGACAGGCCAAGCAAGACCCTACAATAGTGTGTCTGTGCCGTAGTGGATCATGTACCATACTCTTTTTCATCTACCACGCTCATCATGTTGTAGTGTTGTATGATTTGCATGAATTCGAGTCTTACAGGGTGCAGACTGTGTTTTTCACCTTCGAATTTCTCTTATTGAATCTAAATTGTATCGGCTTCATATTGTATGGACAAGACGCGGATAATTATGATGAATTGATAAAGGTTCACTCTCAACCCACACAATAATGATACTCAACTGATATTATTTAGATTCCTGAGATTGAAATGTTCGTTCGCAGAGGCGGTACACTATTCCTTTTTGGTCCAGAAGGACAGCCCGGTCACTTTGTTCAAGGTCTTGTTGTGATGTACAATAAAGAATCAATTTTAAAAAAATACAATCAAAATGGGTAAAGTTTTGTTTCAGAGTTGTGGCTTCTGTTCTGTACGATAGTTTTCGTATTTCCTGTCTTTATATTCCTCACAACACATTCCGCTATGATGTTAAAGAATCAGAAAGTAACCTTTTATATTATATCGTACTCGTCACAACGATGACAGAATGGCCATTATGATTATATTCAGGCGAAATTAACTGAGTCCACTCAAAACATGCAAGATCGACTCATAACTGTGTTTTTCGCACAGGTAAAGTAATTGATTTAAAAACTATATTTTCGGTCATTTCACAATAATTAAAATTGTATCGTCTACTGCTTGTTATTTTAAAATACGCGTATTCTGGGATTGAAACTGTCCGAACCATTCGGAATTCGGTGCAAAGTATGCTCCACTTTCTCGCGTCACATTACATTTTCGCCTATTTTATCGATTCTATTAGTGTTTTACCGTCATTTCCTTTGCGATTACATCTCTTTCAGTAACAATAAAATGATATACATTACAAAAAACTGCGTTTTGTCTTGGTGTATTTTCTACCTTTTGTCCACAAAGATCAATAGACGAGCGAACCAATCACTGATATCACATAGATTAGAAATGAGTTTTGCTTACGTACTTCCACGTAAATGTTGAGTGTGTTGGGTCCCATGTAGAAAACCCTGATTGTCAGTATAAGGTATGAAGCTACCGCAACCATCGATCAATAATGGTTGACTACCATAACCGTAATTTTTCACTGCAATTGATCATCCGGGTTTTCCACTTGGTACCCAAAACACTCCAAAATTTATGTGTACGTGTACGTAAGCGAAATGTAGCGCTACTTTACGTGACGGCGTAAGCTAAACAGGTAAGTTAAATGTAACGATGCACAGCAACGAGTCAAACATTTAAAAAATACAATATTGGTTTCAGCTGGTTAGTGCATGTATTTGTTATGTGCTTCCACTCACATTTCTACTTGTATTCCTTGCCTTTTTCCAAAATTGGCTCCATAATCCATGTTGGTCCATTGGAAGAATCGTTCTTACGGTACGTTTTGCTCCATTTCTCTTGTAGTTATTAGAGATCCTCAAACATGCACTTGAACGACCGATTCGGTATTGTTCGATATTAAAATGATGAAAAGTCATTCAGCGCGATTTTGAATCATAATAGCGTGCAATGTCGTGCATTTGGGCAACATTTTCAAGCCATTTTCAGAATTTTTAACGTTTTTTTAAAAACCGTTAATCCAATAGAAATAAATGAGAATGAGTCGACTGCGCCACTTGGCACGAATAATTTTTTTAAAATTATCATATTTATACCATGCGCGCGATTTCTTATTCATTAATTAGAGAAATCATTTCTAAACGATCGCACGTTTGCGTATCTCTAGTAGTTATTACACACAGTTTCCTTATAATGAATACCTTAAAATCGCAAAATTCTAGATGAATAAATTAATTTCAGACATTATTTACTGTGCATGCTTCAAATCTATCCTTGATCTTCCTTCTGAGAAATCCTGTTTATCGAAAGGTGAGTAATGCTGTTCTTTAAGAAGAAATAACTTTATTTTCAGAGAGTAATCGACCAGATTAAAAGAATATATTTATTGATAAAGAGAAAGATAACAGGAGACACAACAATTCTTGCTATGTCATCCACTCCTCTCAATCATTCGTTCACTACTGAACAGAGTAGAGCAACCACTATTAGTTAAATGACCAATACCTTATGTTCACGATCAATTTGAAATACAATTACCTCTCTACATATTACATAAAACTAAAATATCCTGCGAAACAAATGGGCCAACGTCAATTCATTAGTTTTCATACAAATCTTCTCCATCTATTCCATAAAAAAATTATCTATTATAAAACTTAAAAAAAAAACTTAAAGAAAAATCACTGATGCGTAGTCGGAACCTTCGGGCTTTTGTGGTGTTACATTTTCAAAACGGGCGCACGCCGTCCTTCGAAATAGTGTTACATTCGGAAACGTCAACTTTGATTTTGAAGTATTTTGGGTCCCAAGCGGAAAACCCTTATTGTCAATTGGGATACGGTAAGAAGTTACCGTAACCATGGATCAATAATGGCTGACTACCGTAACCTTTTACAGTAATTTCATGATCCATCAGGGTTTTCCACTCGAGACCGAAAACACTTCAAATTTCAAGTTGACGGAGACGTTTTGAAAATGTAACACCACATAAAGGACCTAAGAATTTGGCCAGCTCATATAGACCCATTTCTCTTACCTGCTCCTCATCTAAAGTATTCGAACGTATAATAGTTTCAGCCTTATCTAGCTACCTTGATAGTAATAATCAAAAGTGTCCACAACAACATGGGTATCATACGTTCAGATCGTGTAATTCTGCACTTATTTCTTCATTTTCGCATTGGCTTCCAGCTCTAGATCAAAATAAATACATCTCAGTTGCATTTATCGATTTTTCTCGCGCCTTTGATTCAATCCCTATCAATTTGCTCTTACACAAATGTGCTTGCTTAGGAATTAAAGGTTCACTGCTAAACTTTGTACGCTCTTTCCTGTCTAATAGATCTCAATCCGTTGTGGTAGGTGACGCTGTTTCCACTCCATTCAAGGCTTCTTCCGGGGTTCCTCAGGGTAGCTGTCTTGGTCCTCTATTGTTCTCTCTTTATATCTCTGATCTACCTCGTATTCTACCTAAGAACGTACATTGCACAATGTATGCAGATGACGTGAAACTTTACACTTTTAATGATCCCTCTGCTCTTCAAACCGCCCTCGATGCACTCTTCCAATGGTCTATTGACTGGGGATTAACTATCTCTCAATCCAAAACCGTCATTATGAAAATAGGTAAAAATCATCCAAACATTGACTTTTCAATCGATCATACTCGTCTTCCCGTTGTTTAAGAATTCACTGACCTAGATATTACTTATTGCAATCGTTTATCTTTCGCGGTTCTCATTCGTAATATTGTCGCCAGAGCGAAATCCAGATGCTCTTATATTTATCACGGATCTCCTGTAAGAATGAAAGAAGCCAACCGACAGTTTTTCAACTTTTCTCACCGATTTGGATGAGATTTATATGATTGACCATAGTGAGGTAAAGGAGAAGGCCTAGCCACTTGATTTCGCCAAATTTGCATTTTTATCGATTTTTTGATCTTCCACTTCTGGCAGCCATATCTCACTCAATTTTTGACCTACAACAAAAAAAATTTTTTCCAATCGATTCGAAATGAACTAATCTAGAAGATACTCTATAAAGGATACGTGCAAAAATGCGATCTTCAACCGGTTTTCTTCAAAAAACTGATTTTTTGAGTACAAAATGCTAATTTTCTCAAAACTTTTCCACAAAGGATACGATTTTTATTCGTGATTCTGATTCCCCATCCTCGAATTGAGGTACGTACATACTTCATCAGTCATAACTCACGACAAGCCATATCGATCCTCAGAGAGAGCCGGACTTAGCGTTATTTTCATTCAACAATAAATTTCTTATCTCACCTCTCCTCATTTTCATGCAAATTCTCAAGCATAGTATACCAATCGAAAGCACTCGACGAGCTCTACAAAAATGACTTAGTAGTACAAGTCATGAAACTTGACCGTATTCAAGATATTCTAGAAAATCCGTTTTTTCACTTGCAATTGTTGTGTAATGTAATCGATTCACAACGAAACATTACTCTTTGCTTTCTCCAATGTGTTTACCAGCACCAGGAGTAGTACCAGCAGGCAGCTGATCATCCCAAGCCGATTGGATGGGCACTAAGGACTACGAAGAAGGGAGGGAAGTACAACCAGAAGGCGAAGGATCTGGACTTTTCAACGAGTACTACAATGATGCCATTGCGGAGGAAGTCGAGAAAAGAATGAAAGAAAAAGTGGACATCCTTCCCGCGGAGAGAATGACCCACGAACAAATCAAGCACCTCATCAGAACTCTCGTCGCAACGAAGAAGAAACATCTCGAGAGTGAGGGAGTGAGGAGCAGAAGAAGAAGAGCATTTCTGGATGATATGCTCATGGATTTGGAGGACGAAGAGATTCAGATCGAGGAGGAGGTCGATGTGGAAGAGGATGATAGAGAGATCACTGCTGAGGCTATCTATGATTTCGTTGGACTATTTCAATGATCCGGATAGTTTTTTTCGATCATTCCGATTCCAATATCGGAAATATCGATGAATAGTTTCGTATTACAGAAAGTTTATTTTTCAATGATGAATATCTCAGATAAACATTTTTGCAATTTTATTTATTGTTCCTTCCTTTAACATTATTAACAAATATTTTTTTAAAAACACACATTGGAGAAAGCAAAGAGCAATGTTTCGTTGTGAATCGATTACATTACACAACAATTGCAAGTGAAAAAACGGATTTTCTAGAATATCTTGAATATGGTCAAGTTTCATGACTTGTACTACTAAGTCATTTTTGTAGAGCTCGTCGAGTGCTTTCGATTGGTATACTATGCTTGAGAATTTGCATGAATATGAGGAGAGGTGAGATAAGAAATTTATTGTTGAATGAAAATAACGCTAAGTCCGGCTCTCTCTGAGGATCGATATGGCTTGTCGTGAGTTATGACTGATGAAGTATGTACGTACCTCAATTCGAGGATGGGGAATCAGAATCACGAATAAAAATCGTATCCTTTGTGGAAAAGTTTTGAGAAAATTAGCATTTTGTACTCAAAAAATAAGTTTTTTGAAGAAAACCGGTAGAAGATCGCGTTTTTGCACGTATCCTTTCTTGAGTATCTTCTAGATTACTTCATTTCGAATCGATTGGAAAAAAATTTTTGTTGTAGGTCAAAAATTGAGTGAGATATGGCTGCCAGAAGTGGAAGATCAAAAAATCGATAAAAATGCAAATTTGGCGAAATCAAGTGCCTAGGCCTTCTCCTTTACCTCACTATGGTCAATCATATAAATCTCATCCAAATCGGTGAGAAAAGTTTAAAAACTGTCGGGAAAAGGTCTCATTTTCCTACGTTTTTACAGGAGACCCGTGATAAATACGATGCTACGACTTGGGTAGCAAAGATGAAAATTACAAATAAAAAGAAATTCCTACAACGATGGTAATGAAGCGATGGATTTTCGGAAAGATTTTACAGAAGGACATATTATAATATTATTATTAAGCTGATTCCAAGAGTTGACTACACGATTAGAAATGAAATTGGCAAAGCGAGTGGATTTAAAAATATGTTTTCTATAAATGATATTGTTTCTACGAGAATGTCTTGTATTAAGGGAGGGTAGGAAGAAGAGGGGATTGTCGAGCTCGATGAGTCCGTGTGTCACTTTGTAGGCAAAGCACAAGTCTGCAAGAGCACGTCGATTCTGAAGAGGCTCTAAATTCAGATAAATTAATCGATTAGAATAAGATGTATAAGGAAGTTTGCACTTGGCAAAAATACGACGAGTATACACTTTTTGAACATTTTCAATGACTTTTATCAGCTGTTCCTCATGGGGAGACCAAAGTTCAGAACAATTTTCGAGAATGGGACGGACGTAGGTCATAAACAGGCGAGAGTATAGTTTAGGACTATTGGAGTGGAAAATGCGATAACACGGGTCTCCTGTAAAAACGTAGGAAAATGAGACCTTTTCCCGACAGTTTTTAAACTTTTCTCACCGATTTGGATGAGATTTATATGATTGACCATAGTGAGGTAAAGGAGAAGGCCTAGCCACTTGATTTCGCCAAATTTGCATTTTTATCGATTTTTTGATCTTCCACTTCTGGCAGCCATATCTCACTCAATTTTTGACCTACAACAAAAAATTTTTTTTCCAATCGATTCGAAATGAACTAATCTAGAAGATACTCTATAAAGGATACGTGCAAAAATGCGATCTTCAACCGGTTTTCTTCAAAAAACTGATTTTTTGAGTACAAAATGCTAATTTTCTCAAAACTTTTCCACAAAGGATACGATTTTTATTCGTGATTCTGATTCCCCATCCTCGAATTGTGGTACGTACATATTTCATCAGTCATAACTCACGACAAGCCATATCGATCCTCAGAGAGAGCCGGACTTGGCGTTATTTTCATTCAACAATAAATTTCTTATCTCACCTCTCCTCATTTCCATGCAAATTCTCAAGCATAGTATACCAATCGAAAGCACTCGACGAGCTCTACAAAAATGACTTAGTAGTACAAGTCATGAAACTTGACCGTATTCAAGATATTCTAGAAAATCCGTTTTTTCACTTGCAATTGTTGTGTAATGTAATCGATTCACAACGAAACATTGCTCTTTGCTTTCTCCAATGTGTTTACCAGCACCAGGAGTAGTACCAGCAGGCAGCTGATCATCCCAAGCCGATTGGATGGGCACTAAGGACTACGAAGAAGGGAGGGAAGTACAACCAGAAGGCGAAGGATCTGGACTTTTCAACGAGTACTACAATGATGCCATTGCGGAGGAAGTCGAGAAAAGAATGAAAGAAAAAGTGGACATCCTTCCCGCGGAGAGAATGACCCACGAACAAATCAAGCACCTCATCAGAACTCTCGTCGCAACGAAGAAGAAACATCTCGAGAGTGAGGGAGTGAGGAGCAGAAGAAGAAGAGCATTTCTGGATGATATGCTCATGGATTTGGAGGACGAAGAGATTCAGATCGAGGAGGAGGTCGATGTGGAAGAGGATGATAGAGAGATCACTGCTGAGGCTATCTATGATTTCGTTGGACTATTTCAATGATCCGGATAGTTTTTTTCGATCATTCCGATTCCAATATCGGAAATATCGATGAATAGTTTCGTATTACAGAAAGTTTATTTTTCAATGATGAATATCTCAGATAAACATTTTTGCAATTTTATTTATTGTTCCTTCCTTTAACATTATTAACAAATAATTTTTTAAAAACACACATTGGAGAAAGCAAAGAGCAATGTTTCGTTGTGAATCGATTACATTACACAACAATTGCAAGTGAAAAAACGGATTTTCTAGAATATCTTGAATACGGTCAAGTTTCATGACTTGTACTACTAAGTCATTTTTGTAGAGCTCGTCGAGTGCTTTCGATTGGTATACTATGCTTGAGAATTTGCATGAAAATGAGGAGAGGTGAGATAAGAAATTTATTGTTGAATGAAAATAACGCCAAGTCCGGCTCTCTCTGAGGATCGATATGGCTTGTCGTGAGTTATGACTGATGAAGTATGTACGTACCTCAATTCGAGGATGGGGAATCAGAATCACGAATAAAAATCGTATCCTTTGTGGAAAAGTTTTGAGAAAATTAGCATTTTGTACTCAAAAAATAAGTTTTTTGAAGAAAACCGGTAGAAGATCGCGTTTTTGCACGTATCCTTTCTTGAGTATCTTCTAGATTACTTCATTTCGAATCGATTGGAAAAAAAATTTTTGTTGTAGGTCAAAAATTGAGTGAGATATGGCTGCCAGAAGTGGAAGATCAAAAAATCGATACAAATGCAAATTTGGCGAAATCAAGTGCCTAGGCCTTCTCCTTTACCTCACTATGGTCAATCATATAAATCTCATCCAAATCGGTGAGAAAAGTTTAAAAACTGTCGGGAAAAGGTCTCATTTTCCTACGTTTTTACAGGAGACCCGTGATAAATACGATGCTACGACTTGGGTAGCAAAGATGAAAATTACAAATAAAAAGAAATTCCTACAACGATGGTAATGAAGCGATGGATTTTCGGAAAGATTTTACAGAAGGACATATTATAATATTATTATTAAGCTGATTCCAAGAGTTGACTACACGATTAGAAATGAAATTGGCAAAGCGAGTGGATTTAAAAATATGTTTTCTATAAATGATATTGTTTCTACGAGAATGTCTTGTATTAAGGGAGGGTAGGAAGAAGAGGGGATTGTCGAGCTCGATGAGTCCGTGTGTCACTTTGTAGGCAAAGCACAAGTCTGCAAGAGCACGTCGATTCTGAAGAGGCTCTAAATTCAGATAAATTAATCGATTAGAATAAGATGTATAAGGAAGTTTGCACTTGGCAAAAATACGACGAGTATACACTTTTTGAACATTTTCAATGACTTTTATCAGCTGTTCCTCATGGGGAGACCAAAGTTCAGAACAATTTTCGAGAATGGGACGGACGTAGGTCATAAACAGGCGAGAGTATAGTTTAGGACTATTGGAGTGGAAAATGCGATAACACGGGTCTCCTGTAAAAACGTAGGAAAATGAGACCTTTTCCCGACAGTTTTTAAACTTTTCTCACCGATTTGGATGAGATTTATATGATTGACCATAGTGAGGTAAAGGAGAAGGCCTAGCCACTTGATTTCGCCAAATTTGCATTTTTATCGATTTTTTGATCTTCCACTTCTGGCAGCCATATCTCACTCAATTTTTGACCTACAACAAAAAATTTTTTTTCCAATCGATTCGAAATGAACTAATCTAGAAGATACTCTATAAAGGATACGTGCAAAAATGCGATCTTCAACCGGTTTTCTTCAAAAAACTGATTTTTTGAGTACAAAATGCTAATTTTCTCAAAACTTTTCCACAAAGGATACGATTTTTATTCGTGATTCTGATTCCCCATCCTCGAATTGTGGTACGTACATATTTCATCAGTCATAACTCACGACAAGCCATATCGATCCTCAGAGAGAGCCGGACTTGGCGTTATTTTCATTCAACAATAAATTTCTTATCTCACCTCTCCTCATTTCCATGCAAATTCTCAAGCATAGTATACCAATCGAAAGCACTCGACGAGCTCTACAAAAATGACTTAGTAGTACAAGTCATGAAACTTGACCGTATTCAAGATATTCTAGAAAATCCGTTTTTTCACTTGCAATTGTTGTGTAATGTAATCGATTCACAACGAAACATTGCTCTTTGCTTTCTCCAATGTGTTTACCAGCACCAGGAGTAGTACCAGCAGGCAGCTGATCATCCCAAGCCGATTGGATGGGCACTAAGGACTACGAAGAAGGGAGGGAAGTACAACCAGAAGGCGAAGGATCTGGACTTTTCAACGAGTACTACAATGATGCCATTGCGGAGGAAGTCGAGAAAAGAATGAAAGAAAAAGTGGACATCCTTCCCGCGGAGAGAATGACCCACGAACAAATCAAGCACCTCATCAGAACTCTCGTCGCAACGAAGAAGAAACATCTCGAGAGTGAGGGAGTGAGGAGCAGAAGAAGAAGAGCATTTCTGGATGATATGCTCATGGATTTGGAGGACGAAGAGATTCAGATCGAGGAGGAGGTCGATGTGGAAGAGGATGATAGAGAGATCACTGCTGAGGCTATCTATGATTTCGTTGGACTATTTCAATGATCCGGATAGTTTTTTTCGATCATTCCGATTCCAATATCGGAAATATCGATGAATAGTTTCGTATTACAGAAAGTTTATTTTTCAATGATGAATATCTCAGATAAACATTTTTGCAATTTTATTTATTGTTCCTTCCTTTAACATTATTAACAAATAATTTTTTAAAAACACACATTGGAGAAAGCAAAGAGCAATGTTTCGTTGTGAATCGATTACATTACACAACAATTGCAAGTGAAAAAAACGGATTTTCTAGAATATCTTGAATACGGTCAAGTTTCATGACTTGTACCACTAAGTCATTTTTGTAGAGCTCGTCGAGTGCTTTCGATTGGTATACTATGCTTGAGAATTTGCATGAAAATGAGGAGAGGTGAGATAAGAAATTTATTGTTGAATGAAAATAACGCCATCCTGCTCTCTCTGAGGATCGATATGGCTTGTCGTGAGTTATGACTGATGAAGTATGTACGTACCTCAATTCGAGGATGGGGAATCAGAATCACGAATAAAAATCGTATCCTTTGTGGAAAAGTTTTGAGAAAATTAGCATTTTGTACTCAAAAAATAAGTTTTTTGAAGAAAACCGGTAGAAGATCGCGTTTTTGCACGTATCCTTTCTTGAGTATCTTCTAGATTACTTCATTTCGAATCGATTGGAAAAAAAATTTTTGTTGTAGGTCAAAAATTGAGTGAGATATGGCTGCCAGAAGTGGAAGATCAAAAAATCGATAAAAATGCAAATTTGGCGAAATCAAGTGCCTAGGCCTTCTCCTTTACCTCACTATGGTCAATCATATAAATCTCATCCAAATCGGTGAGAAAAGTTTAAAAACTGTCGGGAAAAGGTCTCATTTTCCTACGTTTTTACAGGAGACCCGTGATAAATACGATGCTACGACTTGGGTAGCAAAGATGAAAATTACAAATAAAAAGAAATTCCTACAACGATGGTAATGAAGCGATGGATTTTCGGAAAGATTTTACAGAAGGACATATTATAATATTATTATTAAGCTGATTCCAAGAGTTGACTACACGATTAGAAATGAAATTGGCAAAGCGAGTGGATTTAAAAATATGTTTTCTATAAATGATATTGTTTCTACGAGAATGTCTTGTATTAAGGGAGGGTAGGAAGAAGAGGGGATTGTCGAGCTCGATGAGTCCGTGTGTCACTTTGTAGGCAAAGCACAAGTCTGCAAGAGCACGTCGATTCTGAAGAGGCTCTAAATTCAGATAAATTAATCGATTAGAATAAGATGTATAAGGAAGTTTGCACTTGGCAAAAATACGACGAGTATACACTTTTTGAACATTTTCAATGACTTTTATCAGCTGTTCCTCATGGGGAGACCAAAGTTCAGAACAATTTTCGAGAATGGGACGGACGTAGGTCATAAACAGGCGAGAGTATAGTTTAGGACTATTGGAGTGGAAAATGCGATAACACGGGTCTCCTGTAAAAACGTAGGAAAATGAGACCTTTTCCCGACAGTTTTTAAACTTTTCTCACCGATTTGGATGAGATTTATATGATTGACCATAGTGAGGTAAAGGAGAAGGCCTAGGCACTTGATTTCGCCAAATTTGCATTTTTATCGATTTTTTGATCTTCCACTTCTGGCAGCCATATCTCACTCAATTTTTGACCTACAACAAAAATTTTTTTTCCAATCGATTCGAAATGAAGTAATCTAGAAGATACTCAAGAAAGGATACGTGCAAAAACGCGATCTTCTACCGGTTTTCTTCAAAAAACTTATTTTTTGAGTACAAAATGCTAATTTTCTCAAAACTTTTCCACAAAGGATACGATTTTTATTCGTGATTCTGATTCCCCATCCTCGAATTGAGGTACGTACATACTTCATCAGTCATAACTCACGACAAGCCATATCGATCCTCAGAGAGAGCCGGACTTGGCGTTATTTTCATTCAACAATAAATTTCTTATCTCACCTCTCCTCATTTCCATGCAAATTCTCAAGCATAGTATACCAATCGAAAGCACTCGACGAGCTCTACAAAAATGACTTAGTAGTACAAGTTATGAAACTTGACCGTATTCAAGATATTCTAGAAAATCCGTTTTTTCACTTGCAATTGTTGTGTAATGTAATCGATTCACAACGAAACATTGCTCTTTGCTTTCTCCAATGTGTTTACCAGCACCAGGAGTAGTACCAGCAGGCAGCTGATCATCCCAAGCCGATTGGATGGGCACTAAGGACTACGAAGAAGGGAGGGAAGTACAACCAGAAGGCGAAGGATCTGGACTTTTCAACGAGTACTACAATGATGCCATTGCGGAGGAAGTCGAGAAAAGAATGAAAGAAAAAGTGGACATCCTTCCCGCGGAGAGAATGACCCACGAACAAATCAAGCACCTCATCAGAACTCTCGTCGCAACGAAGAAGAAACATCTCGAGAGTGAGGGAGTGAGGAGCAGAAGAAGAAGAGCATTTCTGGATGATATGCTCATGGATTTGGAGGACGAAGAGATTCAGATCGAGGAGGAGGTCGATGTGGAAGAGGATGATAGAGAGATCACTGCTGAGGCTATCTATGATTTCGTTGGACTATTTCAATGATCCGGATAGTTTTTTTCGATCATTCCGATTCCAATATCGGAAATATCGATGAATAGTTTCGTATTACAGAAAGTTTATTTTTCAATGATGAATATCTCAGATAAACATTTTTGCAATTTTATTTATTGTTCCTTCCTTTAACATTATTAACAAATAATTTTTTAAAAACACACATTGGAGAAAGCAAAGAGCAATGTTTCGTTGTGAATCGATTACATTACACAACAATTGCAAGTGAAAAAACGGATTTTCTAGAATATCTTGAATACGGTCAAGTTTCATGACTTGTACCACTAAGTCATTTTTGTAGAGCTCGTCGAGTGCTTTCGATTGGTATACTATGCTTGAGAATTTGCATGGAAATGAGGAGAGGTGAGATAAGAAATTTATTGTTGAATGAAAATAACGCTAAGTCCGGCTCTCTCTGAGGATCGATATGGCTTGTCGTGAGTTATGACTGATGAAGTATGTACGTACCTCAATTCGAGGATGGGGAATCAGAATCACGAATAAAAATCGTATCCTTTGTGGAAAAGTTTTGAGAAAATTAGCATTTTGTACTCAAAAAATAAGTTTTTTGAAGAAAACCGGTAGAAGATCGCGTTTTTGCACGTATCCTTTCTTGAGTATCTTCTAGATTACTTCATTTCGAATCGATTGGAAAAACAATTTTTGTTGTAGGTCAAAAATTGAGTGAGATATGGCTGCCAGAAGTGGAAGATCAAAAAATCGATAAAAATGCAAATTTGGCGAAATCAAGTGCCTAGGCCTTCTCCTTTACCTCACTATGGTCAATCATATAAATCTCATCCAAATCGGTGAGAAAAGTTTAAAAACTGTCGGGAAAAGGTCTCATTTTCCTACGTTTTTACAGGAGACCCGTGATAAATACGATGCTACGACTTGGGTAGCAAAGATGAAAATTACAAATAAAAAGAAATTCCTACAACGATGGTAATGAAGCGATGGATTTTCGGAAAGATTTTACAGAAGGACATATTATAATATTATTATTAAGCTGATTCCAAGAGTTGACTACACGATTAGAAATGAAATTGGCAAAGCGAGTGGATTTAAAAATATGTTTTCTATAAATGATATTGTTTCTACGAGAATGTCTTGTATTAAGGGAGGGTAGGAAGAAGAGGGGATTGTCGAGCTCGATGAGTCCGTGTGTCACTTTGTAGGCAAAGCACAAGTCTGCAAGAGCACGTCGATTCTGAAGAGGCTCTAAATTCAGATAAATTAATCGATTAGAATAAGATGTATAAGGAAGTTTGCACTTGGCAAAAATACGACGAGTATACACTTTTTGAACATTTTCAATGACTTTTATCAGCTGTTCCTCATGGGGAGACCAAAGTTCAGAACAATTTTCGAGAATGGGACGGACGTAGGTCATAAACAGGCGAGAGTATAGTTTAGGACTATTGGAGTGGAAAATGCGATAACACGGGTCTCCTGTAAAAACGTAGGAAAATGAGACCTTTTCCCGACAGTTTTTAAACTTTTCTCACCGATTTGGATGAGATTTATATGATTGACCATAGTGAGGTAAAGGAGAAGGCCTAGGCACTTGATTTCGCCAAATTTGCATTTTTATCGATTTTTTGATCTTCCACTTCTGGCAGCCATATCTCACTCAATTTTTGACCTACAACAAAAATTTTTTTTCCAATCGATTCGAAATGAAGTAATCTAGAAGATACTCAAGAAAGGATACGTGCAAAAACGCGATCTTCTACCGGTTTTCTTCAAAAAACTTATTTTTTTAGTACAAAATGCTAATTTTCTCAAAACTTTTCCACAAAGGATACGATTTTTATTCGTGATTCTGATTCCCCATCCTCGAATTGAGGTACGTACATACTTCATCAGTCATAACTCACGACAAGCCATATCGATCCTCAGAGAGAGCCGGACTTAGCGTTATTTTCATTCAACAATAAATTTCTTATCTCACCTCTCCTCATTTTCATGCAAATTCTCAAGCATAGTATACCAATCGAAAGCACTCGACGAGCTCTACAAAAATGACTTAGTAGTACAAGTCATGAAACTTGACCGTATTCAAGATATTCTAGAAAATCCGTTTTTTCACTTGCAATTGTTGTGTAATGTAATCGATTCACAACGAAACATTGCTCTTTGCTTTCTCCAATGTGTTTACCAGCACCAGGAGTAGTACCAGCAGGCAGCTGATCATCCCAAGCCGATTGGATGGGCACTAAGGACTACGAAGAAGGGAGGGAAGTACAACCAGAAGGCGAAGGATCTGGACTTTTCAACGAGTACTACAATGATGCCATTGCGGAGGAAGTCGAGAAAAGAATGAAAGAAAAAGTGGACATCCTTCCCGCGGAGAGAATGACCCACGAACAAATCAAGCACCTCATCAGAACTCTCGTCGCAACGAAGAAGAAACATCTCGAGAGTGAGGGAGTGAGGAGCAGAAGAAGAAGAGCATTTCTGGATGATATGCTCATGGATTTGGAGGACGAAGAGATTCAGATCGAGGAGGAGGTCGATGTGGAAGAGGATGATAGAGAGATCACTGCTGAGGCTATCTATGATTTCGTTGGACTATTTCAATGATCCGGATAGTTTTTTTCGATCATTCCGATTCCAATATCGGAAATATCGATGAATAGTTTCGTATTACAGAAAGTTTATTTTTCAATGATGAATATCTCAGATAAACATTTTTGCAATTTTATTTATTGTTCCTTCCTTTAACATTATTAACAAATAATTTTTTAAAAACACACATTGGAGAAAGCAAAGAGCAATGTTTCGTTGTGAATCGATTACATTACACAACAATTGCAAGTGAAAAAACGGATTTTCTAGAATATCTTGAATACGGTCAAGTTTCATGACTTGTACTACTAAGTCATTTTTGTAGAGCTCGTCGAGTGCTTTCGATTGGTATACTATGCTTGAGAATTTGCATGAAAATGAGGAGAGGTGAGATAAGAAATTTATTGTTGAATGAAAATAACGCCAAGTCCGGCTCTCTCTGAGGATCGATATGGCTTGTCGTGAGTTATGACTGATGAAGTATGTACGTACCTCAATTCGAGGATGGGGAATCAGAATCACGAATAAAAATCGTATCCTTTGTGGAAAAGTTTTGAGAAAATTAGCATTTTGTACTCAAAAAATAAGTTTTTTGAAGAAAACCGGTAGAAGATCGCGTTTTTGCACGTATCCTTTCTTGAGTATCTTCTAGATTACTTCATTTCGAATCGATTGGAAAAAAAATTTTTGTTGTAGGTCAAAAATTGAGTGAGATATGGCTGCCAGAAGTGGAAGATCAAAAAATCGATAAAAATGCAAATTTGGCGAAATCAAGTGCCTAGGCCTTCTCCTTTACCTCACTATGGTCAATCATATAAATCTCATCCAAATCGGTGAGAAAAGTTTAAAAACTGTCGGGAAAAGGTCTCATTTTCCTACGTTTTTACAGGAGACCCGTGATAAATACGATGCTACGACTTGGGTAGCAAAGATGAAAATTACAAATAAAAAGAAATTCCTACAACGATGGTAATGAAGCGATGGATTTTCGGAAAGATTTTACAGAAGGACATATTATAATATTATTATTAAGCTGATTCCAAGAGTTGACTACACGATTAGAAATGAAATTGGCAAAGCGAGTGGATTTAAAAATATGTTTTCTATAAATGATATTGTTTCTACGAGAATGTCTTGTATTAAGGGAGGGTAGGAAGAAGAGGGGATTGTCGAGCTCGATGAGTCCGTGTGTCACTTTGTAGGCAAAGCACAAGTCTGCAAGAGCACGTCGATTCTGAAGAGGCTCTAAATTCAGATAAATTAATCGATTAGAATAAGATGTATAAGGAAGTTTGCACTTGGCAAAAATACGACGAGTATACACTTTTTGAACATTTTCAATGACTTTTATCAGCTGTTCCTCATGGGGAGACCAAAGTTCAGAACAATTTTCGAGAATGGGACGGACGTAGGTCATAAACAGGCGAGAGTATAGTTTAGGACTATTGGAGTGGAAAATGCGATAACACGGGTCTCCTGTAAAAACGTAGGAAAATGAGACCTTTTCCCGACAGTTTTTAAACTTTTCTCACCGATTTGGATGAGATTTATATGATTGACCATAGTGAGGTAAAGGAGAAGGCCTAGGCACTTGATTTCGCCAAATTTGCATTTTTATCGATTTTTTGATCTTCCACTTCTGGCAGCCATATCTCACTCAATTTTTGACCTACAACAAAAATTTTTTTTCCAATCGATTCGAAATGAAGTAATCTAGAAGATACTCAAGAAAGGATACGTGCAAAAACGCGATCTTCTACCGGTTTTCTTCAAAAAACTTATTTTTTTAGTACAAAATGCTAATTTTCTCAAAACTTTTCCACAAAGGATACGATTTTTATTCGTGATTCTGATTCCCCATCCTCGAATTGAGGTACGTACATACTTCATCAGTCATAACTCACGACAAGCCATATCGATCCTCAGAGAGAGCCGGACTTAGCGTTATTTTCATTCAACAATAAATTTCTTATCTCACCTCTCCTCATTTTCATGCAAATTCTCAAGCATAGTATACCAATCGAAAGCACTCGACGAGCTCTACAAAAATGACTTAGTAGTACAAGTCATGAAACTTGACCGTATTCAAGATATTCTAGAAAATCCGTTTTTTCACTTGCAATTGTTGTGTAATGTAATCGATTCACAACGAAACATTGCTCTTTGCTTTCTCCAATGTGTTTACCAGCACCAGGAGTAGTACCAGCAGGCAGCTGATCATCCCAAGCCGATTGGATGGGCACTAAGGACTACGAAGAAGGGAGGGAAGTACAACCAGAAGGCGAAGGATCTGGACTTTTCAACGAGTACTACAATGATGCCATTGCGGAGGAAGTCGAGAAAAGAATGAAAGAAAAAGTGGACATCCTTCCCGCGGAGAGAATGACCCACGAACAAATCAAGCACCTCATCAGAACTCTCGTCGCAACGAAGAAGAAACATCTCGAGAGTGAGGGAGTGAGGAGCAGAAGAAGAAGAGCATTTCTGGATGATATGCTCATGGATTTGGAGGACGAAGAGATTCAGATCGAGGAGGAGGTCGATGTGGAAGAGGATGATAGAGAGATCACTGCTGAGGCTATCTATGATTTCGTTGGACTATTTCAATGATCCGGATAGTTTTTTTCGATCATTCCGATTCCAATATCGGAAATATCGATGAATAGTTTCGTATTACAGAAAGTATATTTTTCAATGATGAATATCTCAGATAAACATTTTTGCAATTTTATTTATTGTTCCTTCCTTTAACATTATTAACAAATAATTTTTTAAAAACACACATTGGAGAAAGCAAAGAGCAATGTTTCGTTGTGAATCGATTACATTACACAACAATTGCAAGTGAAAAAACGGATTTTCTAGAATATCTTGAATACGGTCAAGTTTCATGACTTGTACTACTAAGTCATTTTTGTAGAGCTCGTCGAGTGCTTTCGATTGGTATACTATGCTTGAGAATTTGCATGAAAATGAGGAGAGGTGAGATAAGAAATTTATTGTTGAATGAAAATAACGCCAAGTCCGGCTCTCTCTGAGGATCGATATGGCTTGTCGTGAGTTATGACTGATGAAGTATGTACGTACCTCAATTCGAGGATGGGGAATCAGAATCACGAATAAAAATCGTATCCTTTGTGGAAAAGTTTTGAGAAAATTAGCATTTTGTACTCAAAAAATAAGTTTTTTGAAGAAAACCGGTAGAAGATCGCGTTTTTGCACGTATCCTTTCTTGAGTATCTTCTAGATTACTTCATTTCGAATCGATTGGAAAAAAAATTTTTGTTGTAGGTCAAAAATTGAGTGAGATATGGCTGCCAGAAGTGGAAGATCAAAAAATCGATAAAAATGCAAATTTGGCGAAATCAAGTGCCTAGGCCTTCTCCTTTACCTCACTATGGTCAATCATATAAATCTCATCCAAATCGGTGAGAAAAGTTTAAAAACTGTCGGGAAAAGGTCTCATTTTCCTACGTTTTTACAGGAGACCCGTGATAAATACGATGCTACGACTTGGGTAGCAAAGATGAAAATTACAAATAAAAAGAAATTCCTACAACGATGGTAATGAAGCGATGGATTTTCGGAAAGATTTTACAGAAGGACATATTATAATATTATTATTAAGCTGATTCCAAGAGTTGACTACACGATTAGAAATGAAATTGGCAAAGCGAGTGGATTTAAAAATATGTTTTCTATAAATGATATTGTTTCTACGAGAATGTCTTGTATTAAGGGAGGGTAGGAAGAAGAGGGGATTGTCGAGCTCGATGAGTCCGTGTGTCACTTTGTAGGCAAAGCACAAGTCTGCAAGAGCACGTCGATTCTGAAGAGGCTCTAAATTCAGATAAATTAATCGATTAGAATAAGATGTATAAGGAAGTTTGCACTTGGCAAAAATACGACGAGTATACACTTTTTGAACATTTTCAATGACTTTTATCAGCTGTTCCTCATGGGGAGACCAAAGTTCAGAACAATTTTCGAGAATGGGACGGACGTAGGTCATAAACAGGCGAGAGTATAGTTTAGGACTATTGGAGTGGAAAATGCGATAACACGGGTCTCCTGTAAAAACGTTGGAAAATGAGACCTTTTCCCGACAGTTTTTAAACTTTTCTCACCGATTTGGATGAGATTTATATGATTGACCATAGTGAGGTAAAGGAGAAGGCCTAGGCACTTGATTTCGCCAAATTTGCATTTTTATCGATTTTTTGATCTTCCACTTCTGGCAGCCATATCTCACTCAATTTTTGACCTACAACAAAAATTTTTTTCCAATCGATTCGAAATGAAGTAATCTAGAAGATACTCAAGAAAGGATACGTGCAAAAACGCGATCTTCTACCGGTTTTCTTCAAAAAACTTATTTTTTGAGTACAAAATGCTAATTTTCTCAAAACTTTTCCACAAAGGATACGATTTTTATTCGTGATTCTGATTCCCCATCCTCGAATTGAGGTACGTACATACTTCATCAGTCATAACTCACGACAAGCCATATCGATCCTCAGAGAGAGCCGGACTTAGCGTTATTTTCATTCAACAATAAATTTCTTATCTCACCTCTCCTCATTTTCATGCAAATTCTCAAGCATAGTATACCAATCGAAAGCACTCGACGAGCTCTACAAAAATGACTTAGTAGTACAAGTCATGAAACTTGACCGTATTCAAGATATTCTAGAAAATCCGTTTTTTCACTTGCAATTGTTGTGTAATGTAATCGATTCACAACGAAACATTGCTCTTTGCTTTCTCCAATGTGTGTTTTTAAAAAATTATTTGTTAATAATGTTAAAGGAAGGAACAATAAATAAAATTGCAAAAATGTTTATCTGAGATATTCATCATTGAAAAATAAACTTTCTGTAATACGAAACTATTCATCGATATTTCCGATATTGGAATCGGAATGATCGAAAAAAACTATCCGGATCATTGAAATAGTCCAACGAAATCATAGATAGCCTCAGCAGTGATCTCTCTATCATCCTCTTCCACATCGACCTCCTCCTCGATCTGAATCTCTTCGTCCTCCAAATCCATGAGCATATCATCCAGAAATGCTCTTCTTCTTCTGCTCCTCACTCCCTCACTCTCGAGATGTTTCTTCTTCGTTGCGACGAGAGTTCTGATGAGGTGCTTGATTTGTTCGTGGGTCATTCTCTCCGCGGGAAGGATGTCCACTTTTTCTTTCATTCTTTTCTCGACTTCCTCCGCAATGGCATCATTGTAGTACTCGTTGAAAAGTCCAGATCCTTCGCCTTCTGGTTGTACTTCCCTCCCTTCTTCGTAGTCCTTAGTGCCCATCCAATCGGCTTGGGATGATCAGCTGCCTGCTGGTACTACTCCTGGTGCTGGTAAACACATTGGAGAAAGCAAAGAGCAATGTTTCGTTGTGAATCGATTACATTACACAACAATTCCAAGTGAAAAAACGGATTTTCTAGAATATCTTGAATACGGTCAAGTTTCATGACTTGTACTACTAAGTCATTTTTGTAGAGCTCGTCGAGTGCTTTCGATTGGTATACTATGCTTGAGAATTTGCATGAAAATGAGGAGAGGTGAGATAAGAAATTTATTGTTGAATGAAAATAACGCCAAGTCCGGCTCTCTCTGAGGATCGATATGGCTTGTCGTGAGTTATGACTGATGAAATATGTACGTACCTCAATCGAGGATGGGGAATCAGAATCACGAATAAAAATCGTATCCTTTGTGGAAAAGTTTTGAGAAAATTAGCATTTTGTACTCAAAAAATCAGTTTTTTGAAGAAAACCGGTAGAAGATCGCGTTTTTGCACGTATCCTTTATTGAGTATCTTCTAGATTAGTTCATTTCGAATCGATTGGAAAAAAATTGTTTTGTTGTAGGTCAAAAATTGAGTGAGATATGGCTGCCAGAAGTGGAAGATCAAAAAATCGATAAAAATGCAAATTTGGCGAAATCAAGTGGCTAGGCCTTCTCCTTTACCTCACTATGGTCAATCATATAATTCTCATCCAAATCGGTGAGAAAAGTTGAAAAACTGTCGGTTGGCTTCTTTCATTCTTACAGGAGATCCGTGTTATGCGTACTCCACTACCTATTAAATATTTGATCAGAAATTATACTTTACTTTCGCACCGCATAAAGTATATTATTATTATCGCTTCTTCCACAGAGAAAAAAGATCACACAAATAGATTTATGTATTAGAAAATTATAATAAATATAATAATAATGAATATGTTTCATGCACCGATTTGAAAAAAAAGAAACAAAAGTTATTGTCAAATTCACTAACGTATCGGTATTCTTAGAAGGGAAGAATACCAACAAATAGTGGAGTTATGACTGGTGTTATGCACCATCTGAACGAATTTGAAATTCTGATCGGAAATTCATTGTGTCTACAATAAAATATACGAAATACATGCGAAAATAGATATATGCGAACGCCTTACCCATTACACTGTGGTTTGTGAACGAAAGTCAGCCTAGTTCACATAGTAACGCTCTGAAATGACGATTTGCTCGAGTTTCAGAAGCACATAGCAAGTAGACTCAAAAGTGTTTCAATCAGAAGTTCAATCCGGTTCTCATGCGACATGGAAACAACACTGTGAGCTGATTATGAGGCCCTTCTTTTTTAATTCAAATATTTATATATATTTAAGTATATTATAGCAAATATTTTCACATTTTCGTATATTATATTATCTTTTCATTTTTGAGTTCTTTTTGCAGGTGCTTATTATTTTGCCTGATCCCGCCTTTAAAATTTCGTGACAGATACTATGTAATCAACACTTTGCAAGTAATAGCAGTGCGTCACAACGCGGAAAAATCTTTCCCATATATTTATCTTTCAGTTCCTATCATATGTTATGAACATCTTTCGCTTTACTTTCGATATTCTTCCTCGTGCTTCATTTTATGTTAATTTTAAAAATATTTTCTAGTTTACAAACTCTTTTATCTTCGATTTGAGAATATTCTAATGACTGAAAGTTATATATTTGCAAGGAGATTTCTTTAAAACAAGTAAACAATTTAATAATGATCACAATTTCTCTCTCAAATGTTTCTCTTCGATATGGATTTGAATGGGAACACGATTATTTCATCGACATTGCAATGGCGTAAGTGTGCACATTTATCTTTATGGTCTATATAAAATGTACTTGCATAATTTCCTTGATACTGGTGCTAAACAGAGAAAGAACTATCGATTAACTCATCACTTTTTCCTCCCTTCCTTCCTCGCTCTCCCTGATCTACCTACTATCTCACTTGTCCTCTCTCTCTAAACATAGAAACACATTGTGGATGTGGCTGGCTACTCTCGTACCAAATAAACAACTATATTATATGTGGTCAATAATAATATTGAGATCGCTGAATATGTAGTGTAAAAAACCCGGAATAAATAATTCATCTCTTTTTCCGTATAAATCATATATAATAAATATTCAATTTTAAATAATAACATCATATGCTTTGAGTACGTAGAAAGGCATCTAGTTATGCAACAGCCACTTAAAGACAGATTATCTTTGATCTTCTTGCTCTTGAGAACACGATTACGATAGCGCAAGACTATACCATATGATAAAAAACTATGAATAAATAAATAAATACGATTATTCTTTACTTACACGAAACTGTCAACATCTGCGGTTCAAAAGCCGCGAAAAGTAAAGAAAAAGGCGAGATTGACTATGAGTTGTCTTTCACCACATTCGAGCAGACTATTTATGCATATTAGAATCATTTTAGATGTCAACAAGCAGTTGTCTTCTTCTCTTTATTCACTCTTCACCCTATAATATTTTACATTCTCATACAAAAAAATGCCCATCTTCGTAAAGATATTCAATTATTATCGATAGTTTGTCAGGTATGCCAATATTGAATACTCGTTGTAAGTCGAAAGTGTTATTTGGACAAATCTGAACGAAATAATTGCTGATATTCGGGTTGATTATTTTCTAATTCTTTCTATATATTAATTTATATATATACGTGTTACAGATATTCCTTTTCAGATTACATTAATCATAACAGAATGGACATTTTGTCTTGGACTTCGTATTTACGTCATTCTTCCTTTTGTTGGATTCTACTGCGAAGGTCCTTTATGCACTATGCAAGTGCCGAAATGGATTTTACTGGTAAATCGTTCAAGTATTTTATTTATACTATGAAACCGAAATCAGCGACAATAGGTAAATATAATAAATATCCGGTTTAATCGAGGTTCATCATCTTTACAAACCAATTTACCATCCCATTGCAGTTAATTCTTTCCATAGGAGTTATCGTCATTCTTCCTCCATTTCATTATTTATTAATGAAAATACATCAAATTATCATAAGCAGCACGGAGAGCAAGATGTATTTGTCAAATAGGTAAGGAATATACGTAGGGGCCGCTGGCTCCGCCCACTTTGTGCGGATCCTTGCACTTCATTATAAACGATCCCCCACCCTCGCATTCAATAATAGCTGCAGGCAGAATTCATATCAAAAAGCGTTTTTCCAACATCAGCCGCCGTACCAAATCATTTTTTGGACTTTTCTGAAGGGCCTTTTTTGTGTATAGGTACTTTTTTAAAGAATGATACTTTATTTGCATAAGACAAATCAGCGAGATTGAATCAAACCAGTAGGATACGGGCGAAAAATCAACGAACGTGCCAATACACTAAGAGATGACTATAACGGGGGAACGATAAACACAAACAAAAATTAGGAGCGAGGGAGTGTTAACAGAAAATGTAACAAATCGGATAAATGGTGAATGAAATCAATAAATAGACAAACTTGAATGTCTAAAACATGTAAAAAGCTATGCGAATAATTCGAAACGAAAAATGTGAAGAATGGGGTATTGAGTTGTAACATGGGAATGGTCCATCTAGAAATGGTTATCTTGATATCTTTCATAATCATTCTTCATCTCTTCATCTATGTACACGTGTCGTTCTTGCTGCGCATCTACCGTTGTAGGTGAACTCTCTGAAAACGTAAACAATTATGGAGAGTGAAATGAAATTATGAAAGTTTCAGTGGTTTAAAGGAATGTTTCAAAAACTTTCATTAAACAAACAAATTTCACAGCTAATTCGTCTCAAAATATCCAAGGAACAACAAATTATTGCAGATTGAAAAAGGAACAAAAAACTAACCAATGACATCATCCACATTCATTGTCTCCCCTTTGTAGACCATCAGAGTTAATGCATGATCTGCAATTCAAATTTTATTAAAATACATTTCTATTTCTGAAATATACCATATATAACACTGTATTTAATGCAGTTTTTTGTAATAATAGCAATATTAGATATAATAACCAACCATTGTTCTCCGTGAATCCCTATTGTATGAAAACGACGCCTCGAATAGAACGGTATTAGCCTGAAATAAGTTAGGTTAGTGGATCAAAGATGAACATTTCATAGCACCTTTGCTTATTCATCCATACATTAACGATTTCCATCTTCTAAATACGATACATATCTGATATATCTGAAAGTAAATTGATTAGAATATTGACATTAAAATTAGATATCAACCTTTATGCAGAACATTAAGGGGTAGCATTGCCCACGAAGTCAATCGATCGGTACCTGTACCTGCTTAGGAGGGAGAGAAAGAGAAATAGAAAGAGATAGAGAGACAGAGAATGAGAGATAGATAGGATGATCAAAGGTTTTCACGGACGTTCATCGTAGATTCATATTATATAGGATTTAGTTTAATGCAGACCATCATCGACGACGATTTATATGTTGTGTTCATTTGGTTTGAATATATTGGAGATTAATTGCGTGAATATATTACATAAATAAAAAAAGAAATGAGCATAATACTACCTACAGTAATCCGAGGGGAGTCGCAAGGTGAAGTTGACAACGAATCCGGTGTAATAACAAGGTTAGGACGGGAGCAACGAGTATTCTGCAAAATTTCAGTGATCAAATAGCAATGATAAAACAACAGCAAAAGAACTATGACCAACCTTACCTTTTAAAGAGTCACTTTAGTTGTTTCAGCAAGAATAAACATAGATCCTGTGCCTTGTATAGTGAATAGTAACAGTTCGATCACAACCAATCTGAAAAGGATCAAAGAATATACTACACAGCAAAGAGCGGAGAATATCGTCCAATCGTTCAAAATTCTGCAAGAACCATAGTCAATCGAAAATTAAACACGACATTAATTTATTAATAAAAAAAACTCACCAAAATATCGATTCATCTCCTTCAATAGTTCTTCATTCAACAATTCGACCACTAACAACGGAGAGAGAAGATAACAATGAATACCAATTTCAAATGAAATGAAATTTGAATGAAGTGGTATATATACTATCTCGATCATTTGCATACACAATCAAACTAATACGAACTCAACTACAAACTACATCTTTTTTTACGAACTGCAATCACACTGATATTTCCTCTTTCTTGAACGTTTGTCAAAGATTAACTCAATGAAATATCAAATATGGATCAATAAGTGTTACAATAACTCATTAGCTGGCACAACTGACCTAATGCATGCCTCAGATACAATCCAATCAAGAAAAGTATAGTAACGAACCATTTGCAAAGTTGCAGCAGTCCGCATGCTGACGATACACCAAGTGTAAAGTAAAAACACCTAAAAACTATTATATTTAATGCGATATATGAAGGAAAGGGCATTTATCGATCGTCAAACATGGATTATGACAAATGAGTTATGGGAGCTACGTCAGCTAAATCGAGCAAAACTATCTCCGAATAGCAAGATGACGATGGAACATGTTGCTTATCTTCGATTCATACAGAAATATTGCCAAAAATATTGCAACAACAAAGAAAAACGCAAAGAAACAAAGTAAAATGTCCGAAGCCTTGATAGAGGTGGCAGCCGGAACATAAGCCGGCGAATGGCAAATGAAACTCCAAACTACGAATGAAAATGATAGGTCCAAATTTAGAAAGTGTATTTTTTCTATGGCAGTCCAATTTAGAGTGGAGGTTAGAAAAGGGAGTAGAGTGTATGTAAAATTGAGAGTGCGCAGACACTGGAAAAAAGTTGTACATTCCAACCCTACCACTTTTTGTGATCGGTCGTTTTTCTCTGTTCTCTCTTCACCTTCCTTTGCTCTCTCGTTTTCTTCCCCTTACCATCTCAGATTTTGGCTGTTTTTGGACCAAAAAAGTAACGAATTATAAGGGGATTTTCGACTGATTTGGTACGGCGGCAGGAGAGTCATTGAAAACTTCGGCAAAATGCTAAAAAAGTATGGTACATCATGGTGTACTTTAACCATCTGCGCGCTCTCACTTTTGCGTGCTCTTTTTTTTAGCTGCATCTTTTTCTCTGTCACTCGAAAAGCTGTACCTCATGCCCTCAGCCATTTTATGAAACGAATGAAGATTAAAAAAAAACTATTTGTTATCGTTAATTTATCGGATAAGGAAGCGATCGCCAGAGAAACTAAAATTATTAGTTCACTCGGGAACAGTTCAATTTTTTAATTGTTAAATATCTCACGCTTGTCCTTGGGCGCGAGTGTCCTGGCGTTGATGGTCCCGATGTAGAAGTGGCGACTCATCAGGATGGCTTACAACTACCGCCTGCCGAGGCTTCTGGTAGAGGGACAACTAGGCGGAGGGAATCGGAGACGGAGGGAAGAAATTCGTTTCCAACCGCTCGCCGCTCACTTTAGAACCCAGAACGGATCAGACTCGGCTGGTTTGCATTTAGTAAGCTTTCCAGTCTCCTCTCATCTCGCCTTTTGCCCATGAAGATTAAAAGACGACTCTTCGAGAGCTGCATCACCTCTACCGTACTCTACGGCAGCGAAGTATGGGCCTTACGATCGAGTGACAAGGAGCGACTGAGTGTGACCCAGAGAAAGATGGAGAGGAAGATGATAGGAGTAACCCTAATGGAGCGATGGAGAAACGAGCGGATACGAGAGATCACCAAGCTACGCGATTGGGTCCAAGAGGGATTGAAACGCAAGGAACGCTGGGCACTCAAAGTGCGGGATATGGACACGGAACATTGGAGTCGTGCGACAACACTATGGACGCCTTACAACTGGACACGGCCCCCGGGAAAGCCACGAGTTCGATGGAGAGACGATTTGAAGCGAGCCATCGGTGTCAATTGGTGGAATGCAACCCGTGCTGAATACCACCGACTCATCTGAGCATTAATGCCTGACATGATAAAGAAATTGAAATTGAATCTCACGCTTGCACAAATTTGAGAATTTTAGGGATGTACCCTATTCCCAGGCTAACCGCCTCCCCTATCCCTATTCCCCCTATTCCCCTTTCGACCGCTAACCCCCTTTCTCCACCTTTAGAGTTATTTTAGAATTAGTTTAGAATGTAGTCGTGCTTTGTATTTTAATTTAATTAGTATAGCATATAAATAGCGGCATTACGCCATTATTATTAGGTCATTCTCTCCACGCGGTTGTTCTCTCCCCGCCCTCGGCCTCTCGTCTCCTTTCCCCTTCGCCTTTTGGATTGTATTTTGTAGGTTGAGTTGGAGATAAAAGATTGATATTTGATCTCAAGTCGTGTGTGCTTACCCACAAGTTTAAGAACCCGGCCATTGTAAATCCTTACAAGAATACGTTTTGCTGTGTGGCTTATGCCGTAAATTTTCAGTCAATATTCAATATTTTCAATATTCACTGAAATCACAAAAAAAGTTAACAGCGATGTACTGTAGCGCCGGAAAGTCAGTGCCAACTTTTTGTTTTGTTATATTTTGTGAACCAAGAGTGCTATCGGGCCGCTCTTGTGAGTTCTTATGGGAAATTTATCGAGGAATCCGGCCCTGATATTGCTGAATCATGAACATTTCTCATTGTTGCGTAATGATGACGCAATCGAAGTCCACTTTTTTGAAAAATCATAACTCCGAGGAAAATTTTGTAGGTAATTAGCGTTGTGGTCCGATGAGTCAGATAGATCATTTTTAAAAATATTAAAATATTGTTAGAGTGAACCAATAACTCGAGTTTCTATGGCCATCTCCTCATTATAGGATAATTCAAGGATAAAAACTAATGAAATATTATTTAAAATCTAATCTTTATTCATTTCCTTAATCGGCACGATGCATGAATCCGTCCCCGAAGGCGTCGTTTAGGGAAGAGTGTGCGGGACTGTATATTTTTTCGCTGGAACAGTTCACATTTTAGAGCTCTTAAAATAGCCTCTACATTCGAAGTGGCTATGCTGAGCTTGAATGTTATTGGGTTTTCCTATTTTGGACGAGAGCCTGCGAATTACGAAGAGCTTTTGCAGGTAATTTTTTAAAATTCGCATGTTATATTTTCTACGGAGGGAGGGGAGGCAACAAATCGACACTAAAACACCTCTCTTAGTGCATCAACAAGTACTTGAAAATGCTAAAACATCGGCACTTTGTTTTCACAAATGTTTTTTTCTCAGACGTTGCAAATTCCAGATACCAGAGATTGCGATGTTTGCCAATCGAGGAGGAACTTTGCTACTGTTTGGACCTCCAACAGAACCTCAAATGTTTATTTATGGTTAGCAATTAGAATTAAGCATTATTTAAAAATAATTAAATCATCAGAAATATCAATTCTCGGCTTCGAGCTAATCCTATTCGCACCTCCGTTCGCCTTTTTCTTTATTCATGCGATTTTCAATATGAAAACAAAACAGGTAACAGTTTATCTGAGTTCCTATCATATCAGTAACGTTGAAAACATTATATAAGCCAATCTTTCAACTCTAAACTCTCATTTTTTATCCATATCCATTTGATTCGTTCAGAAAAGCCTCACAAGTACTACACAGAGTATGCAGAACCGAATGATGGTCGTCTTCCTCGCTCAGGTTTCTTGTAACATTAGTTTAGCCATTATGATGGCTAAACTAATGTGACAACTTTTTTTAAAACCGACAATTCTTTAGTTGAATTATACAAGTGAAATTTCAGTTGATCGTCTCTAATATCTGTTATATATTTCCACTCTTTATGATGACTATATTCATGGTTATTGATTCTGAATGGGTACCTTCTATTATGTATGCCATCTTTCGAGTTGTCCTACTTGTAAGTTAGAGTAGGAATGTCCCTGAAAAGTCTTAGTATTGATGATCACTCGTAACCATGAAATCTTTCGTTTACTATAATTTAAAAATCTTGTCCAGTGAGGCAACAAGTTTATCTGATCATTACGTGTGAGTATTTGAGAGAAGGCTTTCAACTTTCTAATTCAAATTAATTTAATCTAATTCAGACCATGTTCTCAACACATTCACTTATGCTCTCACTTACATTTCTTCTGAAGAATTCATTCTATAGAAAGGTAATTTACGACCATACTCTACTATTATAGGACAATGAAAGCAAAATTTCCCATATGTAGGCCAACCATTTCCATAATATTCCTACTTGTGTACACGATTCATAATAACATGGTCAGTGAGGTGAACTAACACCCTCTCCCAGTAGCCCAAATAGCAACGAATTGTCCATATATCTGACGGTCAGTATTTGCACGAATACGGGCAAATAATTAGCTATCCCTTAAGCAGCGGTGGTCGAGTGGGGTAAGGCGGTGGGTTGGGGTACTGGTGACACTGGTTCGACCCCTTGCTGGTGCAAAATCCCTACTGGAGCAACATCTCTGTGAACCCATTGAGTCGTATTCATTTCAGAAGGCCATGCAAAAAATACGACATATCATTGATAGAATCAAAAGAAAGAATAATATCCCCGTCAAACCTCGAGGATCTATCTCAATTGTTCCCATAGTCCACTTATTTCTCATTTTTTGTCGTTTTATCTTTGTCACAATATAAGAAATGATTTTCAGCGAAAACTTTCGTGTGAACCCAGGATAGATGATTCTGGATAAGTAATTTGGAAGAGATCACTCGTTGACTACAAAGAAGTGAGACCATATGAAATACAGGGCGTACCAAAATTGCCCGGACTGTTCTCTTCATATAATGCCCCTTGAGAAATACGTGATTGTGTACCTCGAGTATAGTGTAATTATGAATAATATGAATATATACATAATACAATCTGCTAGATTAACTTAAAACTGTTTTCTAAGCAAAAAAAAACCAATTTACCTCGATCATGACGCTCGCATTTGGAATGAAAAAAGTAGATTGTGCAGTTAAATCATTGAAAATTCCCCCCGAACGCAGAATGTTTTGTTGAATTTAATATGACTCATGAGATGACGATATAAATGTGCAATCTTTAATAGAAATATCAACCGCGTTCGTGGTGTAATGGTCAGCATGGATGCCTTCCAAGCATTCGACGGGGGTTCGATTCCCCCCGAACGCAGAATGTTTTGTTGAATTTAATATGACTCATGAGATGACGATATAAATGTGCAATCTTTAATAGAAATATCAACCGCGTTCGTGGTGTAATGGTCAGCATGGATGCCTTCCAAGCATTCGACGGGGGTTCGATTCCCCCCGAACGCAGAATGTTTTGTTGAATTTAATATGACTCATGAGATGACGATATAAATGTGCAATCTTTAATAGAAATATCAACCGCGTTCGTGGTGTAATGGTCAGCATGGATGCCTTCCAAGCATTCGACGGGGGTTCGATTCCCCCCGAACGTAGAATGTTTTGTTGAATTTAATATGACTCATGAGATGACGATATAAATGTGCAATCTTTAATAGAAATATCAACCGCGTTCGTGGTGTAATGGTCAGCATGGATGCCTTCCAAGCATTCGACGGGGGTTCGATTCCCCCCGAACGCAGAATGTTTTGTTGAATTTAATATGACTCATGAGATGACGATATAAATGTGCAATCTTTAATAGAACTAGCAACCGCGTTCGTGGTGTAATGGTCAGCATGGATGCCTTCCAAGCATTCGACGGGGTTCGATTCCCCCCGAACGTAGAATGTTTTGTTGAATTTAATATGACTCATGAGATGACGATATAAATGTGCAATCTTTAATAGAACTAGCAACCGTTCGTGGTGTAATGGTCAGCATGGATGCCTTCCAAGCATTCGACGGGGGTTCGATTCCCCCCGAACGCAGAATGTTTTGTTGAATTTAATATGACTCATGAGATGACGATATAAATGTGCAATCTTTAATAGAACTAGCAACCGTTCGTGGTGTAATGGTCAGCATGGATGCCTTCCAAGCATTCGACGGGGTTCGATTCCCCCCGAACGTAGAATGTTTTGTTGAATTTAATATGACTCATGAGATGACGATATAAATGTGCAATCTTTAATAGAAATATCAACCGCGTTCGTGGTGTAATGGTCAGCATGGATGCCTTCCAAGCATTCGACGGGGTTCGATTCCCCCCGAACGTAGAATGTTTTGTTGAATTTAATATGACTCATGAGATGACGATATAAATGTGCAATCTTTAATAGAAATATCAACCGCGTTCGTGGTGTAATGGTCAGCATGGATGCCTTCCAAGCATTCGACGGGGGTTCGATTCCCCCCGAACGCAGAATGTTTTGTTGAATTTAATATGACTCATGAGATGACGATATAAATGTGCAATCTTTAATAGAACTAGCAACCGTTCGTGGTGTAATGGTCAGCATGGATGCCTTCCAAGCATTCGACGGGGGTTCGATTCCCCCCGAACGCATTAATATTTTGTACAATTTTATATGACTCATGAGATGACGATATAAGCATGGATGCAATATTCTTTTGCTACAGTTCAAAATGAAATATTAAAAGAATTTATCGATAAAATTTCTTCATTTTCTTCATCGATCAATTCTCTTCTGAGATCATTCGCAACTAATTTTGGAGCCTATTCAAATATCATTTCTTCAGGTACCTGTAAATATTGTTTTTAAATAATTTTTTTTAAATTTTGTGAACATTGTGATCGTGCTGTTCAGGCACTAGATAATAATCTCGTTGAGCATCCAATTGAAGATAGTTCTCGTCAGGAGATAACTGTAAAAAATACAAATTACACAAGATTGATAGTAATTATCCGAAGGTTTTCTCGAATTTCGTATTTTTTTGCGCATTGTGAGTATTTATTGTTGTTGTTTCTTCCAGAAATTTACCCAAAAATTTGAACGGAAATGGACTATTCAAGTATATTTAAGTGTTACCTCTTCTAAAGCGGATGCTACTCTTTCTCGTAAACTTGTGAAATCTGGTCGCGCTCCAGGATCCGCACTCCAGCATTCATTCATAATCGCGAAACTGAAAGATTTTTTTTTAAATTTCAAATAAAATAACGAGATAGAGAAATACGACTTTTCACTTCTCGTAATTCTTTTGTTGTGATAGAACGCAAATGAAATAACGTACACTAATTCGGGACAATTATCAGGTTTCTTCATTCTCTCTCCAGCCTCGAGTCGAGGAAGAATCTAATCAAACTAAATTAAACTCAACTAAAAGATATATTATAAGAGAATAAACATGATAATTAGCTTATAGTCATTGGTCTTTTGATAATTTAATCTTTAATATTATATTATATATATATATATATATATATATATATATATATATATATATATATATATATATATATATATATATTACTTCTGTAGGGGCCCAATCCGGATATGGAGATCCGCCCAGTGTTATTATCTCGAATAGCAGAACACCGTAGGACCATCTGCAAATTGATCCTTCATGTGTTAGCTCTGATCAAATATTTTAAAATTTAAATTTGCTAAATTATCATTTAGATAGTCTAATAGTGATAATCATACACATCACTTGCTGAGGACATCTCAAATCGTCTCAATGCCTCGGGCGACATCCATTTCAAAGGTAGACGGCCACCCTGAAAACAATGGGTTTTCTCATTATTCACCATCACGATATATTTGATATCGATTTAATCAAATCGAGCAGCAAAATACTAATATATCCTTATAAAACGCTCATACCTTGGAAAGATACAAATCCTGTTCACTTTGCACTTTTCTGCATAGACCAAAATCGCCGATCTTACATGCATCTTGGTCATCAACAAGAATATTTCTCGCAGCGATATCACGATGTACGAATCCTCTACCGCTTAGATATTCCTGATAAATCAACGTAATAATGAAATCACAGACGTAATTTCCAATATGGTTTATCTTTAAAATTTTTCTAAAAATATTTCAATCCGTGTGAATAGGAAGCTTTTCATAATAATGCATGAGATCGCGAAAGGTGACACTCCCCATATCATAATTGTTTTAAAAAATCCCACCAATCCATAGGCTATTTGCAGAGCATACGATAACTGTTGTTTCTGCGTGATAATCATCTTCCTATCGATCGATCCTAATTGATCGTAATCAAATTCAGTTACAGTATCCACTGAGAGTGACATCATAAATCGTCTTCTGCAACGAATCTTTGAAGAGTTTATCATTGTTTCTCGTTGACTATTATTGAGTAATTCCGAGTTCTTTCACTGTTAAAGGAAGCGTTTCCTCAATCATTGGCCTCTTCATTGCGCACACTATTTCTCTGTTCTCTAACAACGAGAGAGCATTGCGCGTCGAAGAGACCATTGAGAGAGGTTACGCTCCCTTTACTTGTATTCAATCTTATCAGTCTTTTTCTCTTTATAATTTGCATGGCTTCATTTAATATTGAATACCATGTGTATGTAAAAAAACCACATTCGGACCGAAAGACGAGAATTTGAACCTGTCCTTCATGTAGGATAACAGATCGCCGTTACTGCATAATTGAGCTATCAGCATTGGCGGAGATGTCTCTGTCACACATGCGATGATATTCACTGAAGACTATTGCATATTAATCGTTTGTGCCTGGTTTGTGGTCGGTGTCTTCAAATTATTTACTTTTTCTTCACCGATCTGATTATGAGAAATTGCTTTTTTTATCTGCAAAAACCGGTGTGACATCTTGATAAGATTTAAAATGGACCTAATCTTTCATGAAATCCGAGCGATTTCATTAGCTCGATTTCACTGAGAAAATCCATTTCGGCAAAACGATCGGCAGATTCTGAAAGGAATTTCTTGTATAAAAAATATAATTTGAAACTCTGTACATTCTCTCTTTGTTTGTTTGCGAGAAAGCTCGCACACAGTGTTTAAACAAAGATTTACAATTATTTCATGCCGTGATATCACAAAAATATAATTATCAAACCGTGGAGCATCTTTATTGCAACTTGATTATTATTTTTCTTCAGAGCGGTTAGCTGCATGAGAGATTTCGAATTTAGTGGAACGTCTGCGCTCTCCAATATTCCTTAAAATTTTGTCAATTTTTGAGATGTTATTTATTGTTGCGAATACCTTGATAAACAGTTCCGAATGCACCACTGCCGAGTTTCTTAGCAAAATTTACATAAACGAATTCTCTGCCTACTTCCCAAGCGTCTTTACTGTAATTTTCTCATTTCTGCTTGTTCGTTTAGGCTCAACCTACGGAGGTTTCCTCACAACAAATCCGTTGACCACTACTTCTTCGTCTCTGTTGTTGTTCTGAAATCGATACTTTAAGGAATATTTTAAGGAATCGATACTTTAAGGGCAAATCGCTCTGACACTCCCTTTCTGTCTTCACCAAAGATATTGTGCGGTCTGAGCGGAGTTTTTTTCTTCCACAAACAGTAGATCGGACAAAGTTTTTTTTGTGAAATAGTTGCCCTTTAAGCTTCGAAAAATATACTTACGGAATTACTTATTTTAAGAAGATGAGCGAGCTTTTGTCTGTACTTCACCATTAGTAATATGATGAAAACAATAAGCAATAATATTATTGTACCCATCACGACAACGAGAATTGTATCACCACTGAAATCATTATTTATATTTATTATGATTTATTTATGATTTATGATTATTTTTTTAAATAATGGAGTTAAAAATGGAAAAAGTTTATGTTTTGTGTGGGAACATTCTTAGCAAGCAACATTACTGTGAATTTTTGAAAATCTCAATATCAATTGATCAATAAAATCCAGTCAAGAAAATAACAAAAAATAATATAAACTTTAAACAATGATCTCACGTGCTCCATCCCTCGTTCCCTCCAGTCCCTTAAATGTTTGAAACGTTGCAAGATCTCTATACGAATAATTGTGACACACCTGGCGTGGTAGAGATGGGCGGTGGTGTGGAATGATATGACGTAGTGAGAATAGATATTGTCGTATCAGCAGCTGCGTCTGTGCTAGCTGAAACATCCATATTTTTTGAGACACTAAAATTTAACAGATTGTAATAGACCTGTGCTCTTAACCTGAGGAGGCAGTGATGGAGAATCAGTAGTGTAGACTGATACTCTGAAACATCAAAACTACACAGAGAATAATTCCCTGACAATGTTTCATAACGGAATTCTTCCCCCATTCGAATAGTTAGTTATCTCTCATATACTTGTAAGTATACAATCTAATCTCTCAAAAGCACACTGGAATTTCCACATGATTGTTGATCGATACTCGAATCGATATACCTCGATATTACTTAATCGATCGATAATTGAAATAACTCGATAATGAATTCAGATAACTCACACATCCATAGCACAAACTCCATTGGGAAAGGCCAGATTGCTGAAAGAAATATAATTGGAGATATTTTGAATAGTTGTATCTTTTCGATATTTTCATATTCTTGAACAACCACAAAGTGTTACATAGAGATGTTCATGCAGGTCACTTAACAATGCGATTTATTTAAACATTGAATAACAAAATATGTTATACCTTGCCGTTTTAATCCAAAATCCATTTTCGCCGAATGCAAACGAATATTCGTCGCTTATGTTGGAACAATCTTGTTTGTCTGGAATAGATGAGAGTTCCATTTGAATATCAAAAATTGGAGCTATGCAAGTATATATGCATAGTATAATACAATTTTATTGAATTAGGAAACATTTTGAGTAAGGGTATTTAGTCATGTATGTAATTTAACAAAAATATCTTCGAACGATCACCCACTGATAGTTTCATCATCGAATATAGCCAGATCTGGATCATAAGGTCGACCGTCTGTCCACTCCCATGAGGGAGGCACTGCAAACGGAATCAAATGAATGTATTCAACGATATTAGTAATTCTAGAAATAATTGTAGAATTCGTTAAATATATTTCAAACCAAAAACTCAAATAAAAATAAATAAATTTAAAAAATTAATGAAAATAAATAGGAAATGTGAAGCTTTTCTTATGGAATGTGCTTCAAAACTCTCACAATTAGTTGTCGGGCAGATAAACCGAAAAGGTAAAGAATGAAGGGTGAGATAAAGAGAGATATAGAAAGAGATAAGTTTAATGTGACCGATGTCACATCACATTTTTTCTCATACATTCGTCTTATAGGAAGATATCGGGTGAGATCGTAATTCATGTTCTTTTGTTGTATATCAAAAATATAATAATTTAGCCAACCAGTATTTCTATTGCATCGCAGTCCGATAAAAAATTCTTGTTCATCTGACGATCGTGTTTTGTCTAGATCGATGAGATACTGTATTTCCTGGAATCAATATATTGTCCGTATAAAATGTACTTGCATAATTGCATTGCTACTGATGCTAAACAGAGGAAGAACTATCGATTAACTCCCCACTCTTTCCTCCTTTTCTTCCTCGCTCTCTCTGATCTACTTACTCTCTCACCGGTGCTCTCTCTCTAAACATAGGTCATTAATTTTATTTCGTCAGAAATTTTGATTACAGTCTTTTCTGTGCGAAATAATGTGTGAAAAATGCTGACAATTGACTAGAGCTACACTTCATTTCAAACATAAGCAGCATTGAATATAAAAAAAACTCACATTTATACTAATGAAGCTCGCAAGATGAGCTCCCCATGTGGTTGTGCAAGCTCCCTCTTGTGATGACCATGTTCCCCTAACAATAAATAGCCACCTCACATATACTCCATTATATGTTTTATCCTCGTGACAAGCTCGCAACGAGACAATGGATAAATGGTATTAATCTATTCTATTTTTTTAAAGAAGGAGGTTATTGCTTGATTAAAGATGGAGACCCGAGAATTCTTATGAAAAACCTCCACGTATAGCTTATATAAATGACAAATGATAAGCAAGAATTTAAAAAAATAGTCTACGGTATGTAGAATAAATTTTGCTAACATTCAACCTTCACAGTTTATTCTCGAAAATTTTTTTTTGCGGGACTCCACCTTTAAAAATGTTTTAAAATGATAACCATCCTACTTCGATGGTTCGAATTCGACGAACCAGATGTAACATCGATCGCCAGTTTGGATAAAGTTTTTATCCGCACAATATTTCTCGGGTTGTTGCCCTAAAAAACATATTAATATATACTATAAAATGATAAGAAACGTCTGTCTGTCTGTCTGTTTATATGTTTGTCTGTGTGTTTGTGTATCCGTCACACTTTTAAACTTTAGCGGGAGATGCCGTTTTGCGGGAATTCAAAAAAAATTTGAATTTCTCGAATTAGGTATTAATCGACAGTACTCGATATCCCAACATATAATAAAATGAAGTGAATAAGGAGTGTCCAAGTTTGTGAAAAGAAGATATCCATTACAAGATTATCGAACGGTGAATCTGTGAAAGCGTTATATTTGAAAGACTAAGCAAACCTGTGGATAGAACAATCGTCACTGAAAAAATCCATAAATGTTGAAAATTCGTCATTGATTTCCCACTGTGAACTGTATGGAAGGAAAGGTGCTTTTTCGTCTTATCTTAATCTTTCCGAAGATTAGTGAGAATCATTCTCACCTATTTCTTCACAACGCAATGGGTTATAGAGCAGATAAATAGTGTGTGAAATAAGAGATTTTGATTAGGGACCAAACTCTATTTTCGCACCTTCAGAAGATTCTATCAAAGTGATAAACCGCATACTTTAATGATAATATTTTTAAAATCATGTCGATAAAATTGCATGGTTGCCATCATTGTCTTCATTTCATTCATCGTTTTGTGACCAACTTATCTAGTTTCACTTTTGGTATGCCAGAATGAATTCGAATCATACATCAGAATTGCACAATATATATTAAATATAAAAATCATAACATTAATATATCTGTCTGTCGATCATTCCTTTCGTGGATATTATAAATCTTAGAGTTAGTTTCTGCCTTCTTATTACGAGTAATGCATCTAATTTCAAGCAGAAAAAATAATTTATTAAATAATTTATTTGACCCGATTCGTAATAATAGTTAGAAAAAGAAGACATGAAATACTGTACACACGTTTCAAAATTTTAGTAGAATACAAGTTGGAAAGCCTATTTGTACTAAAAGAGAAAACGCCTAACTCATATGTCATTGCAATATCAAAACTTTTCACGTACTACGTTACTATTCTATAACTTGTGCTCGAAAGATATACTGCAGTGAAATACTACATGATTTCTGGTGCACAAGATTAGTCTTGAATAACATTACAATACACATAAACTGGAACAAATAACGATTACTGAAAAGGCATCCATTCTTTTGAATAGTATTCACTCCTGTTCATTTGTCGATCCAATGAAGATCCTTCACGAGGCCATCCAGAATAGTAGAACACATGAAAGTAGACATAGTTTATGATTAAGAACCCAATCTTCATATAAGTTTCAAGTGAAAGTTTCCAAAAAAAAATAATCCAAACTCTACGCGTTTTCTGCACATTACTGTAGGTCTGCAACGTGTCAAATGGCTGTCATATCGAATAGTTTTAAATGTTTCTTTAAGGGTACAAACATACCTCGATAGATCTTGATAACCATGCAGCCCACCACGAATACGTGCCCGGAGAGATGATTAGACCTGCACCATTATGATCTTTATTTGACGTTGTCACAGTTTTTTTATGGCTTAAAGGCCTATGAGCCACATATGTACATCAAATGAAAAGAGTCTTACCATCAGTTTTGGCCAGTAATGCGAGATCGATCTCTCGAGGCGAATTCCTCTGACAGAAAAATATCTCGCCTATAATCAATAATTATCGTACGATGAACAAATTTCACCCCATTTCACAAACTATTTGTGAAAACAACAAACAGTTTGTAAAAATTTGTTGTTTTTACAAACTCGTCACAAAATTCGCTCCTTGTGGGGTGGATGATTTTTTCATTGCTTGCTTTTGCTATATGATGGCAGTTCAATCAAATTCCAATCATAAAATAATGAAAACAATGTACTTCGTAGCCTGAAACATTTTTTTCGTTTCTGGAAAAGTCAGTCCGCGATCGAACAGCAAAACTACAAACTACAATCTCATTTTTTTTTCCAGCTCGTTGGCTCGGTTTATTGTTTTCGTCGTTATTTGCTGTTTATATGCTTATAATTTCGTTATTTCAGCTTCTAAATGAGTTGTACACCATTACTTCCAGGTCGGTCACTCTCGGAATAAGAAGATCTACGCGGAACAAGTGTTAACGCCCGCATTTAACATATCAGAGAAGTTTCACTTTCTTTTGTTTTCCATTCTCCTTTTCATTTTCTCCTTATCTGACTTCAAAATATTGTAAAATGTATCGTACTCTATACATGGTACTTTGTGTTTACTTTCAGGTACAACGGAGGATATCTTTGAGTCGTCCAGCTTCGTCGAAGTCAACGTCGTCGTCGTCTTTTTATCGAGGTCCGTTTTTATCCGTAATATTCAATCTCTTTTTGTAATTATCTCATGAGAAGAGAGCGTTCATTTCTCTGCATGCTCATACATACCTGCAATTCGGGATTTGTTTTGCGAATTAGGGGCAAAATTGTACAAAAAAGGAATGTAGAAGATTCCATATACGCTAACCCATGCCTATTGCAACGAATTGGATTTTATGTTATTAATGAATTTATGTTTCAGAGTACTCCTCGCTATCTTCATCTACTAATCTGCACAAGTGACGTCAGCTGCCAGCTCAATACGGTTGGTATCAATCTGTGGTACTAAACTAATTGTATAATTATTGTCACAACTAGTTGGGATGTCTGCCTATCGAAATATTACTATGGTCCGCCGAAATCTGAACGGCTTTTGAATTGACTGATTTGTAAGCATAGTAAAAGATAAATATAAATAAACTAATTGCAAATTATCAATTTTATTATAACAGAAAGCATTTTTCCAGCTCTATACAACCCGTCAACCATGTCGAAGCCACAAGTGTGATTCTAAATGAGGTGTTGTCTTCTTCGTTGCTTTTGTTGTCATTCATTTATTCACATTAATCCATGTTATATTGCTCTATTGGATAAATCATGTGTTGAACCTCGGTTGTTTATAAATGAATCTTTTATTCAAGAAATGAAAAAAATCTTGGATGGACTTCCGATTACACATGTCCTCGAGATACGAAGTACTCCATCAGGAACTCACCTAGAATGAGATACAGTAATCACAAAACGGGCGAATACTTAACCGTATAGGACGGACAAACCAAATGACCGCGGTTGTTTGGTTCGTCCGTCCTGTAGCTTACAGCTTTGTAGCTTACAGGACGGACGAACCAAATGACCGCGAGTAATTTCAGTAGATCGGAAAATGTAACACTATCGGAACAAAAAAATTTGTAGTTGTGAAATTTTATCGACCGCCATTTTGCGGATTATGTGTTATTTCTTGTTTTGTAGACTCTTTCGATGTTTCTGTAAGGGAATGTATGAAACTGCTACGGTTAATTGATTTTCGTAGCGAAAGGGATCTTGTATAAGCAATTAGTATTATTGTGTGTGATGTACTATCTCGTTGTCAGATTTATACGTGTCTGTATACGGCGTACGGCCAAATTGCGGTCATTTTGCGGAATACGTCTTGTCTCCTGCATGAATCGATAGAATCATACATTTTCATACCCTCAAAATATGAGGATTGACCCAGCATATACGGCTCATATTCAGGATCATGATATTACGCTCATTTTACGCTAAAAGTTACAATTTAAGCGAAAGAAGGTATTTTGAGATTCATTTAGGTAAATTGACCCGTCATATTTTGAAAATCGACCCGCTATACTCTGGTGTTGAAATCCTTGCATGATCACGAATACAAGTATAATCATGCATTATTCGACATTCCATGCATGATCATGCATGGAATATCCGTGGTTCGTGATCATGCATGGATCTTCCGTAATCATGCACGAATTTTCCGTGATCATGCATGGAATGACAGAATCCATGCATGATCACAAATAATCCATGCATGATTCGAGTATATTCCATGCATGATCATGCCATTAATTGCACGAATTTTACTTGGATCATGCAAGGATTCAAACACCTGAGTATATATAAATTATGTGAGGTAGCCGAAAATGTAAGGATAGAATATTTAAATGGATCAATAGAGTAGTGCGGACTCTAAGCCTATGCTTTCCTTAACTAAGGAACTCTGCTGAGTGTGAATAGTAACTGAATCGACAGAATATTTAAATGGATCAATAGATAGTACGCCTAGGCTTAAACGTTAACCAAATGAACTCGATTGATTGATGAAAGTATAAAGCGATATTTTTTCTGTTTGAAAACAAAACAAGAAATAGCACATATTCCGCACAATGGCGGTCGATAAAATTTCGCAACAACACATTTTTTTGTTCCGATAGTGTTACATTTTCCGATCTACTGAAATTAGCCGCGGTCATTTGGTTTGTCCGTCCTATACGGATCACGCAATACAATGATTGATCAAACAAGGTTACAGATTGATACCAACCGTATTGAGCTGGCAGCTGACGTCACTTGTGCAGATGGATTAGTAGATGAAGAGCGAAGAGTACTCTGAAACGTAAATGCATTAGTAACATAAAATCCAATTCGTTGCTATAGGCATGGGTTAGCGTATATGGAATCTTTAACTATCCTTTTTTGTACCATTTCCCCCTAATTCGCAAAACAAATCCATAACTGCAGGTATCTATAAGCCTCGCAGAGGAATAAATGTCCCCTTCTCATGAGATAATCACAAACAGTGAATGAATATTACGGATAAAAACGGACCTCGATAAAAAGACGACGACGACGTTGACTTCGACGAAGCTGGACGACTCAAAGATATCCTCCGTTGTACCTGAAAGTAAACACAAAGTACCATGTATAGAGTACGATACATTTTACAATATTTTGAAGTCAGATAAGGAGAAAATGAAAAGGAGAATGGAAAACAAAAGAAAGTAAAACTTCTCTGATATGTTAAATGCGGGCGTTAACACTTGTTCCGCGTAGATCTTCTTATTCCGAGAGTGACCGACCTGGAAGTAATGGTGTACAACTCATTTAGAAGCTGAAATAATGAAATTATAAGCATATAAACAGCAAATAACGACGAAAACAATAAACCGAGCCAACGAGCTGGAAAAAAAATGAGATTGTAGTTTGTAGTTTTGCTGTTCGATCGCGGACTGAGTTTTCCAGAAACGAAAAAATGTTTCAGGCTACGAAGTACATTGTTTTCATTATTTTATGATTGGAATTTGATTGAACTGCCATCATATAGCAAAAGCAAGCAATGAAAAAATCATCCACCCCACAAGGAGCGAATTTTGTGACGAGTTTGTAAAAACAACAAATTTTTACAAACTGTTTGTTGTTTTCACAAATAGTTTGTGAAATGGGGTGAAATTTGTTCATCGTACGATATACATATTCAGATTACATTCTATATCTAATATCTTATATTGATCAAAATGATGAATTTCAATGATTGTCAATTATAAAAAAAACGAATCAACGGTTCCTTCAAAATATAATATTTTCTAATAGACGAAAAGCTAATTGTGTTGATATAAAGCTTGCTTACAATGGTTGTACCATACGGAAATCAATCTACTCACGATAGTTCTATTCGAATAAATTATAGAGTCTGACCTTGCTGCTGAGGTTTGATATTCCTTAGAGCCCAATCGATATCATCGGAGCATACGAGAAAAGCTACCTGTAATGATCTACCAATCTATTGATTGTTATTGATTGATTTAAATAAAATATTGATTGATTCTAATTAATACATTATCATGTCGTTTGCGCATTTCCGCCATGGCATTGGTGAAGTATTCGAGAGGAGGAGCAACATGACCATATTCGAGATTTCTGAATAAGATTAGAGTTCAAAGATCAATTGTTCAACGCGAAATCTGTTATCAATATAACAGAAAACAAACCGTGAATGCATTGTGATATCCATTCCGTGTCGAATGTGCACTCCTACCCAAAAGGTCTCAGACTTGGCTAAAAAGATCAAAGATCAGACTACGAAATTTCGGAAGCAAGTCAATAAACTCAAAGATATGCTTACAGTCTTCGATAATTAAAGAGTTGCTATCACCATCTTCGGTGAGAGGTTTGGCAATTGAAAGAATTCTTTTCGAGATGTAATTGCTCATTATTTGAGCTGCCTGAATGATTAAACTACAAAGTACAACATTAAAAACACTAACTTGTTTCTGAATTTCGTTGAGAAACATGAACTGAGCTCGGATGAGATGGAAGTCTTCGGGATCATCAAAGTATTTTGGAGATCTGAAGATTTATAGGGAGTCATTGAATAGTACTATCATAGGAGAATTACATGTAAAGAAGCACAACAATTATCAACAACTTGTTCTGCACGACTTTCCTCTTTAATGCGAGGTAAAACAAGACGAAAAATTATTAGGTAAATTGCGAAGTGAACTTACTGCAGATATCCGCTAATGATAACGACATTTTCCTTCACGAATAGATTCTCCAATTTCTGGTATCGACAGCAGTCCTGCATTGAAGTACATAAATATTAATTGTTTAAAAAACACATTTAAATAAACAGATTTAAATATCCGCAGTCGAGGTCACAAGGAAAAGTTGTAATGATACCTTGACATCTACAGCATTCTCCGAGTAATCGATCATCAACTGAATTACAGTATCTTCTGTGACGAAGATCGCGTCGAGATCAAACGCCCTAAATTATTGATTTTTGAGATTTATCGAATTGAATACACTACCTTCTGAGTAGACATTTCTCAGGAAGTACAAGTCTCGCTTTGTTTTTACGTGCAAGAGCACGCAGAGATGCATATTGGAACATCAGATTGCCGAGACCTTTAAGAGATCATGCTTGAATTTACCGCGCATATGTAATTCTCACCATTACTGTAAGAGAAATCACCGACAATGAATCTGCGATCTTTCGCCTCGATAAAGTACATACTATCATTGATTATGTTCTTAGGAGCGATCATCCATGGCTGATCGAATTGGACATCACCACCTTTAATTTTATAATATTTTTTATTGATTTATTTTAATATAATTATGTACAATATGTAAAACTGTATGAGGCATATTTCGACATGTAAATTGATCCCATATTCAGAAATGAAATTTTACGAAGTTTACAAACCAATAATATAGCCTTACCACTTTGAGGGAAGACTCGTGTTCTCGTGTAGATGGGCCTCTTGATTTGCCTGAAATTAGGCAAATAATGTTTTCAGTACATGAAATGATGTTTTCTCTACGAACGACATTCTCAATCTATTATTATGTGAAGAGAAAAGGGAAGAAAACTATTTAACGATGTAACGATTCTAGCAAGAAGAGGTATGTGGGAAACATTGCACGAACTCTCATCATTAGCATCAATCTATAAGAAACACTCCGAGCTAATCTGAAACTCTCAGATCTGGCCATACTCTCTCGTTTCGTTGTCTACGAAAGAGTGTTGTCAATGTGGAAAGTAAAATTAGCTCGGGATGTACCTCCAAAAGCGATACCTCCTTTCCATTTCATCTTCATATCGAATCGATCTCCTCGCATCTTCCCGTTGGCTCATACTCATATATAGTAGAAACAATGTAAACGATGACAGCAGAACGCATGTGTAGAGAATGTTACGGAAAACTGCCAAGATTGATATATTTATAGTTTTTTAAATACTTTTTTAACAACTTTATCAGCTTTGATGGCGTAATCTAGAGAGATTGATTTATATTCCATGGTTGAAATGTATAATAATTATAAATTTATTGTTCTTATGAATCTGAACAAGAAATAGCGTATAATTTTCGGAACATTTCTATATAAATAAGACATGAAACATACAGTGTAGCCTAAAAGTCATGGGACGCTTTTTCATTTTTTTATAACTTTTGATCCAGTACAGCAATCAAGCTTATCTTTTCAGTCAATGTAGAGAATTTATCAGGGAATATTACCATGATGTGTTGGCATAATTATATTATTTCACTGATGCGTAGTGATGACGCTATCGAAATACACTTTTTTTGAAAATTTACATTTCTCCAGTGAAAGGTACTGTTCTTCTGAAACATTGTGAGAGTGGAGAACCCCACTAGGACTGCACAGTCACACAATCCGGAATGGCTCCAATTCCGATTTCAAGCTGTAGCAGTGTCGCAACTTTGACACCCCAAAAATTTATAACTCAGCTTCTAGATGTGCGAACAACCCGTTCTAAGTGGTGAAATGATGCTTGTGGCGAGTAATGTTTATCCCCAGATTATGATAGTCATAGCTCGTCATTTGCCCTCAGGGCATAAAATAATTTTTTTTGGGGAGGACCGAATTTGAGACCCTACCGTTCAGAGGGCGGGTCTTCTAAAAGTATGGTTCCTGCCCAAGCAGCTTTGTAATATATCATATATTAATTTCCCTTATTTTGGTTTAGTTCCGATTCCTTTCAGACCCGCAGCAAACGTTATGCTGAGTTCTACTCGGTTGTAGCGAGTAAAGATCAAAATACAAAGATCAAAGATCAAAGTTTAGCAATAGTGTAAAAACTTTTGTGAACATCTCTAACATGCATTGGTACTTTGAAACTAAGAGATTTCATCAATAGAGGCCAAGGGGCGAGAGCAGTAAGAGAGAAAGCGCAAAAGCGCGCACAGAGTAGACCTCAGCATAACGTTTGCTGCGGGTCTGAAAGGAATCGAAACTAAACCAAAATAAGGAAAATTGATATTGACCGTATAAAATACACTTGTTTATTTGGTACGAGAGTAGCCAACCACTCCCACAAGCGACTTTCTTGCTTTACATGGTTCAGAAACTATGTCGATCTCTTTTATTTATAATATAGCGCGCGGCGAAGGTCAGCCTGGTTAGAAAGAGGCAGCGGAGAGACAATGGAGAGGCGGGGCGAGAAGTAGAAGGCTACATCTCGCTCGCCTCTCGATTGTGACTTCCGTTCGTTAGCACCATTTGTCATTTTCTTATGCAAGTACATTTTATACGCACAATATAGGATATATTTAAAGCTGCTTGCGCAGGAACCATAATTTTAGAAGACCCGCCCTCTGAACTGTAGGGTCTCAAAATCGGTCCTCCTCAAAAAAAATATTTTATGCCCTGAGGGCAAATGACGAGCTATGACTACCATAATCGGGGGATAAACACTACTCGTCACTAGCTTCATTTCACCACTTAGAACGGGTTGTTAGCACATCTAGAAGCTGAGTTATAAATTTTTGCGGGTCAAAGTTGCGACACTGATACAGCTTGAAATCGGAATCGGAGCCATTCCGGATTGTGTGACTGTGCAGTCCTAGTGGGGTTCTCCACTCTCACAATGTTTCAGAAAAACAGTACCTTTGACTGGAGAAATGTAAATTTTCAAAAAAGTGTACATATTTCGATAGCGTCATCACTACGCATCAGTGAAATAATATAATTATGCCAACACATCATGGTAATATTCCCTGATAAATTCTCTACATTGACTGAAAAGATAAGCTTGATTGCTGTACTGGATCAAGAGTTATAAAAAAATGAAAAAGCGTCCCATGACTTTTAGGCTACACTGTACATTTGCCCGATACGAAAACAGACTATTGACCGTATAAAATACATTTATTTATTTGGTACGAGAGTAGACAGACACTGCCACAATGTGTTTCTATGTTTAGAGAGAGAAAGTCCAAGCGAGATAGCACGTAGATCAGAGAGAGCGCGAGGGAGGAAGGGAGGGAAAGGGGGGTTGATTGATAGAATACTTCTGCGTTTTACCAGCCAATAGAAGTATGGGAGAAGAAGGCATATTAGATAAATGTATAATGTGGAAAAGGCGACTGACATAAGCGTGAAGCCATTGTTGAAGATGGGATGGTGAAAGGAAATCTCGGGACAAAGAGTGTTAGAAGGATAGATGGAGAAAGACAAAATGGAGAGACAAACGAAGAGAGAGTGAAAGAAGACGCGAAATGATAAAGAGGTCATCAACTTCTTGTATGTCCCGAGCGATTTCACTTTCTTCATCCTCTTTCGTATTATTATTCGAAGAGAAACAATTAATCGAACTCTTATACTAAACATAAAAGCACACGAACAGGACTGAAAATGAGTGATTTCGGAGGTGAACAAAAAGTCGGAAGTTTTAATCACAAATTGGTTGTGGCTAATTATCTCATTAAATAATAAATTTTAACGAAAGAAAATGTATCGAACATGAACATCATTCAGCAAAATATTTATGCGTTCGGGGGGAATCGAACCCCCGTCGAATGCTTGGAAGGCATCCATGCTGACCATTACATCACGAACGAGGTTAAAAGGGTGATTGTCTTTTCCCATACACATACATCCCTTTAGGGTAGAGAGGAAGCTTGAAAACCCGTTTGTATCTTTTCTTACTATTATAAATTCGTTTACTATTACAAATTCACTTCAATCTTAAATGTAGCTCTCAAAATACAAACTATTTTTAACGTGACTTTGATAAACTTTAAAAAAGACATATGTTTATTACTAGCGAAAAAGATGTTCAAATAAAATAAAAACTATAATTGGCATTGATAGGTAAAATGTTCACGACATAGCTTCAGTGCCGAAGTTGCTCTCGTCAATCTGTAATATTTTATAAATTAATTAGGAGTTGTTGTGATGAATTATGAAAAAAATATCACTATCATTACAAGAACATTTCAATACCAGTATGCTGTTGTGAAACTTTTCTTTACAAGTTGCAAGATAGTTTGTTAAATGTTTATTGTTTTACGTTTATTGCATACCTTATGCATATCGTAATCAATATTGTCTCTAATCTCAGTCAATTCCTCGTATAGACCAGGGAAGAACTCACGCAATGCATCGTCGTTTTCGTTAGGACTAAAAATAATAACCACATATTTGGTCATTCATTTTCAAAAAACCGCTCAAATTGTGGTTGCAATTTATTTCATTTATTTTAGAATTATTATAGAAATCAATATGTGGAGAGTGTATTCACTAAAAGTGTGCGTTCTGCATTATATGGCTTTATGCCTTATGGCAACGATCACTGTCGCGTTCTATTGTAGGCAAACAACAGAGAAATCGAGTGAGAGATGGAAGGGGTATGTCATGTAATAAAAATCATATAGAATCTCACTTTTGCTTAGATGATTCGGTAGGTTCTGTATCATCAGGCATTGGAATATCATCAAAGCTATCGAAATCGTAGAATTCGGCCAGCTAAATTTATATATCACAATTAGAGAGCAAAAATTCTCCAATGTCTACCTCATATTTTATTTATCTAGGAATAGGTTACTTTTCCATATTGACCTGAAAGTTAAAAAATTGTAAAACTCACAACTTGTTTGGATTTATTGAGCAGAATCTCTCTGAGACAATTCTCTCTCAATGACTCGAAATCTTTTCTTGTCTTATGAAAATTCCGCATAGATTCATGCATCATGACGAAACTGGCGAAATCTACGACAGAATTCATCTAAAAAAATTATTCAAATAAATAATATCCCTGCTTGAAAATACATATTCGTTTTGCGTTTATCTTGCTTTTATTTCGTCATAAGAAGTACTGAATACCAACCCGTACCATTCTTTTACAGGAAATAAATGATTTGATTTGATTTGATTTGAAATCAATTTTGAAATGTTTTTCAGTGTGTAATTAGGAACAGACTATAAAACGGAAGAAAAATAAACAAACCGAAGTTGAGGGTCCATTGGGGTCCATGGTTGAGAATGAAAAGAGATTAATAACGTTATAGACCTTACGTCGAGTCGACCGCTCAACTCCAAATAAGCGCGCGAAAATGCGGCTTTATTGCCACTAGTCAAATAGAATACAGTGTTTATTTATCCCTTTGTCTTTCTCAGGCAATAAAGTTGAGTGTAATGAGAAACTACGAATCTAATTAGGAGACTTTTTGAATTTATAAGGTTGTCTGCTGAATTTAAGGTGATAAATTTCAATTTCTTTGGTCTTAAAAATGAATGTAGCCAGCGATCTAAAAAATCATCATTGCCCATGGGTATTGTACAATATTTAACTAATGATAAGACTCCCACAAAATTTTGTGATTCCGGTCGAATGCTGAATGGAAATCAAAAGAAGTCTCTACCCTTGTACGGCATCCATGCTGACCATTACACCACGAACGCGGATGATATTTCTATTAAAGATTGCACATTTATATCACCATCTCATGAGTCATATTAAATTCAACAAAACATTCTGCGTTCGGGGGGAATCGAACCCCCGTCGAATGCTTGGAAGGCATCCATGCTGACCATTACACCACGAACGCGGTTGATATTTCTATTAAAGATTGCACATTTATATCGCCATCTCATGAGTCATATTAAATTCAACAAAACATTCTGCGTTCGGGGGGAATCGAACCCCCGTCGAATGCTTGGAAGGCATCCATGCTGACCATTACACCACGAACGCGGATGATATTTCTATTAAAGATTGCACATTTATATCACCATCTCATGAGTCATATTAAATTCAACAAAACATTCTGCGTTCGGGGGGAATCGAACCCCCGTCGAATGCTTGGAAGGCATCCATGCTGACCATTACACCACGAACGCGGTTGATATTTCTATTAAAGATTGCACATTTATATCGTCATCTCATGAGTCTGTGCTTCTGTGCTTGATAAAGGTCATTAAACTAAAAAAAAAAAAAAAAAAAAAACTCATGAGTCATATTAAATTCAACAAAATATTTCTGCGTTCGGGGGGAATCGAACCCCCGTCGAATGCTTGGAAGGCATCCATGCTGACCATTACACCACGAACGCGGTTGATATTTCTATTAAAGATTGCACATTTATATCGCCATCTCATGAGTCATATTAAATTCAACAAAACATTCTGCGTTCGGGGGGAATCGAACCCCCGTCGAATGCTTGGAAGGCATCCATGCTGACCATTACACCACGAACGCGGTTGATATTTCTATTAAAGATTGCACATTTATATCGTCATCTCATGAGTCATATTAAATTCAACAAAACATTCTGCGTTCGGGGGGAATCGAACCCCCGTCGAATGCTTGGAAGGCATCCATGCTGACCATTACACCACGAACGCGGTTGATATTTCTATTAAAGATTGCACATTTATATCGTCATCTCATGAGTCATATTAAATTCAACAAAACATTCTGCGTTCGGGGGGAATCGAACCCCCGTCGAATGCTTGGAAGGCATCCATGCTGACCATTACACCACGAACGCGGTTGATATTTCTATTAAAGATTGCACATTTATATCGTCATCTCATGAGTCATATTAAATTCAACAAAACATTCTGCGTTCGGGGGGAATCGAACCCCCGTCGAATGCTTGGAAGGCATCCATGCTGACCATTACACCACGAACGCGGTTGATATTTCTATTGAAGATTGCACATTTATATCGCCATCTCATGAGTCATATTAAATTCAACAAAACATTCTGCGTTCGGGGGGAATCGAACCCCCGTCGAATGCTTGGAAGGCATCCATGCTGACCATTACACCACGAACGCGGTTGATATTTCTATTAAAGATTGCACATTTATATCGCCATCTCATGAGTCATATTAAATTCAACAAAACATTCTGCGTTCGGGGGGAATCGAACCCCCGTCGAATGCTTGGAAGGCATCCATGCTGACCATTACACCACGAACGCGGTTGATATTTCTATTAAAGATTGCACATTTATATCGCCATCTCATGAGTCATATTAAATTCAACAAAACATTCTGCATTCGGGGGGAATCGAACCCCCGTCGAAAGCTTGGAAGGCATCCATGCTGACCATTACACCACGAACGCGGTTGATATTTCTATTAAAGATTGCACATTTATATCGCCATCTCATGAGTCATATTAAATTCAACAAAACATTCTGCGTTCGGGGGGAATCGAACCCCCGTCGAATGCTTGGAAGGCATCCATGCTGACCATTACACCACGAACGCGGTTGATATTTCTATTGAAGATTGCACATTTATATCGCCATCTCATGAGTCATATTAAATTCAACAAAACATTCTGCGTTCGGGGGGAATCGAACCCCCGTCGAATGCTTGGAAGGCATCCATGCTGACCATTACACCACGAACGCGGTTGATATTTCTATTAAAGATTGCACATTTATATCGTCATTTCATGAGTCATATTAAATTCAACAAAACATTCTGCGTTCGGGGGGAATCGAACCCCCGTCGAATGCTTGGAAGGCATCCATGCTGACCATTACACCACGAACGCGGTTGATATTTCTATTGAAGATTGCACATTTATATCGCCATCTCATGAGTCATATTAAATTCAACAAAACATTCTGCGTTCGGGGGGAATCGAACCCCCGTCGAATGCTTGGAAGGCATCCATGCTGACCATTACACCACGAACGCGGTTGATATTTCTATTAAAGATTACACATTTATATCGCCATCTCATGAGTCATATTAAATTCAACAAAACATTCTGCGTTCGGGGGGAATCGAACCCCCGTCGAATGCTTGGAAGGCATCCATGCTGACCATTACACCACGAACGCGGTTGATATTTCTATTAAAGATTGCACATTTATATCGTCATCTCATGAGTCATATTAAATTCAACAAAACATTCTGCGTTCGGGGGGAATCGAACCCCCGTCGAATGCTTGGAAGGCATCCATGCTGACCATTACACCACGAACGCGGTTGATATTTCTATTAAAGATTGCACATTTATATCGTCATCTCATGAGTCATATTAAATTCAACAAAACATTCTGCGTTCGGGGGGAATCGAACCCCCGTCGAATGCTTGGAAGGCATCCATGCTGACCATTACACCACGAACGCGGTTGATATTTCTATTAAAGATTGCACATTTATATCGCCATCTCATGAGTCATATTAAATTCAACAAAACATTCTGCGTTCGGGGGGAATCGAACCCCCGTCGAATGCTTGGAAGGCATCCATGCTGACCATTACACCACGAACGCGGATGATGGTAGAATTGTCTTTTCCTATAATCTATCTGAGATAATCAATTTAGGGATAGAGATAAAGCTTAAGAACTCGTTTGTCATCTTTGTCTTTTTCGACTTTCTCTTCCTTTTTGCTTGTAACTCTCATCAATTGTAACTCTCTTAAACCGAATAACAACCAACTATTATGTCGACAAACTATTTTGAACAGACATGGTTATTACTAGCGAAAAAATTCAAATAAAAAAATATTGGTACATTTTATGTTCATTACATGGACTCAGCACCGATATCCTTCACGTGATGGATGTCACGTCCGTTTGGATAATCTTTTACTTTAAAAAAATAAATAAATATATTAATAGCTGTTAAAACTTAAGGTTCTAAAAAGGATGGTATCAACACATTGACCCTTTAATCCACAGAAAATTGTGGATATTAGGAAGATGAGAATAGATCGATAAGAAGTTGGCAAAATTACAAGTCTGATATGCCTACAGTATGCCAAATTACTGTTCGAGTTAGCGTGTCACATATATCACATTGACGGGTATATCTCCCAGTGTTGCACGATCTCACGTGACGGCTACTATCTGGAAAATGAAACACCGCATAACTGTTAGGGATGTACCCTATTCCCAGGCTAACCGCCTCCCCTATCCCCTATTCCCCTTTCGACCGCTAACCCCCTTTCTCCACCTTTAGAGTTATTTTAGAATTAGTTTAGAATGTAGTTTTGCTTTGTCTTTTAATGTAATTAGTATAGCATATAAATAGAGGCATTACGCCATTATTATTAGGTCTTTCTCTCCAAGCGGTTCTTCTCTCCCCGCTCTCGGCCTCTCGTCTCCTCTCTCCTTCGCCTTTTGATAGTCTCCCAGAGTAGTTGGCGGTCGTACCGCGTTAGTGTCTTCGCCTTTTGGATTGTATTTTGTAGGTTGAGTTGGAGATAAAAGATTGATATTTGATCTCAAGTCTTGTGTGCTTACCCACAAGTTCAAGAACCCGGCCATTGTAAATCCTTACATGGGGGCCGAACCGACCCTTGTGTGCTAAGTATCGAGAGACTTAAGGTCTTGAGATCAATTGTAACTATCATCGTACCGCTGCGCTAGACTAACCACCTAGTTGTCCGGACGATTGATAGTGAACCCGTTTGGTTAACGTGGTTGTGTGTTACGGATTATTGTGTGTATCATCGTACCGCTGCGCTAGCCTAACCAGCTAGTTGTCCGGACGATCGATAGTGAACCCGCTTGGTTAACGTGGTCTTGAAGTTTTGAGGTGTTAAGACCTTGAGGACCTTGAGTGACCTTGAGGTGTTAAGGAGTGGTGGAGATTTTGAGTTGTGGAGATCTCGAGGCGTGGAGATCTTCAGGTGTTAAGGCGTGGTAGTACTGAGTTATTGAGGTGTTGAGGCTTAACGGAGATAAGTCATTGAGTTGTTGAGGTCTTGAAGTTTTGAAGTCTCGTGGAGACTTAAGAAGTGAAGATCTTGTGGTCTTAAGGTGTTAAGGTTTGAAGTATTGAGTAGTTAAGGTGTTGTAGCCTTGAGTAAATTATTGTGATCTAACTGTGTGGTGATATCGATTGAAATTTTCTGTCGTGTGATATGGAGGGTATGCTTGAACAGACCGACTATAAAGAAATGTCGAATGTGGATATGTTTGTGAAGGCAATGGAGTCAGCATTGAGAAAGAGTAATGAACAAGCGAAACTATCTATGCTCCCGCCTTTGGGTAATTTCCATGCCAATAATAATGAGATCTTCGATATGTTCAAGAGGCAATTCGCTTTGCGCTTCAAAGATTTAGATAATCAATCACGCATTGCCTATTTTGAATCATTCTTGCGAGGTAGAGCTAGTGATATCTATAAAACTATGCCAAGTACAATACGAAGGAGAGCAAATTATGAAGAGATAATTGGTTGGTTTGAGGATAAAGTAGATGGAGTAACATATTTTGATGAGGTAGATGTTCTTAGTTATAATAAGGAACATGAGTACGGAGTGAATGGCGGTCTAAATCGTGCAGAGGAAATGACACGTGGAGGACGGGTTTATACATCTCATGTTCATAATGTGTGTAATGATGCTAATGACTATCTTGAGCGTAACGATAGATCAAATAATAACATTATCGATCAGAGAGTTATGATGCTTTTGCAGAATTGTGATGAACGTTTAAAAGAATTAAAAGAGCTTTGCAAGGAGCGTACAGAGATATATAGGATGCGTGTAGGGAATCAGCGGAGTACTGTAAACGAGAGTACTGTATTCAAGAAGCAAACCATTGATCATGGTAATATGCACCGAAAATCTGAAAATATGGTGAATATTGATTGGACTGGTGGAACTAGACAGGATCCCCAAAAGAATAAAAGATGTGAGAATAAGGATGATATGGATAAGAATAAGGTGGATCATCGAAGTGATAAGGAGAGTAAAGATGATGATAAGCAGATTAATTTAGTAAATCAACAATGTGTTATAGAAGAAGGAAATGGTCAAATCGATAAGAAATTGTGTATGGTAGAACAACTAGAGTCTGATCATAAGAAGATTCGAATCAATGGTGGATCAGAGAACATTCAAGGAGAAGCGATTTGTCATGATTATGAAAGAACTGCTGAAGTTAAGAGTATCTATATAGGACGAAATGTAAAGCAATACCACAAGTATTATGGTAGATTCGGTGGTGTTCAATACAATGGTGTATCGAAATACGGTTGTGTGCATCGTAAGGAATGGAGAACGGTTCGTAGTTTATTGAAACTTTATTATGGTCAGGAAAGAGGACATGCTGATAAATGTGGAAATTCCTTGTGGGAAGAATATCTTGTGGAAAGTAACTTGAAATATTGTAAGGGTGCAGTATTTGACAGAGGCCGTAAAGAAGATTGCCGCAAGAGTTCATCTGCGCACATAATCGATAAAGACTACGAATATCGATTGCATTGTGAACACATCGATCAATGTCTAGTGGGATACTGTAATCCATTTTTTGTCATTTTAGATTTCGTTTCGCATGAGGACATGCTGGAGCCGGAGGAGGGAGATGTTAGGGATGTACCCTATTCCCAGGCTAACCGCCTCCCCTATCCCCTATTCCCCTTTCGACCGCTAACCCCCTTTCTCCACCTTTAGAGTTATTTTAGAATTAGTTTAGAATGTAGTTTTGCTTTGTCTTTTAATGTAATTAGTATAGCATATAAATAGAGGCATTACGCCATTATTATTAGGTCTTTCTCTCCAAGCGGTTCTTCTCTCCCCGCTCTCGGCCTCTCGTCTCCTCTCTCCTTCGCCTTTTGATAGTCTCCCAGAGTAGTTGGCGGTCGTACCGCGTGAGTGTCTTCGCCTTTTGGATTGTATTTTGTAGGTTGAGTTGGAGATAAAAGATTGATATTTGATCTCAAGTCTTGTGTGCTTACCCACAAGTTCAAGATCCCGGCCATTGTAAATCCTTGCATAACAACAGCAGACCATGACAAAAAAACGTTGTGAGAAACGTTTGTTTATTTGCAAAATTATAATACTGCAGGTCACCTTATTTATAAGCTTTCATGTCACAGATCACAGATTTACACAGAACCATTTGAATATCAATTGTGTATATCCCATTATTGCCAACATCTTTTTAACAAGGGAAGTCTTTTTAGTCTCAGTGAGACTTTTGAACGAGACTATTTTTCCTCGATAGATATATGTAATATATGGACGGAACCAAAAAATTAGCTGCAGCCATGCACTTTCAGATTTTATATAATTAATTGAAGTTTGTGAAAAAATTATTCATTTTTTGAAGAAAAAAACGCACTGTGTAGGAGACAAGAAGTGTATGAAACAAGGCATTCCTGAAAGAACACTGTCAACATGGCGGCGTGGTGTAGTGGTAGTATGTGCTCTTCTAGGTCAGGATGTGGTTGTTTCGAGTACACCCATAGACATTTTACTTTTGCTCATTTTTATCAGCTTCGGACTTGAACTTTCGATCGAAAAAATTTAAAAAAATTTTTTTCATTTTATTCTCTACTTTCAAAACGTTTGTGCGTGCACAAGATGATCTCTTATCTACCTCCAGATCAAATCCCTCTTTTCCATGCAACTCACAAATATGCCTTTGCCAAGTCTGGATATATCTAGATATACCACATTCCCACACCTTTTCTCACTCCGGTCCAAGCATGGAGATGTTTTCCCCCAAAGATCTTGTTGTAATCTGTGAGAAACCCTGTCCCAAGTATTCTTTGATCAAATGTTCGACATGTGATCGTCGATTGTCCTGGAATTGTTTATTTGGCAGCTACAATGCTGTATTTTCCAAACGATTGGTGCGGAATTGTGGTCTGCTCAAAGTTTAGAGGTGAGTCGAGTAAAATGACACAAGTAGCCCATCACTTTGATCAACTTAAAAATTTCGATTTTCAGACCATGACCCGGGGGTCATGGTCTGAAAATTTCAAAATTTCTCAAGTTTGAAATGTTTTCATTTATGTGGCTTATTGTAAAGTACTAATGATGTGAATAATATTCAGCCAATGCTCAATGGCTGATCTCTCTTTTCAACCATTTTTCGAAAATTTTCATTATGAATGTGTGCGAAAAATCAGAGTTGTGTTTGAATCAGTTCCCAACTTGCTTTCTGTAACATTCTGTGATAGTACTTTACAATGTACATAATCAATATGAAAATCGTTCATTTTCGAAAATTCAAAAAATTCAATTTGAGTGCCTACTTTCATGACAAATTTCTATAATATTCCATTTTTTCGACTCGAATGCTGCGACAATGAGCAAATGACAATGACAATGTGAAGTTTCATGATGAGTAAACGTAGTAGAACTGGAATCCCGGCATTCGGCTCACTTTTGAAAAATCGATTTCCATGACCACGGGGTCATTGCAAAAAAATATGAATTTTCGAAAATCAACGATTTTCATATTGATTGTATACATTGCAGAGCACTTAGATAAGATGTTACAGAAAGCAAGTTGGAAACTGATTCAAACACAATTCTGATTTTTCGCACGCAATCAGAATGAAAATTTTCGAAAAAATGGTTGAAAGGGGAGATCAACCATTGAGTATTGGCTGAATATTATTCACATCATTAGTACTTTACAATAAGCCACATAAATGAAAACATTTCAAATTTGAGAAATTTTGAAATTTTCAGACTATGACCCCCGGGTCATGAAAATCGAAATTTTCAAGTTGATCAAAGTGATGGGCTACTTGTGTCATTTTACTCGACTCACCTCTAAACTTTGAGCAGACCACAATTCCGCACCAATCGTTTGGAAAATACAGCATTTGTTCGGGAAAACCATCGATGACGGAAGTTCGAGCAAAAAATTCGACAAAATGGTCGATCGGGAAGAACCCAGTTTTAAGTTGAATCAATGCAGAATTGCATAGGCTAGAATACCTGGTCGGAAATTTTGGGCACTCACTAAAACAAGGGATGATTTGTCCGAAAAAAACAAAATTTTGAGTCAAAAAAGTGGTTTAGGAATCAACGCACATTCGATGCTAATAGTGAATTAGCAAGGTCTGTGCACCCTAGACGCATCGCAGATGGTATTTAGACTTCATCTCAAAAATTTGAGAAATTATGATTTTTTAAAGTTTTTTTTAAAAATTATTTTTTCTAATAGCCTGAGGGCACAAACAGGAAATTTCAGCCGTTTTGTGTAATAAGGGCCGGGGGCACTCCTAACACCTAAGTATAGACTCCCAGTTCTCATTGCTAGCTCACGTGTCCGGGGGTGGTCGAATATGATCGAGTCTTAGGGAACAGGCCTCTTAATCACATTAAAACTAATTTTCCTGGATAACAGTAAAATATAGGGAAAAAATATACAAACACAAAGGTTACAAAGCAACGATATGATAGTATACAACGTTGTTGGGTAGTAAGATTTAAGGATTGAAACAATAATATTTAGCGTCCCCCTGGCGGAACCGCGACGCATACGAAGTAACGCGCTGCGGCAGTCGCGGCGTCCAAAGCGCATCTGACACAGCGTACTCGTGTATGATATCCGATGAGTTCAATGAAGAAGACAAGTATGGCGAGGCCGTAAAGTGAGTAGATAATAGGCATAAGGTGATCCAAATTCGAGTACCTAAATTTTCAAAACTTGAACAACTTGGGCTATCCAAAACACGAGAAAAAATTAATATTTAAATTTTCTCTGTCACTATTTCGTGAAAACGCTCATATGAAATCTCACTTGAATGAATCATATTTCATTTCTCCTTTTGTCGGATTTCGATCACCCCAAATGTATGCAGTGGGAGTACGGGCGAATCGAGGAATCCAGATGTCGTACATCTGTAAATCTTTCTGTACTTTTTAAAAATAGTAATAATGAAGATAATAAGTTCAAGCAAGTTCATCCATTATCAAGATGGGCATGTACAGATATCCATTAAATTCATTTTTGTTATCTTAGATTTCCGCAAAGTATTCTTATTATATTAGGTTGAGTCATAAGTCTTGTCGCATTTTTGGCACTTTAAACAAATTTAAATAACTTTATCACGGCAAAAGCAAATTAATCAAAGTAAGCGCCGTATGCGTCGACACACTTCCTCAAAAGTTCGGGTAGCTTGTGGATACTGTGCTCCCGAAGGACGGCTGCTAGGAGGCAAAGTAGTTGGTCAGCCAGATTTCGACATCCCGCTGATTATTGAAGTGTACTCCTCCGAGAGTGCACTACATATCGAAAAACAAGAGGTAATCGCTAGGAGCCAAGTCGGGCGAATAGGACGGCTGGGGGACGACGTGCCAGCCAAGGTCCAACATGGCCTTTTTGATCGTCCTTGCCACATGGGGTCGGGCGTTGTCGTGCTGGAAGTGAATCCGGTCGAGCAGCCAGGGAACGGAGGGGTCCTTGGACTTCAGGGTCTGTAGTTGGCGAGAGTATACCGCGACCATAATTGCCGACCCCTGAGCGAGCAGCTCCCAATGCAGCAAACCGCCTCTGCCCCACCATTCAGACAGCATGATCTTTTTCTGGTGAAGTTCGGATTTTGCGATGAAATTGGACTGCTCATCTCGATCGATCCACTGAGCCCGGAGGACTACGTTGTCGTAAGGGATCCACTTTTCATCTCCAGTCATGATCCCGTCGATCCAAGCCGTTGTACGAGCGTACGAAATTAAATTCAGACACGGGTCCGCACGGTTTCACTTCTGCTTGTCCGACAGTCGGAGGGGTAACCATCGACCCAAATTCTGGACCTTGTCAAGATCCTGTAGGCAACCAACGATGGTGGGTTAGCTTGCCCTAAGACTCGTAGCCATATCACGGGTGGTAGCATAGGGGTCCGCTTGTACGTGATGCTCCAGCACGTCCAAGTCCAGCTCGGGGTCCGTCCGGACCTTTGACGTCGTACTCCCTTCTTCGAAGGGTTTGAACCTATGTTGCACAGTGCGCGTACTAGGGGCCTTAGTGTTGTATACTACCGCCATACGGATGTGGACATCGGGATGTTTGAGCTAGAATAGGAAGAAAACAACATGACGTCTCATATGTGCACAAAACTGGGAACGAATTGAAGAGGCGTTTCAGCTACTAGACTCGACGTAGGCACAATTCACTAGTACGCTCAAATAGTAGTAGTAGTGACTTATTTAGTGCCAGAACGGACGGGGTAATTGATAACGTACGACTGAGCAGTGATGGCACAAACATACCCCTCCAAAATACGACAAGACTTATGACTCAACCTAATATCATTTTTTAGCTAACAACTAACTCGTAAGAACTGACTCTTCTCTCACAATAAACATCTAATGAACTGGAAAAGATGTTTGAAAATTGTTTTCAAAAATAAACAAAAGAGATGTAAGAGCATCAAAAGCGTCAGGCGTAAAACGTAGACTTGCAAGTCTAAGGCTAGTGGAATTATAAGTAAACTACTAGTTTAAAAATACCAGAGACCTTCAGAAAATTTATTTATCTACTTTTGGCCAAATTAGGCGTAGGCTTGGGCCGTTCTTACACTAAACCATTGATATTTCTACATATTCTATATTATAGGGCATTAAACATATGGTTTCTATACTTCCCTTCAAAACTATGGCTTATGCGAGTAAGTTGTATGATGTCTCAACTTGTAAGATGTAAACAAAACGGAAGTAGTCACCCCCTCCAAAATATTGTCTTCTATTGTCGACACTTTTCAATGCCTCAAAGTTCGTTATTAATAATTCATTTTGAAGTGCCTCTGCAGGGTAGGATTATAATAAATACATAAACAATAGTTAGTTATTTCACCACGTGACAAGAACGTAACAAGAGGTTTCATGATAGTCATTGCCTCACCTGCTCTTCTCTGAATAATCGTAGCATTATTTTATTGGCCATTTTGACCATTCCTCGAGTTGAATGATTCTTTCCGAATATCATCACGTAGTACCTCAATGCAATTGAATACTATTCAAATAATAATTTACAGAGTAGAAGTCCTTAAAATAATTTTATCAATGAATCTATTTTAAATAAGAATAAGGTTTGATACATTGGATCGTCCAATACTACTAGACCGGGTTTCCGAGGCTCCGTTGGTATCCTGAAAAAAGCTCTGTTAGCAAAAACCACTTCGTTTTGCACACTCTCGTTTGTTTTTAATTACTTTAAAACTTGAATTATCGTTTTAGTCTTTTTGTTTTACAATATTTTTTTACAATAGATTTCTAATACATTTCGTAAATACATAAATATTAGTATTCTTCTTATTCTACCTCATTAGTGTACACACACCGGGAATAGCAGCAAGGGTCGCCAGATCAAGGGAGAAGATTGCACTAACATACTCAGGATTAGCACACAGTCGTTCGAATCTGAAAACAGATTTTGATTGATATATGTGATGTTCAATAGATGTGAAAAGAAAAAAAGAGGCGATAGAGCATGCCTTAACGAGGAGTTTCTTTGCTTTTCTTCCCTTTTTCAACTTTTAAACATAACATTATAGAGATGATAACAAGACATATCAGTGTTTATCGTAAAAAAATCAGTGGTTTGTTTTGTACGAGGCTATTTATTATTTGGACTTGCGTTATTTAACTGAACTATTTCACGGACCTTATTTTGGAGTGATTGTCATTTTGTTGTGTAACATAAGAAACAGAACATAACATAACAGAATTAAAAAGGAAAAAAAATAAATTGCTTCGTTGGGTATGCCTGTCGAAATTGAAAATATCTCGTTCCGAGTGTTACATTCTTTACACTTTTCTCTTATTATTAGAATTTACCGTCCTATTTCTCATTTTCTTATACAAGCACATTACTCACAGTTAATAACTCCATCCCCTGAAGCGCATTTTCAGGCTCCCGACTATCTTTTGAAAATTACCTAGTTCAATTTTTTCTGGCGTTAACAACCTTGAAATACTGGGTTAAAATGGTGGAACTACTCTCTCCGTCGCATAGTCTCCTCGTTATAACCACTTTAACATTTAGAAATCTTTCAACAAAAAAATTGTTTAAAAAATTCTCCTCTTGTTAGCATTCCCTACCCTCAACGTCACTCCACGTGAACTCTTTTATACGAGTTTTTGGTGGAAAAATAATTGTATACCTCTCGAATATGGATTGTGATATGGCGTAGGGAGCGGAATGAGGTCCTCGGAAGTGTTCAAACTAAGAGTAATCAATGTATTTTAAATATTTTTATTTGGAGACATAATATTTATTAAAGGAATTGAAAATTTTGTATTCCAAGCTTGAGAAACTAGTGATGAATGTATTTATTAGTCTGCTTAATGATGACTTTAGTGTACTTCGATATCAATCAACACTACAATCACTACTATGATACGGATACTCTATCTCTCTTGTGATATCGCTGTGATGCAATCAATCCCTGGTCGATTAAAAGCGACATCGCTTTTTTAAATTTTGAAGCGACGCTTTGGTAAGGAGTTGTGGTTAGAAGACTACTTGCCGGAACGGGTAGCTAGAATGCACTGTTCTCTTTACGAGAGTTTTTATGTCGGACCTCAAAAAACATACATCCTTGATTCACTCACCTCAGATTTCATCGTTATCAGATATTTTTCTTCGGTAATAAATTGTCGTTGACCTGACATCATTTCTGTCATAAACATCGAGTAGGAACTGCAAAAAACTGTTTCAACTTCCAAATATTATTGATCGTTCAACTATTGACTGTTATGTCATCATACACGTTACCTGTCACAAAGATCAAGTCACACTTATATTATTACTTAAACTCGCTGTTGTTGGATCATAACTCAAATATAATAGTAAACTCACGTCGCCTCAGGCACCTTCATAAGTGAATTTCCACTATAGCCAGCATTATGGATAGTGAGAACCAGAAAGATGGGAGGAAGAAGCATGATGAAGGGACCACCACGACGTTCATCTTGAATAACAAGAATATTTAGGTAATCGAGATTATTGTGAAAATCATATGCCTCTCATTCAAAACATCGGGACCTTACATGGTCGATTCTGTTTCTTCAACAGAATATGTCTAATAGTCTCAACAATACTCGAGGCTATGACAATAGCGAGGAATAGGAATAGAAGATCTGAAGAGTGAAGATAGATTATAGATATCCATGATTATGGTCACTACCTTGTGGATAGACAATATACGATGATGGATGGCCTCCGTGAGTGAGACGTCGAGTTTCATATAAACTTATCTGAATATGAATAGTCTTGATACTCGTCATAGAATTTTGATAATCGGAAACTAACGGTTGCTTGATAGAAAGGCACGGTATATCGGAAAAGTTTCGTCATCTCGGCTGTCAAGATTGAGCCCTGCAAGCATAAATATTGTTTGTTACAAGAAACTTCTCTCGTAGCGTTTCTCGATACTCATTAGAATAAATACTTTTAGACATATGATTGATTTATTGATTACTTCAAACGCAGTCAGCAGATTGCCCCTCAGGACCGCTCCCATTAGCCCGTCAAAGGTTAAATTGTCCACGCTTGAGCTTGAATCTGAAAATCGTAGTTTGGGACTGGAACCGTTGAATAGACTTACCATACACATAAAACTTTGGTGTGAAAGTTGCACCAGTTTGTCTTTCCAGCAATGTCCATACATGAAGATATACACCCTCCAGCTGGTTCGTGAAGCGATTACTGAAGTTGTTTTATGTATTTTTCGAAACTGATCAATTACTCATAGAAAACACAACGTTGTTACTTAAACTTTCACTAAATGTTTCGTTTTTTTAAATAAGAAAAAATTACCGATAACAATATGGAAAATATTCCCCCGAATGTCCAATGAAGTAGGCTCCATCGAAAATCATTCTGTAAAAATCAACTTCCAAGATATAATGTAACTATTGAAATGTATTTTCAATGGACAAAAACAAAGAGGACGATTTTGCGAGAAAAAAAAGTTAAGAAAACTCAAGACGAAAAGGCGATGATATTCCTACTCTGCATACCTAGATGTACATTTCTGAGTAGACTCAATGTCTGCGCTCATATAACCACATCAACGCCACCTCTCAAGATATCTAGCCCTCTACCTCTTCTTTTCCCGTTACCGCAAACTCTACCTCTCCCTCTCCCGCTACCTCGCACTCTACCTCTACCCCTAACTCTCTTCATATATCCGCACATCTCCAATTCTCTATAGATCTCAAAAAATCCTCAGAATATCAACTTTTCTTTTTCTCTTCCCATCTCATTGTCCCTTATCTTTGCACATTTCTAATGTACATTATGCATGAATATGAAAGCATCATGATATTTGGTTACGCAAGTACACACAATCAAAGGATAAGAAAAAGGTTACAAGGAGATGAATAATGCGCAATGTAACAATATTTATTTTTTTTTTATAAATTAAGAAGAGTTATCTCCCAACCCTAGTCGTTCGCTCTTGACTCTCCCTTGTGTCTTTTTATCAACTCCTCTCGAGCAAAATTGATATATCGTTTTTTCTGTGTTTTTGGGTAGTCTGGAAGGGCCTGACCAGCGGAATACGATGTGAGATACAGAACTGTTTAGTTAAACTTCGTGAGCTATCGCATGGCATCTGGTCGGGCATTATCATGTTGGAAATAAATTTTCTGATCTCCAAAAGCACATAGTTTGACTCTAGTCTTGATATGCCTCAATGCCTTGATATGATATGCTTCGTGCATACTGACCATCGCCTCAGTTGTTGGCTACTACCTCCTATGTACTTGTTGAAAATGAATAATATAGGAACATAATAGAGTCCATCTATCGAATCCGAACTATTATATGAGTTCACTTATTGTTAATTTTTTTTCGTGGAAAAAAGAGAGTAGTGAAAAGCATTGAAAAGATATTATGAAGAAGAAAAGTCTATGACTGAAATTGTAGAACCAGAAAGGACGGAATAATTTAGTATAAGTAAACAAATCGTAGTCTTTAGCAACTGCTTAACTTTATGACGTTGTTGTGTGCCTACTATGTGCAGCCAAAAGTCAGCGGCACTTTTTTGAATTGCCATAACTTTTGACTCAGATGAGCAATAGGGCCCATGTTTTGGTATGTTAGTATGGGCTATGTGGGCATCATATCCTAGACCCGTTGTTATAATTACTCGTCGAATTATTTCGTAGTGATGATGCAACCAATTTACTTACTCACCAGTGATTATTTCCTCAGCGGGATTTTTCTGAGACTTGTTGTTAACAGTGTATGAACAACATTTACTGAGGAGTAGAATCCGCTATGCCATCCATTCGAGCTAATACATTTCTGTGAAAAAAATCGAAATTTCCCACACCCCTGAAATTGAGCAAAAATGTCATAACTTTGTACTCAGTGAAGCTGCATGCTTCAAACTTGGTAGTGATCATAGCACATGAGTCTTACATAACTTGGCCGAGTATGAGCCCGGTCGGTTTAATTTTGAGAATTTTCAAAATTTTATTTTTTCCATTTTTCGAGACTCGGCAAGTACCTGCTCAGATTAATTTCTATTCTACTTAACAGCTAGACCTCTTCTATATATAGTAGACGACAATTTACTAGTGTTTCATGAATTATCGAGTTCTTCGAGAGAAGATATAATTGGGGAAAAGAGGTAGAAGACGGTTAGAATTTTTTTCACGATATTTTCGAAATTCTTAGAATTTGTCCGATTAGGCTCAGAAATTACCACGACAATTATCATGAAGAGGAAAGATGATCCCTATAATAGAATGGCTATCGATCCTCTTTTAGTCCCATAAATAAATCATTTTAATTTTTTGATGGTTTGAAAAAAACTATTTTCGCCTCCTTTATCCAACTACAACTTCTCTCGAAGAACTCGATATTTCTTGAAACAATGGTAAATTGTCGTCTACTATATATAGAAGGCATCTGGCTGTTAAAAAGAATACAAGATAACCTGAGCAGGTACTTCCTGTACCTCGAAAAATGAGAAAATAATTTTTCGAAATTTCTCAAAATTCAACGGATCGGGCTCATACTCGGCCACGTTTTGTATAACTCATGGACTATTATATCTACCAAGTCTGGAGCCTGCAACTTCACTGAATACAAAGTTATGACATTTATGATCTATATCAGGGGTGTCAGAAATTTCGATTTTTCATAGGAATGAATTAGCTCGAATGGATTGCATAGCGGATTCAATTCCTCAGTAAATGTTGTTCATACACTGTTAACAACAAGTCTCAGAAAAATCCCGCTGAGGAAATAATCACTGGTGAGTAAGTACTAATTGGTTGCATCATCACTACGAAATAATTCGACGAGTAATTATAACAACGGGTCTAGGATATGATGCCCACATGGCCCATACTAACATACCAAAACATGGGCCCTATTGCTCATCTGAGTCAAAAGTTATGGCAATTTAAATAAAAGTGCCGCTGACTTTTGGTCGCTACTGTATATTCGCTTTGTATGTTGATTATCTCGATCCCTTATGCAAATTAATTTTAATTTGAGTATGTCATCATGTACGTACGTGTAAGATAAGACTACACTCTGCGAATCCCCAAAATTTACTCCGGACATATTTATCCCCTGATATGTGAGGGGATAGTTCCCAAAATGAATGAAATTAGGGAAATACATAACACGTTTTAAAAAAATACTACTACGTGATTCAATTCATTTATCTAATGAGAATCAATCAATAAATACTATCCGCCGTAGCTCGTCTACTTCGTAGTGCCTTTTCGAACATACTTTCACTTCTATTATCACGAGTCAACAGTGTTTCTGTTTCATCGATGATCTTTTCTTCACCACAATCCTTAGCTCTTTCATAATCTCCAGGATAGTAATAAATCAGAGCAATACCGAACACCATTGTCACAGCCTTGAAGATCCACAAAACTACTAATGCCTGAAACGATCTCATTATTTTTGCACCTACAAGTTAAGTTTATATTTACATTTCGATATGAGAAATATCGATCATCCAGTGATTGTGAGTCTCCACGGAAACTATCGGATACCTTAAAGGAAACCATGGTTAAACGAACACCCCAAGCGGACTTGACTCTCCGCTCTGTCGCAGACAAACAAAGTGAGAGAGTGTAGTCAGAGCGGAGAGTTTGAAATATGCTAAAAAAGAAAATCCACGAAATGCTGGAACAGTTTTTAAAACTATTTTTATATATTTAATATTTAACTTGTTCCTCCGAATCATTACAGATTAGTCAAGTAAATAACAAAGATAGATTACCATTCCAAAGAGTTGAGCAGCAGGAAACGTCAATATGCTAACAGTTAATTGCATTAGAGCAGCACCCGATGCCCGTTGATGGCTGGCCAGTACTGACTGAATAAAACAATGTTTAAAAAAATAATTAAATATAATAATGTAAACCGAAAGGATGCAATTTTTAAATTTAAAAAAATAAACTTTATACCATTTTCATTTGATTAGACATTGCAATCATTGCAGCACCAAAGATTCCGCTCACGAATTGAGATACCTAAATAATAATTTCAAAGAAAGATCAATAGTAAATTCTGCTCACCAAGAGGATGATGACGTTTTTATCAGTTGAGAATATTCCTATTAGAGCTGTGAAGTGGTTGATGACAGAGCTGAGAAAAACGATGATGGGAAAAGCTCTCGGGTAGCCTGATCTGTTTTTGAACAATCCCGAGCCGAACTGCCAACTCTAAAGATTTTTAAAATGTATTCACCCTTAGGGTTTTATATGAAACTGTTTACAACGCTCTGGAAGTGAGATAATCTGTTCAATATGGGAGTCAAATTAGACTGGATATCTTGATACCTCTGCTATCCACATGAGTACTGGCAATCCGATAAACGTGCTGGCCAAGTCTACGACCGAAAGGATTGTGCTGACTCTATAACGAATAATTTATTCAATGTACTAGGGTGAGACTAATTGTAAATGGGAAATATAATCGATAGGAATGAGCATTTGATCATTATAGATTATGATTTTACTAGAGATTTTCATTCATTGAGAGTATGCCCCATCAATTTTGAAATTTCACGCACTAGAGCACAGAATATCGAAATTCACTAACATGCTCCAATGTCGAACTTACCCAGGATAACTAAGTCCAAGAAACACTTCTGGAACGAAATTCCAAGCCGAGAGAAAGAATGATGGATACCAGAACCCAATAGCCTTAAATTATAATAATAAATGGATAAAATGTGTAACTTACCTTCACATAAAACATGTAGCACGCGATGCCAATTATAATTAAAGTGTACGATTTGCTGGAAATTCAATTGTTGTATTTATTTTTCCATCGGTCATTACTTTTTCAATATGCTCACAGCGGCTTTAAAAACATTCGCGTGGTTTGGTTTTGATGTTTTCCCAAATCCTTTCTGAAATTTCGAGTATTCAAACATTTTTAAAGTGATTGAAACTCACAGGTAGGACGAATGCCAACACTGGAACGAGAAACAAGGAAATCAACGTCGCTGGAAGAAGTCCCGATTGCCATGGTAATCCACTGGTTACAAACCATGATGTAACCGACAATGATATAGGGCTGAAATATGTTTGAATAACTGCTTCCAAAACGATTTGGAAATCTTGAAACATTTGAAAAACTCAAAAACATTTGAATATGCGGATGGAGTTCTTATATAGATTCCATTAAAAAGTCATTACCTCCCAAACAAATCTGCTAGAGAAACCACCATGAATGCTCGACTAAGTGATTTATCTGAAAAGACGGCACTAGGTCGAATGAGAATCGATGAATAATAACCGAGAGGATGATAACCATTTACCATTTACATCGAGATACAAGCACTAATGAATAGACAAATTATGCAAATGGTTATCATCAAGTTGGTTATTATTCATCGGTTCTCATCCGACCTAGTGCCGAAAATACCAACTGTTCAAACCTCTCTTTAGCTCTCATCAATGGATGTGTGAGAAAGGAAACTTCTAAAAACGTATACAAACCTCTATAGAAGTCAACTAGGATTGCTGGTCTGAGAGTTTCAAATATCGAAGTGGCCATGGATGATAAGGTACGAGCGCTTACGAATAGCTTAATTTGTAAAAAAACGACTATCATCGAAGACTTTTGAACACCATACCCAATATTGGTTGGCTCCAGAAAATAGCGACAACGCATTGGTCGAAATCCAAAGGATAATTGAACTTAGTAGTAATATCCTAAAAATGAATATATAAATTGAGATATATAAGCATAACGTAACTTTCTATTGAATCGGTCACCATACAGCCACATCAGAGTGAGGATCCCACTGGATGCAATTGAAGAACTTGTCTGTAAGAGCGTTACAGTTTTTTACAGTTTAAACACTTTTATCAAGAATAAAAAGCAAAACTATGCTGACTCTATCCACTCTTGAATGCCAATCAGACATTACAAAAGAGAGAATTAGTTCGGAGACCGATCGTTCTCGAAAATTAAAAACCGAAATTACTTATCTAACTATTCTAACTTTCACGACTTGAAACTCGAAACTTGAAAAAGTTTTTACTTTGATAATGGCTGTGGACGAGTCGCTAACAGAGAAATGCTTCTGAATCAAAGGAATCGTTCCTGAAATCATTTGCTCAATGCGCAAACTACGAACTATAATCAAACCATCAAGGGCCATATTATCATAAGCGATTAGAGCCGTGAATAGTATAAGGAAGGCAACACTGATGGCTTTCCGACGCTGGTATGAAAACATTATGCATTATTATCTTTTTTTAAAGATAACTTTTTTCAAACAAAGTGTATGTCATAAGAGTATTTATTACGATAACACGGGTCTCCTGTAAAAGTGTAGCAAAATCGGCCTGTTCTGCCACTAGGAAAATTTTTTTGTCTCCGATTTCGACGAAAGTCCCTTGGTAGATGTGGTTGGGGGTTATGAGAAGGCCTAGATACTTGATTGGGCCAAAATCGCTGATTATCGATTTTTTGTGACCTACCACATAAATGATCATAACTCGGTCAATTTTGATAGTACAGTGAGCTGAATGGTGTCATTCGAACCATATTCTACAGCTCTTCAAAAAAGTTGTTTATGACCTGTTCGCTGCTTGGTCGTCTTTAGGACGAAAAACGCGAAAAACTCTTTTTCCTATCAAAAAAGTGAAGTTTTCTCGAAAATGTTTTCTTGGGGATATCCGTTTTATTGCAAAAATTATGTCTACAAACCACGCTCAATATCGCTATCTAGTTCATTGCCCATATCTCCTGGCCCCTAATGTCGATTACTAGTATAGCTCACGGACTTAGTCGATTTTTGATCATTTTCGGTTTTTTGATCGTATCTCACTTCAAAGTTATCCAATTATTTTTTCAAAAAAAGAGAAATGATTCTCTCGAAAAGGAGATTGAAAAGTTTAATATTGTCCAAATTGCTATATCAAGCCGTTTTCGAGTTATTAAAGGAAAACTGCTCCTATTTCGATTTTTCACCGCTTTCATGTGTTGAACAGGGAAGGCAATCAATTCTACAAATATGTTTACTTTACAATAAAAACTGTAATATAATTGAGCAAATATTGTGCAGATATCAACGTCACTGGTCAAATACGAGGGTAGTTGATAAGTCCTGGGCGTCGTCCGAGAACAAAGTGTTCATCTCTGAATGCATCCAATCATAGATCGCATCCGAGGAGACTGTCAGATCATTCTCGTGCACCTGTACTTCATCCTCAACCCCTCCTCCCTCTTCATCGCATTCCTCCTCCCAGTCCTTGATGAAATCAATTGCCAGTGCCGCATCTCTTCGAGCTCTCGACTTGCCCTTCTTCTCCGCCTCCTCCTTCTTCTTCGCGAGAAGGGTCCGAATGCAGTTCTTTATCTGATCGTGGGACATCCTGTTTGCTGGAATGATATCCGTCCTGGCCTTCATTCTCTTCTCGACTTCTTCTGCTCTCAGCTTGTTTCTTGCAGCGTAGAACTCCTCGAAGAGATCCACCACCATCTGCTTGGCAACGGGGTCGTAGGGTGCACTCTTCTTCCGAATGCGAAGTGCCCATCCTATGGGTCGCGGATGCTTTGGTGCATGTTCGTATTCCTTGAACGATTCCGATAGGGGACCGATTCCGACTCCTTGCTGAACCTCCTCGAGCATTCTCTTGTACAGCCCAAGGGCGAAATCCATCATGGACACTCTCTCGGGTCTAATCTTGTGTTCTCCTTTGTCCCAGTGACGCTCAAGGTTCCAGTGACGGAGGAAAGTGGCCGAGCATTCACTGCATATGAAAAGTGGATTCGGGGCAGAGTCGGAGACGGGCGCGGGAGCCTTTCCAGTCACAACTTCATCATCTACGTTATCGGGCATCATTTACGTTATTGGCAGATAGAGAAGAGGATAGGGGAGTTCACGAACAAATACAATACATGAAAAAACAGAATAAATCAAACTATTATTATCTTGAGAAAGCAATATGGCCTCTGTTCAACACATGAAAGCGGTGAAAAATCGAAATAAGAGCAGTTTTCCTTTAATAACTCGAAAACGGCTTGATATAGCAATTTGGACAATATTAAACTTTTCAATCTCCTTTTCGAGAGAATCATTTCTATTTTTTTGAAAAAATAATTGGATAACTTTGAAGTGAGATACGATCAAAAAACCGAAAATGATCAAAAATCGACTAAGTCCGTGAGCTATACTAGTAATCGACATTAGGGGCCAGGAGATATGGGCAATGAACTAGATAGCGATATTGAGCGTGGTTTGAAGACATAATTTTTGCAATAAAACGGATATCCCCAAGAAAACATTTTCGAGAAAACTTCACTTTTTTGATAGGAAAAAGAGTTTTTCGCGTTTTTCGTCCTAAAGACGACCAAGCAGCGAACAGGTCATAAACAACTTTTTTGAAGAGCTGTAGAATATGGTTCGAATGACACCATTCAGCTCACTGTACTATCAAAATTGACCGAGTTATGATCATTTATGTGGTAGGTCACAAAAAATCGATAATCAGCGATTTTGGCCCAATCAAGTATCTAGGCCTTCTCATAACCCCCAACCACATCTACCAAGGGACTTTCATCGAAATCGGAGACAAAAATTTTTTCCCAGTGGCAGGCGTTGCTACACTTTTACAAGAGACCCGTGATAAAGACATGAACCTAACGATATGCTTCATAGCACGGATCTCCCGTAAAAATGTAGAAAAATGAGACCATTTTGCGACCGTTTTAAATTTTTTTCTCCGATTTGGCTGATACTTTGTGCGTTAATCATAATGAGGGAAAGGAGAAGGCATAAGTACTTAGTTTCGCCAAATTTGCATTTTTATCGATTTTTTGATCTACCACTTTGGGGAGTCATATATCTCACTCAAATTTTGACCTACAGCGTGAAATTTTTTTCTAATCGACTCGAAATGAACTAATCTAGAAGTTATTCTCCAAAATGTATGAGCGAAAACGCCATCTTCTACCTGTTTTCTTCGAAAAAATGATTTTTTCGGTACGAAATGCAAATTTTCTCAAAATTTTTCCACAAAAGGTACGATTTTTATTCGCGATTCAATTTCCTCATCCTCGAATTGAGATACTCACATATTTATTAGGTTATAAGTCGCTGCACCCGATATCGATCCTCAGAGGGAACAAGGACTTTGCGTTATTTTCATTCAAAAATACATTTCGTATCTCCTCTCTCTTCATTTTCGAGCAAATTCGCAATCAAGGTATACCAATCGAAAGCTCTCAACGAGCTCTACAAAAATGAATATATTGTACAAGTTATGAAATTTGATCGTTTTCAAGATATGCCAGAAAATCCGTAACGAGTACTACAATGATGCCAAGAAGCTGCGTGCGGAGGAGGTCGATAAAAGAATGAAAGAAATAGCGGACATCCTTCCCGCTGAGAGAATGACCCACGAGCAAATCAAGAACCTCATCAGAACTCTCGTCACAGCGAAGAAGAAGGAACTGGATACTAACAGAGTGAGGAGCAGAAGAAGAAGAGCGCTTTTGGATGATTTGCTCATGGATTTGGATGAGGATGAGAATCAGATCGAGGAGGAGGTCGATGTGGAGGAGGATGATAGATAGATTACTGCTGAGGATATCTATGATTTCCTTCACAGTGATCTCAAGGAGTATTTCGATGATCCGGACATTTTTTTCGATCATTCAGATTCCAATATCGGAAACATCGATGAATAGTTTCGTATTTCAAAATGCTTATTTTCCAATGATTCTTTGAACATCTAAGATAAACATATTTATATCTTTGCTATTTTATTTGCTGTTTTTGTTTTCCTTTTCTATAACACTAATAACAAATAATATAAGCAAAACACGTTCTAGGGAGCAAATAGCACCGTGAATCAATTGCATTGTACAGCAAATAATGGAGAAAAATTGGATTTTCTGGCATATCTTGAAAACTATCAAATTTCATGACTTGTACAATTTGGTCATTTTTGTAGAGCTCGTCGAGAGCTTTCGATTGGTATACCTTGATTACAAATTTGCACGAAAATGAAGAGAGAGGAGATGCGAAATGTATTTTTGAATGAAAATAACTCAACGTCCGGGGTCAATCTGAGGATCGATATCGGGTGCCGCGACTTATGACCTAAGAAATATGTGAGTACCTCAATTCGAGGATGAGGAAACAAAATCGCGAATAAAAATCGTACCTTTTGTGGAAAAATTTTAAGAAAATTTGCATTTTGCACCCAAAAAATCAGTTTTTCGGAGAAAAACAGGTAGAAGATGGCGTTTTCGCACGTACATTTTGTTGAGTAACTTCTAGATTTGTTCATTTCGAATCGATTGAAAAAAATTTCACGCAGTAGGTCAAAATTTGAGTGAGATATGACTCCCAAAGTGGTAGATCAAAAAATCGATAAAAATGCAAATTTGGCGAAAACAAGTGGTTAGGCCTTCTCCTTTCCCTCATTATGATTAACAAACCAAGTATCAGCAAAATCGAAGAAAAAAGTTTTTAAAACGGTCGCATGGCTTCTTTCATTCTTACAGGAGATCCGTGATAGATATATCCCGACATATCTAATTAAGCAAAACACGACTTACCGTTTGAGATTTTCGTCCTTTATCATCAGAAGTTATGCTTCCGTGATTATTCATGGCTAGCCTGAAGAATGAAATCACAACAGACAATGCGCTGACATTCACATTGCAACTGATAAGTCGAAGCTTCTTATCTATCATCAATGTGCTTTTCATCCCTAAATGTCTCAAAGCACAGATATCGCGAACTGATTTCTAATTAAATAGAGAAGCGCATCGAATCATATCATAATACGATAATCCAGACCGGTTTAGAACTTGATACCCTGTGTTAGCTTTCAAATTAAGAATCTGCACATATGTATGCACAATTTGCTCGTTGTGGTGATTCAATCAATCAATCAATTTATTCATATCAAGCATAATACTAGGGAGGGCCGTTCTTTAGATCCTCCAATGGTATATACCACTATTATCCATTAATTATCTTGGACTTATCTCGCCATCGAACACGGTTGTGGTGATTCATTAGTATCAAACAATGAAACTATGCCAAGCTTTGATTATCACGCCCTATTCTCCATGGCCTATTCATTTAATCACAGAATGCACGTCTACGGTGTTATCATCTCCATAAACAGATTGATAGTTGACACATTTTTAACATGATTGTTATTTCATTGGTGAGTCTAATGATTGACCATCAAGGCTTTATCTTTTCGTGATCAAAGCGACAAGATGATAAAGAAGTACATATTGAACACCAAAGATCATTTCAACATTCAGTGCTTTTACGTGTGGTAACTTGTTCTTCTTCTTTGTCAGTCTTTGGACAATCATTCGGGAAAAGGAATATAGTTGCTATATAGAAGAAAGTTCCCAGTACTCCAAATATCCAGTTGGTTAACATGGCCTGTAATAGTATTTATTCAATGAAAAATAATAGAAAATAAATGTTAAAATAAAAGAAAATGAATCTTTATGTACTCTGTAGTCATACTTACATTCCTATACGCGAAGAATTGATCAGAAATTAAATCAGAATCGCCTCGGAATAGATCAGAAAGCTGGAAATAGCATAATGAATATTAATATCGATTATTAAGCTATACAGTACAGCAGAATCCCCCAGTGAAAATGGGCCCTCGATTTTTTACGCTTTGAATAATGAATATCAGCCGTTCAAATTGTTTGCGTTCTTTTACTCCAGATATGAGGGTATTTATCAAAGAAAGTTTGGAATTTTAGAAATCATGTAGCCAGAGAAAAAATATTGAAAATTATATTTTTTATCAATTCTTGGCAAATGCCGCGCAAAAATTTTGCAAAACTCGCGCACGCTCGGCAAATTCTATCGCAAAGTGAAATCTTTCCAAAAATTTCTTTTTTTTAGCACAAGTGAGTTGACAAGCTTTTAAAAAATCCAAACTTTCTTTGATAAATACCCTCATATCTGGAGTAAAACAACGTAAACAATTTGAACGGCTGATATTCATTATTCAAAGCGTAAAAAATCGAGGGCCCATTTTCACTGGGGGATTCTGCTGTACTGTATATTTCGTACCATTCCAAGTAGCTCAGTGGCTGGTATCGTAACTACACTTATCGTCAAACGTTGAAGTGCTGAAGCGGATGCACGATGTGTCTTCGGCACAACCATCTGCTAACCAAAAAACTATACGTTGTCTGAATATGGGAAGTATCCAGTGTTGATATCGCTTCATTTAAAAATCATTTTATAGTAGATACTTATGTCTGCTAAAGATGGATTTTGAGAATAGTTTGTCTTCACTTACCATGATTATCTGCGAACCAAGAGAATTGATTCCTCCTCCCACGAATCCTCCGAAGAATTGGCTAATCTATAAGACCCTCAATTCATTATGATATATGCCTGATTCCGAACCAGTATGCCTATAAACGACACGTCCGAAGTCAGAATATTGATTAGAGAAAATACTGAAGTTAGAACTGAACAAATTGACACTACTGAAGGAAGAGCCCTTTTTGAGGCTGCGGCTGGTTTGCATAAACCTTTTCCACTGGTCCAGGACTGAAGCAGAATCACATTAAGCAGGGGAAGGGGGGGGATAAATCCTAAAGCAATAACCTCAGCGATCCAAAGCAGCACAGGCACTCCCAGAAGCGTACCAATCAATTCCGTTAGTGCATTTGAAGTCATTACTCTGCGATTTGGAAGAAATATTATTGGTATAACTTGTTCGATCAAACTACACTGGGTACGGCAATCCGAGAAACACATCCGGCAAATAGGTCCACGCAGAATGAATAAACGAAGGATACCAGAACATCAAGGCCGGAAAATGAATTGGGAATTACGTTTCTGAATCACAAACAGGTAAATCTTAATGTAGAACACTTATAGCGATGAGCCTACAATCATGTATGAAAATGATTTTCTGGAAGGTAATAAATCAAAACCAGGATCTTAATTTTCTCACTTACATATAAAGAGGCTTCAAGGCATTCGCGAATATATTGCATGGTTCATTGTTCTTTGGGATAGAGTTGATCTGTTTCTATAAAAGGAGCAAATCAAAATCCAACGTAATCTTGGTAGATTATGAGGAATTGACAATTATTTCATGCAGAAGAGAGCCATCCTCATAAATGATATGAAAATGAAACGACAATAATTGGATGCTCACGGGCAACATTATCCAAAGAACAGGAAGAATAATTGCTGTCACTGCTATACTGGGCAAGTAAGCAGCCTGCCAGAAAAGTCCACTTGTTAAAAAGAATGAAGTGATTGCTGAGGAGATTGTTCTAAAAACATAGTTTGTACTTTACAAAATTCAGCTTGGTTATTTTACCCTCCCAAAATAACGGCAAATGAAATGGTCATTGCTCGTCCAAGCGATTTGCCTGAAAATGTTTCAACGATAGCATAAAGAACTTATGAATTGTTGTCTGCATTTCTTTAAAAAAATTTCAACTTATTGTCGTAAGTAAAGACATTTGTACTTTAATAAAAGAACGAAGGTCTTCTTGAATTTACCTATGTAAAAATCTGCAAGAAAAGGTGGTATCAAAGCTCCATAGATAGACTGAGCTGCGGCCGATATCGTTTTCATTGTTATGAAAAGCTGGAAACAAATATTTATATTATTGTTCATTTTAAAACTAATTTACCCAATATTGATCAGATTGCGATATCAAAGCAAGTGCACTACACAAAATAGAAACAGAAACTGTTAATAAAAGTAGGATCCTAAAACATTTCAATAGCTAAAAAATATTATTAAAAACTTACTTTTTGCTTATTCGATCGACGCCGAACCACATCAAAAGAAGTGAAAGAGTTCCAACGATTGAGGAACATGTCTGGGATAATAAAGATAATAATACTGTCGTTGTTGCTAAAAACTCACTCTTATTAAGGCTCTCAAAGTGTCATTGATAGAAAAAATGCTCTTGCAGCAACGGAACAGTCCCTGATTTTTTTAAAAATCAAATACAGCGAAAAAATTCAAAAAAGTCATATAAAATTTTGCTTTTCTTATATAGATTCCATTAAAGTCGAATTTTGCTATTCTTTTCATTTCTTAATATTTGAAAAATATTCTGTTGACTCGCATAAGTAGAACTATTATGAACATGATAGTTTCCTCAAATATGTTTTTTCGAAAAGAATAAATTAACCATCCAGGGCTACAGTATCGTATGCTTTCACAGATGATAAAAGCGTAAGAGCTATTGTACAATACAGATTGCGTTTCTGAAAAAAATTTAATAATAAATTATAAACTAATGTAACTCACAGCATGGCTTTTCCGATCTTCGCTAGACGGAACGATTTCCTCAGATGTCGCCTCACTCATGTTTTTGAGGAACAAACTGGTAATAAGTATGAGAATAAAAGCCTATCACGAAACGTACAGAAATGATATTTGATCAATTGAATTAATATTGATTGAAATGAAAAAAAGCGGCACTTCAAATGAATGCTCATCAGATTGGTACTATCTGTTTTAGTGATTTCTATAGCCATAGTTGTCTGTTCGCGGTGAATGACCATTTCCAATTTGTATCTTCGCAAATCACACAGATATCGATAAAATGCTATTACTTCTAACGTTTACTTTGGAACATTGAAAAGGAAAAATCGAGATTTCTGTGATGGTCTCTTTCTATAATCGTCAAAAATTAATGTGCACCGAATGACTAAAGGGTCAATAGAATGAAGGGTCAGAACTATTATGGTTTAAAATGAACAAGATAAGCAGTAGAAGATAAACCTTTCTTTCGTTTTTGTCACAGGTCAGCAAAAAACGAACCAAGAAGTGAATCTAAAGGATAGAAAAGATACGTCCACTTTTAATTGTCTTTTAATATCGCAGATTTTTCTCGATAACACTATATCCCCAGAGTGATGATTTCAAGTGATGTAAGTGCAGTTCAATTCAATAATTCCGAGGCATAACAACCCGAGGAAAGAGTATCAAAATTTATTTTAATTTTTTTATGATTTCGAGTTGTTCAAGGGCCGCAAAACATGGACTACAATCATTCTCATTCTTCTTACGACTTGTATTTCGTATGATGAGAAATCGCTTGACGGTACCATATTTAATAATCAAACTATTTTATTCGAACTACATAATTATGTTCTAGTGAGCGTACCATTAATTCAAGAGCATTTCTCAATCAATGATTCTACTACTGCTATTATTAAGGTAGTTTAGAAATAGTTTCAATTTCTTTACAAACTCATCTTCATAGACTGCATCATCGATCGCTTCGACATGTACATTGCTATTCATTTGGTTCAGTGGTGATCTTATCAGCAGGAAGTTAGTTCAGTCTTCAACAATCAAACTATACACGTTCTTTAAAAGAAATATCTCAACTTCAGTTTTCCGTTTTGATCGCACATTTACCTGCAAAACAGCAAAATGAGGGCTATCGAAGTAGATCAAAGTTTTTTTTTAGGAAACTGCTTCTGACGTCAATTATCGTTTGGTTATTCTCGAACGTTGCATCTTTATTTTCAAGATCCACGCAATACTTGGTTTGTGGACACAAGATGGTTTTCATAATGAAATTACATCAGGTTTTTATTCTTGCTCGAACGCTCGCTTCTGGCGCAGAATCGATTTTATCTATTCTTTTGGTGCCAATATTCGCTGATTTTTATCGAGGTCAGATTTCTTTATCAGAACGAATCATATATGTGTCCTTTTCGTTAGATAAGAAGTTCGGACGAGCTTTGATGTTTCACACAATCGGAGATGTAACAGGAGGGTGAAGAAATTAAAATAAATTAATAAACAACAATAAAATCCTACTGTGAGTGAAAAAAACATAATATATGCAGTTTTGCTGCTAAAATGAAGAACTATGCATGACTTTCTCCAAATATGCGGAATTTTTCCGAAAAAAAGGGGTTCCTATGTATTTGAAGAAACGGCTATTTGATGGAGTTGTTCTCCCCGCATTCCTATATGGCGTCGAAACATGGTATCTTACTAGACAACAAAAACACAAACTCTCCGTTGCTCAGCGCAGACTCGAACGAAAGATACTTGGCGTCACTGTGCTTGATCATATTTCGAGCGAGCGTATGCGTGGCATGACGAGACTAAAGGAAGTGGTGAGAGAGGCGGTGATTCGGAAATGGATGTGGGTCGAGAGGCTCTCGAAATCGTGCTGTGATCGATGGAGTCTAAAAGTGCTCGAAAGGACTCCGCGTGGAAAGCCGGCAATGAGATGGAGAGATGAATTCGTAAAGGTCGCTGGTCCTCAATTCATGCAAATAGCAAGACACGATCGGACTCGATGGAGAACCCTAATGGCGACCCAGCTAAAATAACATCACAAAGCTGATAAAGTTGTTTTAATGTAATGTAAATGACTTTTTTAAGTGTTACTTACCACCTCCCTCTATTCATGATAGCAAAATTTCAGTGTATTCTCATCCATGATAACTTCATGGTTCATTACGAGTGGTCTTCCTTGGAATTACGGTCTTGTACCTTCTAAGCTTGCTGCCGCTGTGCTTATTATAATTCTCATATTTGTTTTGCCGGTGATCATTTACAACACAATTTCAAAAATTAGTATTTCATTTTCATTTTCAGATAGTTTATTTCAGCAAGAACTACATAATGGTGATATGCCGTCTTCAAATCATCTGAAAAAAGCTTTTAAAATAATGACCGTGTAAGTAATCATTTTATCTTAAACAAAGACAGCAATAAATGAAAGTATGTTACACGATTTTACTAGAAAAAACATGAACTATTAATTTCACAAACTGATTTTTCTCCCAATCTTTATCCAAATAAATAATTAGATCAATCACGGAGTAAAGTATTTCTTTTTAGGGATACGAAAAGTTAACGCATCATAAAATACATGCCGCACTCTTTAAACCAGTATTTTCCAAAAAATCGTTCGCGTTGGTGGTTGTGGGATTCAGTTTCTCAACCATTTACATAAAAGTGAGAAGAAAAGAAACAGAGAATAATCAAATATCGACCATTTAGGCTCAGTATTTCTGGTTTCCATCACAATCGCTACTGGCATGGCAGTACGTCCCGGAGGTGTACCTGGGACTGTCATATCCAACGTATGTCACACTATCTTGGACATAATTAAAATATTTAAAGTGACACCCCAAACTAATCTTTCTCTCCACATTAGGAATATTCTCTCGCAGTCAAAGAAAGCGAGATACCAGAGTGGAAAATTTTAAATTATCTTGGGAAGTGCGTTTAAAGGGAGAGTAACCCCAAAATGCAAATCGCAACATACAGTCCAGCGTTCTCTCTCGCCTTATACAAACACCTCCACTTACGCTCATAGTCTAATGGTAATGTGGGTTTAAAATCTTGTAAAAGTAGATGGAAAAGTGAAAAGTAGTGTTAATTTTGTGATTGTAAAAGTAGTTGGAAAAGTAGCATATCTTCGTAATTGACAAACTTTTACAATACAAACCCTTTACGCGAGAGTTGGATTACTACTTTTCCAGCTACTTTTACAATCACAAAATTAACACAACTTTTCACTTTTCCATCTACTTTTCCAAGAATTTAACACCGCATCAGTGTTCAGTTAACGAAACGATCGAACAGGTTCGAGTCCTTAGCTGCTAGTGATTTTGCTCATTATTTCCTATATCTGTGATAGAGTTACCGCGTTGGGGAAACGTGGCGGGAATTCAAACGCTGAAAAGTAGAGGGGTTACTGTCCCTTTAAGGATCACCTCAATCGAATCGATAACAGGAATAATTGGTAGTCTCATTGGTCTACCTTTGCTGATGTGGATCACCCAGGTTCGAAATGATCCATCTTGCCGATCACAGTTTATAATTTGCCAATGATATTTCTCCGAAAATGAGCATCGTTAACAATCGATATATCGAATTATTCCGGTCATTCAGTCGTGGCAATTTGGTGCCGGTATATTCAAAAGTCGAGGAGGCAATGCACGTGCTATTCCGATCGTTGTTGCACTGAGTTATGCACTGAAAGCGGTAATGGCTCTGATCGGATTATTTTCTATGGACAAGAACTATGTTCTAGACATTGTGAGTGATAAACAACCAGAGAGAATTTTACTCTACGCTCTGGCCACACTCTCGCAAGCAAAGAAAGCGAGAGTTATTTGATTTCAAAGGTCGCTAAATTCTTCGGCAATTTCTTCGGATCTACGAGGATGACTCTGTCTGCGCAAATGATGATGGTAATATTACTTTCTCACTAAATATCGATTGTTTTTTTAAACATTGAAATCTGGAAGATTTTCATTTTCCGATTTAGTAATGCTGTCACACTTTCTTTGTATGGCCGTATAAAAAACACTTGTTTATTTGGTACGAGAGTAGCCAACCACTGCAACAATGAATTTCTATGTTTAGAGAGAGAGCACCGGTGAGAGAGTAGGTAGATCAGAGAGAGCGAGGAAGGAAAGGAGGAAAGAGTGGGCAGTTAATCGATAGTTCTTCCTCTGTTAGCAGCAGTAGCAATGCAATTATGCAAGTACATTTTATACGGACAATACACATACGGTATAAGCTAGATTGGAGGATTGCTAGACAGAGACGAAATGACAGACAAATCAATCCAGTCATCATATCAATTTTCAGACTGTGACACCCAACTCTCAGCGTATCTCCGCAGGCGCTTTGAACAAACTCTTCGTTAGCATTATTTCCATTCCATCGGCGCAGATATTTGGACTGGTATTGAACGATCTAAAATATAATTATTTATTATATTAACTTTTTCAGATAGTGGACATATTCGGGGGAAATTCGGACGTGACAGTTGATCGTTTCTTCGCATTCCAAAATGTTAGAACATCTAAAATAATGAAACTAAAAGTGAATGATTCATCGGGCATTCTTTGTATTTTCTATTCTACAAGTGCTGACTATTATCTGCTTTTCCCTAACCATCATTTTTTATCCTCAAGATTGCATTAATGCGGAATGTGAGAACGATCAAAATCCTGAAGAAACTCCTGAGTGTCAACCGTTGATCGATGGCACAAAAGATCGTAACTCGAGCTTTATCGATCAATTCTTGGCAAGTAGAAGAACTACCATGGATACTTTGTATTTAAATTAGGAATGTAGATAAATTTTTAATAATATTTTTTTTCTATCTGGAGGTCTATCATAAATGTATAATGTCGTAACCCAAAAAGTTGCTCTTTGAAGAGCTTATGTTTTATGATAGCACAATATCAGTTCTGAGAACACATTTATTTAATTAGCATTTTAGGTCTACTAGACACTGATCTATCATTCAATTCACAATTTCCCATATATACATCAAATCTTCCCCCTTCTTCTTCCTTGTATTGTTATTATGTTCTTCCTTCCTTCTTTCATGTTTCTTATGTCTCTCTTCCTCTCTCCCCCCTCCTCGTCTCCCTCTCTTTCTAATCATCTCTCCCTCTCCCACCCTCTCACTCTTCCTCTCTCCCCCCTCCTCGTCTCCCTCTCTTTCTAATCATCTCTCCCTCTCCCACCCTCTCACTCTTCCTCTCTCCCATCCTCCCTTTCCTTTATCCTGCCAACTACACCTAAAGAAGGAAAAGACGAGGGTAGCAAATACCGGTTCTCAAACTTTTTTCCTCCTCTTTCCTCCTTCCCTTTCTTCTTCTTCTTCTTTCTTTATTCTTTCTGTCTAACTCTAACTATGCACTATATTCCTCTCAATCTGTCATACCATCACATGTTTCAAACGCTTTGTCATGGGAGGTAGATACAATTTCAGTTTCAGCCCACTCTCCAATAGGGTTACGGTAGTCGAATGATGAAAACACTCAATTGGGTGGTGTCAACATGTTTATAGGAGGAAGAGTTAAGGGATATCGATTGTGATAGGAACCTTGATCAGCTGATTAATTGAATACTTTATTTTGTCATTTTAGGGCTGAGATTGTTGAATCGGTCATCTCAAGCAAGTAAGTCTTAATTTACGAAGTCAAGTCATAAGTCAAAATGGTTTCTTTTAAAGTAGTTTTGTAAAATCAAATGGTATGAAGTCAAAATGTACTAATATTACAGAGGTCGAAATTCAAATCCTATGTCAATAAGTGTGATCAGGTTAAGTCAAAACTCGCTAAAGTCCTAACCGACTAAGTCAAATCTTAGGTCAACAAATCCTAAGACATTAAGTCAATTTAAGTATTGAAAATCCTAAGTATCTAAGTCTAAGTCTAAGGTAAGTCTTAAGTCACCCTGGGGACGTCGCATTCAGGCCGGGACGAGTGCAATATTACCAGAGGAAATCACGAATATGGCAAACGACCTGGCCTGAGCGCTGACACGCCCCGATATTGGGTAATGGGCAATGGTTAACCAATCCGGGTAATGGTTAACCAATCTGAGTATGGGCTTATGGATCACCAACCTCTGGTCCGATCGCGTTGATCTACTGAAGAATGCCTGCAGGTATTGAAGGTCCAAGTGGGCGTGGCTTTGTGTGATCTAACGATTGCCTAATTTGAATAGCCGCTGGCAGGATAGTTCAATGGGATGAGAAGGGGAGAGCGGAGGGAGGAGAGGGAGGGGAGAGAGGTAGAGGGAGGAAGAGGTAGAAGAACCAGTTCTTCTTTCGAGGACAATTTGCCATTATTCTAGGCACGTAAACTGGATTTGGGCTGCAGTTAAGAGAGAGAGGAAGGATGTCCGAGGATGGGAGGAAAGGTAGAGGGAGAGATCTAGAGGGAGAGGGAGAGATTAGAGGGAGGAGGATTTGAATAGGTGTAGTGATCTGCCACAGAGATGAGTGGGTAAAGTGAAAAGTGGGCGGAGTCAGTGGATGAAAGGAGAAGAAAAAGAAGAAGAAGAAGAAGAAGAAGATGAAGAAAGAACTGTAGAAAAGAGACGAAAGGGACAACGTCTTTCCAAGATTAATTGAACATGTCTACAAGTGCAAATGGTTGTGCTAGAGGCTGGAAAGGTTGAGGGATGGAGAGGAAGGGTTGGGAAAGAAAAGGGAAGGGAGAGACTGCCTAGAGGGAGGTTTGGAGGGGGGGGGGGCTAAATTGGCGGGAAGATAGACAATGAAGATATCAGGACATCTGCTCTCTTGTCCATGTCGGTCAGTGAGCAGACAAAGAATGATTCAATGTGAGAGTTGTTCTGATGTAAACGTAAGAATCATGATCAGTGGAAGTAAGGTTATGACAGTTAACACCAGAAAGGGCAGGATCAAAAATTACAGTGGACCTCAAAAGTCATGAACATTTGCCAGCTTTTCTCAACGGTTTTTTAATCAGAATCGCATGCCGATTCGAATGGCATATGTCACTAGTCATAACTCCACGGTAATTTTTGACTATGCCCTGGTAAGTAGTGCTAAGGCAATGCTAAGGCAACTGTAGACTAAGTTAAGACAACGGTTAGCTAGGGTTAGGGAGATATGCAAGCCTAATGAAACAGATTAGTCGAGATGTAGCTGATGTACACCGGAAATTATACTAATTGCTGAAGCTGCGATAAAATGGCAGAGTGAACTAATGTTAATGCTACCGATTGATTCTTATGAAAGATCAAAGATCAAAATGACTCTAAAAGATACTAATACAAAATTGAGAAGAATGCAATGAATAAGAACCTGCACAGTTGAGTTAGACAAACTGATGAAATGGTTAGTGAGAAACAGTGTCATAAGTAAAAAGTAGGCGTGAACATTGTTGAATTTCAGTTTAATACCCGGTTATCTTCAAAACTTGGTTCAAAACAGGTTTAATTTATAGAACATAAGTTACCGTATTCCATGGTTGGTGTACTGTAGAGGCGATGTTTGGGAGAGATCTACAACTAGACGCACTCTACCGTAATCCATGAGATGAGAGGAGGGAATGAGAGAGAACAAGTGACGATCTATGGCAGCAGTGCCGAATAAGTACTGCCACCGAGGCAGGGAGAGGAGGATATGGTTCCAGCGAGGTAGATCACAACGAGAGATCAGGCAAAATTGAGAGAGTACAGACAGTCAAAGTGGTTAGAGAGTGTGGAATGACGAGAGAGTAGGCAGAGCACGCCCCTACGGGCAACTCTCTCACATTTCAATGCTCTCTAACCCTCTGACCGTTTGGACTCTCTCACTTTTTCATGGTCTCTAGACCTTGGAGGGATATGAAGTGGACTAAAAACGGCAGACAACTGTACAGAGAACTTGCTTCGAAGCCACAATGAGGCTCCTTTTTGCACCACCATTTTTTATCCCCTTATTTAGGATAGGAAGCGCCCTTGTTCGTGCTCTATTGTATCAAATTCATCTAATCCGACATCTAAGTACTTGATAAGCATTGTTTCTAACCATCTACTTCTAAGGACATGACAAACTCTTTTTTCAACATATTGAAACTTCCCAGACTTCCTCAAAAATGTTTAGATATGATGTTAAAGTAATAAAATACCCATATATTCTAAATAACTTCAAAAATCGAATTCTTCGTATGCGAAAATGGTCTTTGACATTAGAAAATGTCTGTGGGAATGCGTCGATAATCATCAAAGGACCGTATCCATCAAATAGTCATGCACTTTTAATGTTGATCCGTTAGATGATGGGAGAGACAGGAAGGAAGGAATAGGCTTGGGAAGAGGATGAGTGCCTGACTAGGAATGAGGAACAGGTCCTCAATAGAATTGGTCATTGCTGAATTGCGTAATGATGAAGGAGATAGAATAATTGGGAATAGGATCGTTGGAGGGAATTAACATATTGAAGAACATGATCAGGGGATGGATGATCACCAGCTGTTTTATAGTGATCAGTATCTTTTGCAAATTCTTTTTTTCGGTATCGTTTAAAAATTTATTCTGTGAGATTTGTCCCTTCTTGAAAGAAAAATCCTCTTTGTTCTCACACTGAAAGCACCGTTACGTCGCATTCTGACAATGAGATAAAGATATGCCCAAATACGGTGACATTTTACTTTGATTGTTCTCGTGCTCTCGAATAGAGGCAATACAGACAAAACAATACAGTTTCATTATCAGCTGAGGCTCATGCTTTAATCGTATAAGATGTAACAACAATACACATTCACCCACACAATCAAACCCCCTGCAAAAGTCGAATAATCGAATGACCTTCCCCGTGCAAAGAAAAAGCTTGTTTTTCACTTTCTGATCTCTTTTTGCTCAATGATCTTTATGAATGATAATGGGGACTAATCTAATTAATGTCATCTGTAATGCCTCTTCCTCTTCCTGTCCATTTACCTCTTCCTCTGCTTCTCTACGTCTCCTTCTACCTCTACTCTCTTCTTCTACCTCTATCTCTCCCTCCACCTCCCTCTCTCTCATCTCTCCCATTGCTTGGCTATCACTATAAAGAGAGGTAGAGGTAGGAGCGATAAAACGAGTCTGACGATCCATCCACATTATCTTTTCGTGAGTGTGTGAAGGTTGGATTGAACAGGGACTTAGGACGGATTAGGCTTGTTGAGGTCTACCGAGTTAGGATAATTCGCCACCTTTTTTTTAAAAATTCTTGCTTAAAGGCACATCCGAGCTAATTTTAATCTCTCCCGCTGTGGCAATGTTAACTCGCTTTCTTTGCCTACGAGAGACCAATACCAGAGAGGAGAGTAAAATTAGCTCGAGGTGTGCATTTTGCACACGGTATACTTGAAGTTCATTATCATCGGGGATTTTATAATTTTTGGGGGGGGGGTCTCCAAATAATAAGATAGCACAGAACTTACGTTGTCCAAAAAACCTTGAAATAATCTTTTGAGCTCTGGTTTCTACATTATCGAACACAAGTATAGAGATATTTTCCGAAACGCCTTCCTTCGTTTTCAAGCTACAAACCCCAGATTTATGGTGGATATGAGCCAGTTATCTAGAAATAATGTGCGGCATACGTTAACTCTAAAGGTTTATGTACATTTATGGATTAAACTGTAGATGAACATTTGCTGTATGCAGGACGAGCAATTCGGTCGAATGATTTTTTTCATATTCTTCACTAGCAAGATCTTGAGCAGCGTTTTAAAGGAGTTAGGTTGTTCATCTCTCTCTCTCTCGATATCTGAAATTACCTACTGGTCTTTCCTGCTAGCTTCTAACTTAAAAAAAACGGTTCGAAATCGATTTTTTATATTGATAATTTCATCAGTATGGTGAGCATCCACAGCTAGTACAAAAGGCGTGTATTTTATTACTCTAACATCTTTAAGCAAATCTGCGAAATCTTAAGATGCATAAAAATTGTCTTGTCCTGGTGAAGTAGGTGGATAATAACGGAACGTTTTCGCAAGCGGAAATTTCGATTTTTGAAGTAATTTTGATGTAATACAAATTCCTTCGTCGAAGATTGCGTTTTCGTTAACATTGGCGTTCTCCAATATTAATCCTCTTCAATCGAGAAATTGGTCACAAATACTTTAAAAAATCAGATTTACCGTATGCGTAAACGGCCTGGTCCAGTTTTTGGGTGAAGAAAAAGATTCATTTCAAAGAAATGCTGTTTTTATCAAAAGGACATAACAAACTCCGAAAATTTTCCTTGTCTTGAAAATTCGTAAACATTCTTTAAAGTGTTTAAATATGATGTTATAGTAATAAAATACCAACATGTTGCACCGGCTGGGCACTATCATCAGTTAGTAAGCGCATCTGAAATAAAGCGTCCTGCCGAGTTTCATGATCGAGAGACATAACAATCTACAACGTGTTCATCTAAAGCTTTGCTCGTTCGACTTATAGAATCAATTGATTATTGTATCTATCCAGGATGGGAATAAAGTCTGATAGAATCACCATATGCACGAGGTTCCATTGCTTTCATAAGTCCTACTTCCCATATAAATTAATGGTTGTAGCTTGAAAATAAACGAAGTTATGATGTTTTAAAATCTTTGTTCTTCTTGAACTCATATGCTATTTATAGGAAGTATAAACGTAATCTCTTCATTTCGAACACTATTTCTTTGTCAAAGTGAGATTTTGCACGCTTTGCAGAGGATACTTTCACTTTAAAGATCGCTATAATGGAAGACATTATGGACTTTCTAAGGAAACTCACAGACTATATACTATGTTCCGAAGACAAAGATATAAAGAGAACGAGAGACAATTAGAATATGAGAGAGTGCAGACAGATGGGGTAGACGAGAGAGCGTGCAAAAGTGAGAGAGTAGGGATGATGAGGATTAAAGGGGGAATGAAACAGGTATGGCATATGCCAATAGGAAGCGATCTGGAACATTGACCAAAGAAGGGGAAGAGTAAGGGATGAAAAGAGAGATTGAGAGGAAATCCGTCACAATCCGTTCGAACTGTACAAAGGGACTGGCAGATTTGGCTTTTGCATCTCTTCGCACTTATCGTTAACGTCTGTGTTAGAAATGATTTCGGTAAAGGTATTGCTTATCAATTTGATTTTCAACAAAGAAAAGGATGATTACGATTTCTATAGACATAAAGAGCATCGTATATTGGAGAAATAATTAATTATTTTAAAATATTATGCTTTCTCAGTACAGAATTTGAAAATTGAAAACATGAAAAGACAACAAGAATAAGGTCGAAGATTACAGAGGAAATGACTTTCTGCATGGATTAGTCCTTAATTCTAGATTCTAGATTCTAGAATTCATTTCTACGCTAGGGGAATTGCGATTAATGAGATAATTATCTAATTATGGCTAATAACAAGAAAACGAAAAGCATTATAGGTGTTAATTGGTATTTCTTGTTAATACTTCTGATAATTCTATGCTTTCTCTTTCCATGTTACCCGGTAGGCAAAGCAAATGAGATAATGAGACAAATTATATGGAATGTTGGATGTGACAAAAATGTGTACCAACCATTAAAATAATCGGAACAAAACCAATAAGCTGCGGGTAAATTAACAAAAAAATAATGAGAGAATGAATCGAATCGGAAACGTGCAGGACTAATATCATAGGGTGGGCGTCGCCTGGACTAACTCATGTCAACACAATTCGTACTACTATACTACTCACTAACTTTTCTACGTAAACATCGAATGTACAGTTGATGACAAAAAACTCCGAATGAATGAATAGATAGCGCGACGACCTTGAGTTATTTTTCATGAAGACACGATGATAACCTAAAAAAGAGGTTGTTTACCTGAAGATTCTTCGTTTTAGAGAAGGGCACTAAGTTATCGATCGAATTTCTGTACACGCATCTGTGCCTTTTAGAGTCTGAAGACAGCGCGATTAGAACAAGTTAGAGAAAGATGGAAATGATGAGAGATCACGCACTATGCGAGAGTCAGATAATGAGAAATTCTCTTTACTTGGTCTCATTGTCAATAACATGCTCTACATAACTGAACTCACTGAAGAAGTTATGTCATTTACGTAGAATATTATCTCTTGTCTACCTCACTTTGGAAAGATATGGTTTAATTGAAAAAGTGGAACCAATTACTGATTGCATTTGCTCGAGGCAAAGTCATAACGTTCTGAAACATATTTTCTTAAAAGATGATTAGAACGTAGAGATTTAGGCAATTCTTTTGATTATTCCGCGACTCATTGTATTCTTGATTGTCTATGCAAATCAATATGCCATTTACCCATCCCAAATTCTGGAGATCGGTCGTGAAGGTAACAATTTCTATATTCTTTAACTATTTTAGAACCACGAGCAGAAATTGTTTAGTTTATTATCGATCAATACGCTTATAATCTACAAATAAACTTTTTTTTTTTTAATAAATTGATTTTTTTTAAATCATGGTTTCTCAGTTATCTTGTTCTAATCTGTTTTGTGCACTCTTAATTCCGTCTCGCAAGCCGTATTACACACCCAATAGCCAATGTGCTCTACCATGCTAGAGAGCGCACGTGTTGTGGAGGGTACAGATAGGTAAAGATCGATGAAATATCACAGGATAATGAGAGACTATGGTTAGAGAGTAGACGAGATAGTGTTGTGATCGGAGAGAGCGCAGACGTTGTGAGAGGGTGAGAGTGATAGACAGATAAAGAACCAAAGCTGAACTTTTCCCTCTTTCTTCCTCTCTCTCTCTATCAATATCAATGTAATCTACTCTAGCTCGATGTTTCTAGTTTGAACTCTGATCTCTATTGCAGAGATCAAAGATCAAACTATATTCATAATAATTTCTCTTGTGTTTCTTGTTGAACATACACCTCTTATCAATGCTATTAGACACGCGCTCAGAACTCTCAATACTTTATCGTTTATGTATGGTTAATCGTTGGTAGATCAGTCACTTCTATCCATATCGATTGTCCCTTCCTAATAGCCAGAGTAGACATACTACGACAGTCTCTTACCACACAAAGTGCATAGGAATAGTTCGTGAATCAATGAGATCGTTGACAATGATTCCGTGCCATTATCGATTCTACTTGTTCAAGATAACTTCATTTTCAGAATGAACCGACTCGACAAATTCAAATCACTGCTGCCTAAGTCGAATGCAAGTTTTTTTTCTTGCCTAACCGACATTAAAAGTACTTATCATTAAGTCTTCGTAACTACCCTAACCCTAACATAATCCTCTCCAGATTGTCTTCTACCGTAAACCAGTGAACGTCGTTCGTGGTGAACATCAGTTCCTCTTCGACAATGAGGGCAAGAAGTATATTGATATGTTCGCTGGTATCGTCACTGTATCCGTAGGACATTGTCATCCGTAAGTTGACATTACTGTTCAGATGCTATTTGCCGGTCGTGAGTGCTAGCTCGCTCTTTCGATATCATCGATGAGATATTGGCATTCGTCTAAAATGGCTGAGAAAAGTAATCGTCGCCAATTGCGCCTAAACTTTCGAAAATTTCCGTAACCGAGATTCGTCATTAAGCAAAGTGAACGCTGCTCTGACAAAGCAGATGAACACTCTGTGGCACACGACGTGCATCTACAATACGGAGCCGGTCCTCGAGTACGCAGCTGCACTCACGGCTAAATTACCTGAACATCTATCGGTGGGTATCAATTATTATTGATCGGTTCTTTTATCTTGGAATGGATGTCCTCAAGCAACGAGATCCCTTACTTAGTACATATGATAAGCGACTTCGGTGAGAAAATGTGCCCGATTTAAGGAATGTCCTTCTTCTCCCACTTTCTGACAAGAGGGGAGAGGAGGAGAGCTCAGAACAAATTGACAAAAGACAACTGCTCTGACCGGGAGTCGAACCAGCGGCACTCCGATCCGAAGACAGAAGCGCTAACCAGTAGGCCACGGGGGCTCGACAGCTGTGACGAGTGAGCGAGTGCTATGGGGGAGAGGCGAGCGCGCTGTCACTATGGAGATAGAGTGCTATGGGGGAGAGGCGAGCGCGCGGTCACTATAGAGAGTCTACTAAGTTACTAAGTTAATAATGGTTTTAACAGTAAGGAATAAAGGACTGAAGGATGCAATACAAATTATAGTATTTATCTCCAGTAGCCAGATTAACGATACTATAGTATTTGGTATATAGCTAAGAACACCTAATTACTAAGTTTACTAAGTTACTAATTCACGTTTTAAATAGTAAGGAATAAAGGACTGCAGGACGAAACACAATTTATTGCATTTATCTACAGTATGCCAGATTAACGAGTACTGATTACTATAAATGAGTTAACACTATATTATTTTTCATATAGTAAAGAATTGTAGAAACCCTGAAACACTCTACCATACACCGTATGAACTGTATTGAGTATTGATTAATGCAACTGAGTTTTTTTGTTACAGCTTAGACACGTAAGGCAAATGTAACAATGTATAAGGTTGAAGAAGAAGCAAGAGTTGGCAAGAAATATGCAAACTGATCTCATACAATGTCTCTCTCAGAAATTTTTCAAGTAAGAACATTTGCTTTACTGCTTTCCACACATTTTTCCCTCTTCATACCGTCAAAACGAAAAAAAAGTGGAATATTTTTGACAAATTGTCGCAAAAGTTCACAAAGTGCCGATTTTTTTAGCGTTTTTCACATACTTCAAAGTAGATATCGTGATACAAAAAATTCAGTAGGACATCCCTAATCCATAGTAGCAAGGATGATAGATCAAACATCTCTTCAGGAGCTCACGTCAAAGTTCGTCGTTGAGGCTCCTTACGATGCGATTTTCACGGCCCACAGTAGAGCTATGGAAAAATGTTCAACAGATGAAATGTGTATTTCTCGAATACTTTCAGATAAAATGTGAAAATGCAACTTCTTTATTTTGCGTTTGATCTAATCGCCATTGTCAGCTCCTTGTCAGGATTTCCCTGTAATATATAATGGAAATGAATTCTCTCAGATACGAAAGGATACATCTTGTGAATAAGAACATTCCCCCTGTTTTTTTTAAGATTCCCCCCTCGGCATATAATATGCTGACAGGATAAAGTATTATTATTATGCTGGAGAATGGTGCAGCTGATCAATCCTGCCTTTTCCTGAATATCCCATTAGATTAGATTTTATACTCGTCCACTGGGCCAGACTGAAACACTCATATATGATCTACGAGCATTCAAATGCATTTTTTGGACGTCACTCAGCCAAATGCCAACGAAATACGCCATTGAAGAGCTTAATCGAAAGCTGTCGACAAGCTCTATCCATTTAGCCTTTGAAAAAATCCTTCCCGGAACTGTGGAACGCGACTAATTCCTTAGGGAACGCAAAATTGAAAAGTTGCATTTTCACATTTTTTATCTGAAAGTACTCGAGGAAATACATATTTCATCTGTTGTACAATTTTCCATAGCTCTACTGTGAGCCGTGAACTTACTTTGCCATACCCTCGCAGTGCGAGGATTGACCCACTATATAAGGGCCATTTTAGGCCACTCGATAAAAAAAGGAAGATAAAAATTACGGTTTTTTAAGCGAAAATAACGAATTGTATATATCAACCCACCCTATTTCGAGAATTGACCCACAATATAAATATAGACGGCGTGGGTACCGAAAATGTATGGCCGTGAAAATCGTCTTGGAAGGAGCTTCAACGACGAACTTTGACGTGAGCTCCTTTAGAGATGTTTGATCTACCATCCTTGCTACTATGAATCAGGGTGTCGTACCTAAGTTCCATCGAAAACTGGACATTTTCAAAAACATTCACTTCACGTTCGCTTCACTGTTTGTATGGGATCAATTTGCATATTTTTTGCCAACTCTATTGCTTCTTCTTCAACCTAACGTTTTTTTGCAATTACGAAAGCTTTACTCATCGTTACATTTGCCTTACGTGCCTACGCCGTAATCTCCGCGGTAACGACTGAGACGCGGCGGAGGGGGTTACGGCGTAGGCACGTAAGGTAAATGTAACGATGCATTAGAGTGATAGCTGACAAGGGAATGGTCTCAATTCGGCCTGACCATATGAAATGTCAATAGTGTGACTAAAATTAGTTATATATGCCGATCGCAAATCCGTTTTTAGGCAGTGCCTAATCGAGCTGAGCTTCGAGAAAATCGATCTTGAAATTTGCCTTTCTTGGCTGGCTGGTCGATTCGAAAGTTCGCATGGTCCTACACTAAACTATCCCGATGGGTTCATTAGCTCATCTATCAGCCATCAAGACATTGACTTCCGTAGTGTAGTGGATAAGGTGTCCACGTTCACTTTTGATTGCCACGGGTTCGATCCCCTTTGAAGCAATTTTCTTTTGCTGATTTTTTTCTTGTCGAAAGATTGAAATATTTTGCTGTTATTATGAAAACCAGAAAAGAAAATAGGAAAACAGGTCGATGTCTCGATAGATGATAGATGAGTTAACGCCAGGGCTGGGAATTTCTGTTTCTGATTTTTCTGTTTTTCTGTTTTCTGGTCATTTTGGGGGGAGAAAAATTTCTGACCAGAAACAGAAAATATATTTCTAAAACAGAAAATTTTCAGAAAATATTATTTGTTGAAATAGTTTCAAAGAAAAAGAAACAAACTCATTTAGTGTTGATTTATGAAGTGTTTTTTCGAATACCGAACACAGAGATAGTAAATTGGCCCAATTATTGAATCAGATTTCCTATCTTTCATTACTTGTGCGCACGATTTGCCCACATTCTGGCAAATTGTGGTCGAAAAACCAGCTATTTGTCACATACAGGCAAGCATTTGTCAGAATAATGGAAAATCGTTGTCAAAATATCCCTACTTGGTCAAATTTAATCTTACAATTAATCTGTTAGTGTATATACGACCGAAAATTTCAAGATAGTTTCTCGATGTTGGATTTAGTCAAATGAAATCGGTATCGTTTCGATTCTATAGTGTTACAATTTGGTGTTTTTCGCTGGCGCCTAAATAAAAATGCATGCGAAATTGGTTTTACAAACAAAACTAATAAAAACATTAAGAAAATAAGGTAATTCAATGATTTTACGACATTTTCTGTTTTTTTTTCTGAATTTTCTGTTTTTCTGCTTTTTGAAAACAGAAATTTCTGTTTTCTGATTTCAGAAAAAAATAATTTTCTGTCCCAGCCCTGGTTAACGCACCCATCGGTATTTTAGTGTAGGAGACCGCATAAACTTTCGAATCAGCCCAGAAAGCCAAATTTCAATATCGATTTTCTCGAAGCTCATGTCGATTAGGCACTGTCTAAAAACGGTTTTGCGATCAGCATATATAACTAATTTTAGTCACACTACTGACATCTCATAAGGACAGGCCGAATTGAGACCATTCCCTTGTGAATAATTTGGTAGGTTAGGTTGAAGAATAACTTAACCAGCTTAGTAATAACTCAGTTACATTAATCAATAATCAATATAGTTCATACGGTGTACGGTAGATAGGTGCAATTCATAAATTGTGCAACGGGAAATCTTCAAAGAATTCAATATAAAAATCTTATATTTCTGAGAGAGACATGGCAGAAACAAACATTTTCTTCGCGTTCGCTTCACTGTTTGTATGAGATCAATTTGCATATTTTTGCCAACTCTTGGTTCTTCTTCAACCTAACGTTTTTTTTTGCTATTACGGAAGCTTTAGAGTGATAACTGAATAATTTAGTAGGTTAGTTTGAAGAATAACTTAACCAGATTAGTAATAAAAAAATAAAAGGGGGGGGGTAGGTCTTTACGTTCTGGCGATTTGTCAATTGCGTTGCGTACGCGTCACGCTCGTGACTATTTTTTAGCTATATACCAACTACTATAGTGTCGTTAATCTGGCACACTTAAGATTAATAGAATAGTTTGTATTGTGTATTTCGGTCCTTTATTCCTCACTGTTTCAACCATTACTTAGTAACTTAGTAACTTAGTCGACTAAATAACCCTAGTCAATACTACTCTTTGTCTATAATCATTATGCCATACAGTTGTGAAAGATTTTGAAAGCTTTGAGGGGCTATAATTTTAATGGTATATTATAAATTATTTTCATATTTACAGGTGTGTTTCTTCGTGAACTCTGGATCGGAGGCGAACGATCTCGCGCTCGCTTTAGCTAGGTAAGTAGAGAGATCAAAGATCAAAGATCAGTTAAGCTTTACCAACATCCAATACAGCTGAAACTTTTGCAATGACATGTATTGATGAAATGTAAAAAGTTAGGTTGTAAAGACCAAAGATCAGTGGCCAATATCCATTGAATCCGTAAAAGTCATCATAAAGAAAGATCAAAGATCAGAGATTTCCAGACTGCACACTGGTCGCTTCGACATTCTCTCCATGCGTAATGGCTACCACGGCATGACGCAGTCGGTTATGGGATGCACCAATCTCGGTATTTAATTTTTCGTTGTTTTTCGTAATCAGCTTGGTTATTATATTTTGTCCAGTAACAGTAACTCGTGTTACAGTTATCTGAACTTGTTTGAAACAGGAAAAGATCGATAAAAATCACAATGGCCAAGATCTTTCTAATATGATTATCTTTCTTGCGCTGATCTTTGATCTCCGATTGTCTCATCTTCAGGTAATTGGAAGCAGCCCATGCCTGCCGGTTTCGGTGTGCTAAAGGCGATGTGCGCCGATCCTTACGCCGGTCCATGGGGAGGAAAGAGGTACTTAGCTCTACCTTATCTGACCTTAACCTTACTTAAGCTAAGTCATAAGTATTAAATTCAGCTGCCGCGACTCTCCTGTTGACTCCATTCGTCGTGACTGCGCATGCAAACCAGGACAATGCGAGGCGGGCGATAAGTTAGTTTTGATCATATCCGTTAGATTGTTTACCTTTTTTATATCCGGTAATTTGCACATGAAGCTTAACACTTCTTACGATCAATAATTTATTATCGCTACATTCATCAGTTCATCCGTTATTTAGGTATCTCGACCAATTCAAGGATACGCTCAAGTACGATTTCCCAGCAGCAACCGGTCCTGCCGGATTCTTGGTCGAGTCGATTCAGGGAGTGGGTGGAACGACGCAATTCCCTAAGAAGTGTGTATTTTGTGCTTATGAGTGGCATATGTGTTGCGCGTCTCTGAACCCGCCATGTAAAATATGCTGAAATGCATCTCATTGTCAGCTTTTATCTTCCAAAGATTTAGTCGTTTTTCTGATATTTTGACAATTAATCTTCATTCTGAGTTTTGATATCCATTATTCTGTCTTAAAATATTGATCTCTGATCTTTGACCTTTTTCAGTTTCCTCCCTGGTGCTTTCGATGCCGTACACGCTCGGGGCGGTCTCTGCATTTCGGACGAAGTTCAAACCGGATTTGGCAGACTCGGCTCACACTTCTGGGGATTCCAAGGTTAGAATCCGTTTACCATAACTGTATCCTAATTGACGACCACCAGGGTGGTATCTGTGATCTTTTATTGTTCCTAATTTCAGCCAATAACACGAAGCCCGATATCGTCACTATGGCCAAAGGTATCGGCAACGGTTTCCCCATGGGAGCCGTAGTAACCACTCCTGAGGTATACGGTAGTTTAGATTATTGATTTTAATTTTCGATTGCTAAATAAAGTATTACTGTGTTATTTCCAGATCGCCGCTTCCTTCGGCAAAGCCCTCTACTTCAATACATACGGAGGCAATCCATTGGCATCCGTTGTTGGAAAGGCTGTACTCGATGTGGGTCATCGGTTTGGGTCATATGGTTTTGGGTATCGAACCTTTTGAATTGGATTCTATTTCCAGGTTATCGAAGAGGAAGGTCTGCAGAAGAACTGCGAAGTTGTCGGTACACACTTCATGAAGGTCACCTTTCATTCAGTTTTAATATTTTTGCACTTCGCCGAATAATTTCAAACTTGTTCTTCATATTTTTTGATCCGAAAACTCAAACGTAAACGGCTATTTGTTCCGACACAATAAATGTCTGACAATACCTCCATATATCAGAGTTTCGTATTCTTTCCCTAACATAACATATGTACAGTACAAAATCATCGAGTTACCGTATTGTCTATTTCATACAATAATTATCTATTTCCAGGCTCTAGTGAATCTTAAGAATCCTCTGATCGGCGATGTACGTGGAAAGGGACTCATGTTGGGAGTGGAATTGATCGATGAAGAAGGCAAGGCCATGAGTCCCCAGAGAACTGGCGATGTCTTTGAGGCGATCAAGGTACGGAGCTGGGTGACCGGGAAATCGGGAGCAATTAAAATTGGTTCACGGCAATCATTGATTGATCGATGACAGAATCTACCGTAGTTAATATCTACCGTAACCCATTATAGGACAAGGGAATTCTTGTTGGCAAGGGAGGAATCAATGGTAATGTCCTTCGTATCAAGCCACCCATGTGCATCACCAAGGAGGTTCGGACTTTGATCTTTGATCTCAAATTTCAGAATTATATTTGATCTTTGATCTCTGATCTACATTTGTTTCAGGACGCTGATCGTACCGTAGCCGCCATCGACGAGTCTCTTCGCGAATCAAAGCCATAAAGATCAAAGATCAAATATGATTTCAACCTTATTCTGCCAATTCTTTAATGAATCACCTAACAACGGGTCTTGTTATATTCTAGTAATAAACTTTTTTTTCTTGACGTTACTCCTCCAAAGCAAAAGATACTAGAACGGAATTTTCCTATGTTTCGTTCAAAATATGAGATATTTCGGTCGACATTCCTATATTTATTATATTTTATTATTTCGCGTTACTTACATGGAATGTTAAAAAGAAGCAGAAGCAATAAAGGGATATTGGGATAGAGAGTCCAAGAACGCTAGCAGCTATAATAATATTTTAAATTACAAATGTTTTACTTTTACGGATTTTAAAAAAATGAAATTTAAAAATACTTTACTTTAGTACAAAAGTGAATAGAAGTGTGCCTCTCTCTGAAAATGATCTTTGGTTCAACATATTCCAATCTCGAATTAACGGCACTTCTTCGGTTTCTTTTTTTTAATTTGTGTCCAAGACCATGAAAAACACAAAAAAATACAAAACACAGAATCCCAGCCCTGGTCTCTTCAACTTTCGTAAATAGAGAACAAATGAACGTACGTTAAACAAAGAAAATAGTATGACAGATTCTTTTGTTGATTTATCTATTGTCACTATATAAAAAGTAATGAAATCTCTTTATTTAATTTTTTTTTATTTTATAATCGTTATCTCGGCATGAATTATCTCCTCTTTTCTCTTCTTTTACCCTATGTTCTTTATGCTACAATATTTCGCAAATAGATGTAAGTCTCGATTTTTCTCGTTATAACTATATCTTCATATCAAAGTCCAATTGTCATAGAACTAGGAAATTATGGGTGAAATGAGTGTCCTGGTTACTCTATATTTCGATTTTGTGAGAATTTCGCTTTGTGAGGCCAACAAAATCCATCAACGTTTAAAATTCCGTTCAGACTGTATTGATGCGTGAAAATGTGTGAGATCGCTGTTCTTCAGTATCGTTTTATATTTTATACTATATTAAAATATTTTTCGGTTTTATTCTGTCAGTTTAATCATTTTTATTGATCTTTCACAGTCATTAGGACAAAACTTTATGTGTGCCAACTCTTCGGAAGAGAATTGAAAATAGTGAAGAGACCCCTCCAGTAACTGTGGTACTTAGACATGATATATCTATAAAGGGCGTGTAAACTATTATTTAAAGTCACGTTATTCTTAATCGAAATCTCAGGAGCGAAGAAAATCATGCATGAGCCATTCGATGACTGTGTGCAGAACTGTTCTCAAAATGATAATAAAAAATTGGAATGGGAGGAGTAAAGACGTTGTTTGTTATCTACGTGAGCAGTTTTTTTTTAAATATTCTTTTTTCGTTCGCTTCACTCACATTTATTTCTATAATGATGATTGACTCATATAGACACAAACTGAACGACGTTTCTTTGAATACGATTTGTTCCGGCGTACAATCTACTATTTTCCGGAATATTATTTCTAATCATTTTTTTGGCATTTGCGTACACTTTTCAAAGCCGTTTACAATTAGACACCAGAAAAAAAAGCGAAAACATAAAACGATTTTATCTCAAGTTTACACACACAATCTAGTGAAGAGAGAATTACATGAAGTGTGAACTCGGTTTGATCATTCGATGGAGGATTACTGTAATATTAGGAGTACGGTAGGATAGAGAAGGATACGGTAGGCAGTGGTTACGGTAGACATGTAATAGTGATCACATTATCTAGGATTTGTACCTTGCCTTGAAGCATAGAAACTTACAACAAAATTGTCGATTTATATTACAATTTAAATCTAAACGAGAGATATTTATTAAATTGAGGTAGCACCTAGAGGGCGGTGGACACACAGTGTAGAAGAACATATACAATGATAAACATAGTATGTTTGCGAAAGGGACGGAATCGGGGACATGGATGGAACAGAAAAATGTCCAGACCAAAAGACCATAGAGTGTGCATGTGTTGGGACGACCGCTATGTAATTGAGAATAAGAAAATGAGGTTTTGGATTTGGTGGCGCGACAATGACCTTAGCTTCACTTAAGGTTAAGTTCGACTAGAGTCATCGGAACGCCTCACACGGGGTAGCCGCCTGGGCAGCGGTGTGGCGTCCAAACAACATGACTCGATAAGACTGGTACTTAAGGTCGGACTTATTATACTTAAGGACTAAGGAACTTAGGGATTAGGAAGTATATGTACAAGCAGGTCTCATGGTATACGTGAGATCGAGAGGGACTGGGATATATCAGTGGTACTACCTGGTAGTTACAGGGTGAGAGGGGGGAGTTGTTAAGGATGATTAAATTAGGGTCATAGGGATACTCGAGGATTGACCCACTATATAAGGGCCATTTTAGGCCACTCGATAAAAAAAGGAAGATAAAAATTACGGTTTTTTAAGCGAAAATAACGAATTGTATATATCAACCCACCCTATTTCGAGAATTGACCCACAATATAAATATAGACGGCGTGGGTACCGAAAATGTATGGCCGTGAAAATCGTCTTGGAAGGAGCTTCAACGACGAACTTTGACGTGAGCTCCTTTAGAGATGTTTGATCTACCATCCTTGCTACTATGAATCAGGGTGTCGTACCTAAGTTCCATCGAAAACTGGACATTTTCAAAAACATTCACTTCACGTTCGCTTCACTGTTTGTATGGGATCAATTTGCATATTTTTTGCCAACTCTATTGCTTCTTCTTCAACCTAACGTTTTTTTGCAATTACGAAAGCTTTACTCATCGTTACATTTGCCTTACGTGCCTACGCCGTAATCTCCGCGGTAACGACTGAGACGCGGCGGAGGGGGTTACGGCGTAGGCACGTAAGGTAAATGTAACGATGCATTAGAGTGATAGCTGACAAGGGAATGGTCTCAATTCGGCCTGACCATATGAAATGTCAATAGTGTGACTAAAATTAGTTATATATGCCGATCGCAAATCCGTTTTTAGGCAGTGCCTAATCGAGCTGAGCTTCGAGAAAATCGATCTTGAAATTTGCCTTTCTTGGCTGGCTGGTCGATTCGAAAGTTCGCATGGTCCTACACTAAACTATCCCGATGGGTTCATTAGCTCATCTATCAGCCATCAAGACATTGACTTCCGTAGTGTAGTGGATAAGGTGTCCACGTTCACTTTTGATTGCCACGGGTTCGATCCCCTTTGAAGCAATTTTCTTTTGCTGATTTTTTTCTTGTCGAAAGATTGAAATATTTTGCTGTTATTATGAAAACCAGAAAAGAAAATAGGAAAACAGGTCGATGTCTCGATAGATGATAGATGAGTTAACGCCAGGGCTGGGAATTTCTGTTTCTGATTTTTCTGTTTTTCTGTTTTCTGGTCATTTTGGGGGGAGAAAAATTTCTGACCAGAAACAGAAAATATATTTCTAAAACAGAAAATTTTCAGAAAATATTATTTGTTGAAATAGTTTCAAAGAAAAAGAAACAAACTCATTTAGTGTTGATTTATGAAGTGTTTTTTCGAATACCGAACACAGAGATAGTAAATTGGCCCAATTATTGAATCAGATTTCCTATCTTTCATTACTTGTGCGCACGATTTGCCCACATTCTGGCAAATTGTGGTCGAAAAACCAGCTATTTGTCACATACAGGCAAGCATTTGTCAGAATAATGGAAAATCGTTGTCAAAATATCCCTACTTGGTCAAATTTAATCTTACAATTAATCTGTTAGTGTATATACGACCGAAAATTTCAAGATAGTTTCTCGATGTTGGATTTAGTCAAATGAAATCGGTATCGTTTCGATTCTATAGTGTTACAATTTGGTGTTTTTCGCTGGCGCCTAAATAAAAATGCATGCGAAATTGGTTTTACAAACAAAACTAATAAAAACATTAAGAAAATAAGGTAATTCAATGATTTTACGACATTTTCTGTTTTTTTTTCTGAATTTTCTGTTTTTCTGCTTTTTGAAAACAGAAATTTCTGTTTTCTGATTTCAGAAAAAAATAATTTTCTGTCCCAGCCCTGGTTAACGCACCCATCGGTATTTTAGTGTAGGAGACCGCATAAACTTTCGAATCAGCCCAGAAAGCCAAATTTCAATATCGATTTTCTCGAAGCTCATGTCGATTAGGCACTGTCTAAAAACGGTTTTGCGATCAGCATATATAACTAATTTTAGTCACACTACTGACATCTCATAAGGACAGGCCGAATTGAGACCATTCCCTTGTGAATAATTTGGTAGGTTAGGTTGAAGAATAACTTAACCAGCTTAGTAATAACTCAGTTACATTAATCAATAATCAATATAGTTCATACGGTGTACGGTAGATAGGTGCAATTCATAAATTGTGCAACGGGAAATCTTCAAAGAATTCAATATAAAAATCTTATATTTCTGAGAGAGACATGGCAGAAACAAACATTTTCTTCGCGTTCGCTTCACTGTTTGTATGAGATCAATTTGCATATTTTTGCCAACTCTTGGTTCTTCTTCAACCTAACGTTTTTTTTTGCTATTACGGAAGCTTTAGAGTGATAACTGAATAATTTAGTAGGTTAGTTTGAAGAATAACTTAACCAGATTAGTAATAAAAAAATAAAAGGGGGGGGGTAGGTCTTTACGTTCTGGCGATTTGTCAATTGCGTTGCGTACGCGTCACGCTCGTGACTATTTTTTAGCTATATACCAACTACTATAGTGTCGTTAATCTGGCACACTTAAGATTAATAGAATAGTTTGTATTGTGTATTTCGGTCCTTTATTCCTCACTGTTTCAACCATTACTTAGTAACTTAGTAACTTAGTCGACTAAATAACCCTAGTCAATACTACTCTTTGTCTATAATCATTATGCCATACAGTTGTGAAAGATTTTGAAAGCTTTGAGGGGCTATAATTTTAATGGTATATTATAAATTATTTTCATATTTACAGGTGTGTTTCTTCGTGAACTCTGGATCGGAGGCGAACGATCTCGCGCTCGCTTTAGCTAGGTAAGTAGAGAGATCAAAGATCAAAGATCAGTTAAGCTTTACCAACATCCAATACAGCTGAAACTTTTGCAATGACATGTATTGATGAAATGTAAAAAGTTAGGTTGTAAAGACCAAAGATCAGTGGCCAATATCCATTGAATCCGTAAAAGTCATCATAAAGAAAGATCAAAGATCAGAGATTTCCAGACTGCACACTGGTCGCTTCGACATTCTCTCCATGCGTAATGGCTACCACGGCATGACGCAGTCGGTTATGGGATGCACCAATCTCGGTATTTAATTTTTCGTTGTTTTTCGTAATCAGCTTGGTTATTATATTTTGTCCAGTAACAGTAACTCGTGTTACAGTTATCTGAACTTGTTTGAAACAGGAAAAGATCGATAAAAATCACAATGGCCAAGATCTTTCTAATATGATTATCTTTCTTGCGCTGATCTTTGATCTCCGATTGTCTCATCTTCAGGTAATTGGAAGCAGCCCATGCCTGCCGGTTTCGGTGTGCTAAAGGCGATGTGCGCCGATCCTTACGCCGGTCCATGGGGAGGAAAGAGGTACTTAGCTCTACCTTATCTGACCTTAACCTTACTTAAGCTAAGTCATAAGTATTAAATTCAGCTGCCGCGACTCTCCTGTTGACTCCATTCGTCGTGACTGCGCATGCAAACCAGGACAATGCGAGGCGGGCGATAAGTTAGTTTTGATCATATCCGTTAGATTGTTTACCTTTTTTATATCCGGTAATTTGCACATGAAGCTTAACACTTCTTACGATCAATAATTTATTATCGCTACATTCATCAGTTCATCCGTTATTTAGGTATCTCGACCAATTCAAGGATACGCTCAAGTACGATTTCCCAGCAGCAACCGGTCCTGCCGGATTCTTGGTCGAGTCGATTCAGGGAGTGGGTGGAACGACGCAATTCCCTAAGAAGTGTGTATTTTGTGCTTATGAGTGGCATATGTGTTGCGCGTCTCTGAACCCGCCATGTAAAATATGCTGAAATGCATCTCATTGTCAGCTTTTATCTTCCAAAGATTTAGTCGTTTTTCTGATATTTTGACAATTAATCTTCATTCTGAGTTTTGATATCCATTATTCTGTCTTAAAATATTGATCTCTGATCTTTGACCTTTTTCAGTTTCCTCCCTGGTGCTTTCGATGCCGTACACGCTCGGGGCGGTCTCTGCATTTCGGACGAAGTTCAAACCGGATTTGGCAGACTCGGCTCACACTTCTGGGGATTCCAAGGTTAGAATCCGTTTACCATAACTGTATCCTAATTGACGACCACCAGGGTGGTATCTGTGATCTTTTATTGTTCCTAATTTCAGCCAATAACACGAAGCCCGATATCGTCACTATGGCCAAAGGTATCGGCAACGGTTTCCCCATGGGAGCCGTAGTAACCACTCCTGAGGTATACGGTAGTTTAGATTATTGATTTTAATTTTCGATTGCTAAATAAAGTATTACTGTGTTATTTCCAGATCGCCGCTTCCTTCGGCAAAGCCCTCTACTTCAATACATACGGAGGCAATCCATTGGCATCCGTTGTTGGAAAGGCTGTACTCGATGTGGGTCATCGGTTTGGGTCATATGGTTTTGGGTATCGAACCTTTTGAATTGGATTCTATTTCCAGGTTATCGAAGAGGAAGGTCTGCAGAAGAACTGCGAAGTTGTCGGTACACACTTCATGAAGGTCACCTTTCATTCAGTTTTAATATTTTTGCACTTCGCCGAATAATTTCAAACTTGTTCTTCATATTTTTTGATCCGAAAACTCAAACGTAAACGGCTATTTGTTCCGACACAATAAATGTCTGACAATACCTCCATATATCAGAGTTTCGTATTCTTTCCCTAACATAACATATGTACAGTACAAAATCATCGAGTTACCGTATTGTCTATTTCATACAATAATTATCTATTTCCAGGCTCTAGTGAATCTTAAGAATCCTCTGATCGGCGATGTACGTGGAAAGGGACTCATGTTGGGAGTGGAATTGATCGATGAAGAAGGCAAGGCCATGAGTCCCCAGAGAACTGGCGATGTCTTTGAGGCGATCAAGGTACGGAGCTGGGTGACCGGGAAATCGGGAGCAATTAAAATTGGTTCACGGCAATCATTGATTGATCGATGACAGAATCTACCGTAGTTAATATCTACCGTAACCCATTATAGGACAAGGGAATTCTTGTTGGCAAGGGAGGAATCAATGGTAATGTCCTTCGTATCAAGCCACCCATGTGCATCACCAAGGAGGTTCGGACTTTGATCTTTGATCTCAAATTTCAGAATTATATTTGATCTTTGATCTCTGATCTACATTTGTTTCAGGACGCTGATCGTACCGTAGCCGCCATCGACGAGTCTCTTCGCGAATCAAAGCCATAAAGATCAAAGATCAAATATGATTTCAACCTTATTCTGCCAATTCTTTAATGAATCACCTAACAACGGGTCTTGTTATATTCTAGTAATAAACTTTTTTTTCTTGACGTTACTCCTCCAAAGCAAAAGATACTAGAACGGAATTTTCCTATGTTTCGTTCAAAATATGAGATATTTCGGTCGACATTCCTATATTTATTATATTTTATTATTTCGCGTTACTTACATGGAATGTTAAAAAGAAGCAGAAGCAATAAAGGGATATTGGGATAGAGAGTCCAAGAACGCTAGCAGCTATAATAATATTTTAAATTACAAATGTTTTACTTTTACGGATTTTAAAAAAATGAAATTTAAAAATACTTTACTTTAGTACAAAAGTGAATAGAAGTGTGCCTCTCTCTGAAAATGATCTTTGGTTCAACATATTCCAATCTCGAATTAACGGCACTTCTTCGGTTTCTTTTTTTTAATTTGTGTCCAAGACCATGAAAAACACAAAAAAATACAAAACACAGAATCCCAGCCCTGGTCTCTTCAACTTTCGTAAATAGAGAACAAATGAACGTACGTTAAACAAAGAAAATAGTATGACAGATTCTTTTGTTGATTTATCTATTGTCACTATATAAAAAGTAATGAAATCTCTTTATTTAATTTTTTTTTATTTTATAATCGTTATCTCGGCATGAATTATCTCCTCTTTTCTCTTCTTTTACCCTATGTTCTTTATGCTACAATATTTCGCAAATAGATGTAAGTCTCGATTTTTCTCGTTATAACTATATCTTCATATCAAAGTCCAATTGTCATAGAACTAGGAAATTATGGGTGAAATGAGTGTCCTGGTTACTCTATATTTCGATTTTGTGAGAATTTCGCTTTGTGAGGCCAACAAAATCCATCAACGTTTAAAATTCCGTTCAGACTGTATTGATGCGTGAAAATGTGTGAGATCGCTGTTCTTCAGTATCGTTTTATATTTTATACTATATTAAAATATTTTTCGGTTTTATTCTGTCAGTTTAATCATTTTTATTGATCTTTCACAGTCATTAGGACAAAACTTTATGTGTGCCAACTCTTCGGAAGAGAATTGAAAATAGTGAAGAGACCCCTCCAGTAACTGTGGTACTTAGACATGATATATCTATAAAGGGCGTGTAAACTATTATTTAAAGTCACGTTATTCTTAATCGAAATCTCAGGAGCGAAGAAAATCATGCATGAGCCATTCGATGACTGTGTGCAGAACTGTTCTCAAAATGATAATAAAAAATTGGAATGGGAGGAGTAAAGACGTTGTTTGTTATCTACGTGAGCAGTTTTTTTTTAAATATTCTTTTTTCGTTCGCTTCACTCACATTTATTTCTATAATGATGATTGACTCATATAGACACAAACTGAACGACGTTTCTTTGAATACGATTTGTTCCGGCGTACAATCTACTATTTTCCGGAATATTATTTCTAATCATTTTTTTGGCATTTGCGTACACTTTTCAAAGCCGTTTACAATTAGACACCAGAAAAAAAAGCGAAAACATAAAACGATTTTATCTCAAGTTTACACACACAATCTAGTGAAGAGAGAATTACATGAAGTGTGAACTCGGTTTGATCATTCGATGGAGGATTACTGTAATATTAGGAGTACGGTAGGATAGAGAAGGATACGGTAGGCAGTGGTTACGGTAGACATGTAATAGTGATCACATTATCTAGGATTTGTACCTTGCCTTGAAGCATAGAAACTTACAACAAAATTGTCGATTTATATTACAATTTAAATCTAAACGAGAGATATTTATTAAATTGAGGTAGCACCTAGAGGGCGGTGGACACACAGTGTAGAAGAACATATACAATGATAAACATAGTATGTTTGCGAAAGGGACGGAATCGGGGACATGGATGGAACAGAAAAATGTCCAGACCAAAAGACCATAGAGTGTGCATGTGTTGGGACGACCGCTATGTAATTGAGAATAAGAAAATGAGGTTTTGGATTTGGTGGCGCGACAATGACCTTAGCTTCACTTAAGGTTAAGTTCGACTAGAGTCATCGGAACGCCTCACACGGGGTAGCCGCCTGGGCAGCGGTGTGGCGTCCAAACAACATGACTCGATAAGACTGGTACTTAAGGTCGGACTTATTATACTTAAGGACTAAGGAACTTAGGGATTAGGAAGTATATGTACAAGCAGGTCTCATGGTATACGTGAGATCGAGAGGGACTGGGATATATCAGTGGTACTACCTGGTAGTTACAGGGTGAGAGGGGGGAGTTGTTAAGGATGATTAAATTAGGGTCATAGGGATACTTAAGTTAAGGACATTTAGGGTCATAAGGACATAAGGTCTTTATTTCCTGTTGATGTATGCCCTGGCTGCATCGAGATGTCCCTGGGCATAGGCGTAGGCTTGCTTGTAATAGTTGTACTGAAATGATATCGACTTTGTTAGTGATGGACTTAATGAACCTAACGCCTTAAAGGCTAAGTGAAAGTTAAGTATATTTACCTTATAATTATAGATATAGACGGCAATAAAGAGTAGGAACATGACGGACCAGACTATTATCGTCTGAAATATTGTTATTATAACTTAGATAGTACTGTATGAAATGACTTACATCTCTACGGTGTTTCCTAGTTCTATTCTTTCGTTTCTCAAATAGACCAGAAAGGGCAGCACCGAGGAAAGCCAAAAGGCTGAAAGATTCGCTTCCGTTCTTTGCAGATGCGGACTGAAAACTTATTGTTAAGAACTTAAAGCTTTTTAAGTCTGAACTAACGTTAAGTCTGGCGCGAGTGATAGGAGACGATGCGGCGGGAGACAAGGTTGGTCGAGGATTGGTGGTGATGCGTTGCTGAAAAGAATTAGGATATCAGAGACTTATCGAAGTCATTAGGTAAGTACTAAGTTAAGTATTAAGTGTTGATAACTCACTCTCAATGATGGAGTTTGGACTGTGAGAGGAGTAGCTTGCGTGGGAGTGACAACCTTCTTTGTAGCAGGCGTTTGCTTCACAGAGCGAGAGCGTGAACGAGATCTACTCTGGAAACACATATGACTTATGTTAAGTGACTTAGTAGCTAAGACTAAGTTGGCTTACCTTACTATCCCTTGAGCTACGCTCGGAAGCTTTGCCTTGAGGACGACCACGGGTCTGAAATACGATAGCTATTTCTTGGAATTACAGTGTCATGGATTATGGTAGGTCTAGTTAGTTACAGTATATCGTACCTCAGTCTTGGCAGGAGTCTTTGGTGTACTCTTAGGAGTGATCTTGGCACGACTTGGCGACTTGGACGCCTTTCGTGCAGGAGACTTGGATGGTTTGCGAGAAGGCGACTTCGAAGTCGTCTTCGACCTTCTTGATTCTCTTTCCGAGCGAGACACAGACTTGGCCTGAAGTTACATGTGTTATGTACAGTGCCAAAACGAGAGATCAAAGATCACTTACCATATTATCGATTGATATCGATTAGATAGACCAATATAGAGATAGATAGACTTTTGTTAGAGAGGCTAGTGGTCTGTGGAGACTAGAGTGAGGAGAGGGACGGCAGTGCGAGAGACGGCGTCCTTATGGAGAGTACCAGACGGTTAGAGTGGTCAAAGAGTACTGAGAGAGTATGGGAATATGAGAGAGTGCAGATAGACAGAGTGACGAGAGAGTATGGGATAATGAGAGAGTAGGGCTCTCTCGTGGTCTGAGGTCACTCTAGACGTTGATATAGATGAGCGAGAGAGATAGGAAGAACGGGAGGATACAATCAAAAACAGACAGACAAAAAAGTCAGTTGTCGATAGTCAACTTTGACAAAAAACGAACAAAACATTGCCGCGAATCACTTACCATTTTAGCGATCTACGGTAGCTCCGGGTTACGGTAGCCGAGATTATATGGCGATCGTGCTGAATAGTGAATACGGTAAGATTGGGTTACGGTAAGCGACGAAAAATCAATCGATAATGCAAATTGTATGAGTAATATGGACAGAGACAATAGTGCTTCCTCTATTTCTGAATGGTCAACAGAAGCTGAAGTAGAAGAGATGAGGAGAGATAGCACTTGTTATTGAGAGACAGTCAGACAGTCAGAGAGAGCGAGAGATCACAGCGAATCGAGAGAATGGTCAGAGACGCAGAGGATGGTGGTAGAAAAACAGGCGAAGGCTGACCTAGGGCACAGTCGCGAGAAGACGAGAGATCGTGTGCGACTGAGAGGGCGCAGACGACAAAGGAGATGATGAGAGAGTGTGGGAAAGTGAGAGAGTCTGCCAAGCGCACGATGGGAGACCTTGCGAGTGGAGTGAATAGGAAGAGAGTGGAGAGGGAAATGCGAACGTTTGATGGAGCAAGAGGGAGAGGGACAGGGAAATGGAGAGGGAGAGGGACAAAGATGCCTTTAGAGAAAACAAAGAGGTAAGACACCGAGAGAACAACAGAGATAACATATACCGCGACACTATTTTTTATTGAAAGACTAGAAATATTTTTTCAGAAATGAAATTTTTTTTCTAAAATGATTGGACAATTAATGACAATTATTGAAGATCTATCATGTAGAAGAGTTCTCGAGTATTATCAGAAAAGAGAGGAACGCGATGAACGCGACTAATTTCTCTTATTTTTTTCACAGAATATCTAAATGAAAGTTTTCCAATTTTGATATTTTAATATTGTTTTATAATAAGATATGAATGAACGATTATGAGAGAAGGATAGAGAGAGGTAGATATGCAAAGGGAGAGGTAGAGGAATCTTCAAAAAGGCAGAGGTAGAGAACGTATTGAAGAAGGTCGGCAAATAATGGGTGAGGAACATCGACAGATTGGGAGAGAAAGGAATGGGAAGAAGAGAAGGAGAGGAGAATTGTATTATTGGACAATATTAGGGATCCGCAAATGTGCATTCGTGCGAAATGATTTTCAAAATGAAAATGAAAGAAAAGTCGTGCGCACGACTTCATTATTATAATTAAGTATTCATTCGTTCATATTAATGCATTCGATTCATTCTCATCATTTTTATTCATCAAATTGGTGGTTGGTCTGGCATTTGCATGCATTACATCGCGCGAAAAAATGCGTCTTAATTGTGCAGAATGACTTTTCATTATTTTTATTTCGTTCATGCTCGTACCGGCTGTGCATTTGCACGAATGCGGATCCCTAGAGAATATGGACTCATACCTCATGACTTACATTTCAAAAGAGTACCCGAGCTAATTTTACTCTCCGTTCTCGCAAAACTCTCCAGTAAACATTTCAGGCGAGAGAGCATTGGCAGAGCGGTGAATTTCAAATTAGCTCGGGTATTCCTTTAAAGAATAAAAAAAGGTTTCTTAATTTTGCGGGTCTCATACATTTGGAAAATTTGATTTGCAGTTAAGTGGAACATTTGTAAGGTTGATTGTTGTTGGTTTTTTTTTAACTTTCGAAAAAAAGTTGAGCTAAGGGCATTGTAAAGTACATAAGTGAGAAGTTGTTTGCGGTCGGTCATTCCGTATTGCAAAGTTGAGAGAATTGTGCGCCGCGATAAAGTGCACCTAAGATAAGAACTACATACATTCTATCGTTGAGAAGAGTCCACAAAGTACAAAACATCATTGGCATTCATGGGAAGTCATCATATGAATCATTTCACTGTGTAGTTAGGAGATGAATAAAACATCTTAGCTTATTGTTAGTAGTAAAGGTTAGAGGGCAAGATGGAGATGTGAATATGTAGACAATACAAAACATTGCCATACTCTAACCATTTGCGTTGACTGAACAAGGCATAATGTAATAATGTTAATGTAACACTCCAAGATATGTTTATGAGCGAGTGTTACCAGAGCGGAAAGAAAAAGGGTCTGGGTGTACATTTAAATTTACCATATGAGAGTTTCAGTCAGTGTTGAATAATCGTTTTTTTCATGCCAAAGATTCAGAATACTTTGTGAATTTTAAGATATTCCAAAAGATTTTCGAAAGAAGAAAAAATATCAAGCGAATCTAGAAAATAATGGCGCACAACAGGAAGGCAAATCACAAATTGACTCCCTCCATTCTATTGATCAATCCCTCCCATTTGCGCACTCTACTTATTGACAGATGTACACTATTTAACCATAAACAATGTCCATCCACTCTCTAAGTGGACAATGAAAACGCTATGGAGAGAAAAGGAATGGACGCATAATTCATATTTTTTGTCATACTTTGGTTTCATATAAAAATCTCTGAAGCTCTCCACCCTGTCCGTACTTATATTCTTTCTCTACAGTATTGATCGATAGAGCACGTCCTCTCAATCATTTCATATTCACACCCTTTCGTCGCATTATTATTATTATTTCAGAGCTGTATTAGTTTTTTTCACTTTTTAAAAGTATCAATCAGTTTCCGTGATAAAAAGTTCTTTTATAACAATTACAAAATAAAATGAAGACAAGAAAAAAACAATTAAAAGGCAAGGCACACAGGTCAGATAATGAGCAAGAACTCTTTTTTTTTTAAATTTTTCAAAATTCACGGCACAAAGATAAGCGTGATTTGATTTTTTTCATGAAAAGAAATTTATTTCATTTTCTTTGTTATTACATTTAAAGAACTTTCTACCATAGAAAGTAATGATTAAAACTTTTAGAAATATTCATGCTCTGTTGGAATAAATTACGCATTTTGGGCGCTGCGGAGCATTTATTAACAACTCGACCAAGCTGTACTGTACTAAATGGTAAGAGAGATACGTGATATTTATTTAAAGTTCAATTATTCTAATGTTTCATTGATTTCAAACATTCCTTTCGGTGTGAATCATAATATGATTCCATATGATTCATCCATCCAACACTTGCTCTTTAGAAAACTTATGAGAGTGCAAGCCTACAGCACTAAAAGCTGATGTTTTATTTAGGCAGTCGGTTGATAAATCCATACTATTCTGTCATTTCGTTGTCTGATTCAAGCCATTTTCTTCGTTGAACGAGAGAGAACCTTAAGATTGAGTGAGTGTCAGTACTGGACTGTAGTTCTCGCTTACCGAATGTTCAGAGTATTGCGATCTCACAAAATTTTCTCGTTCACACGACATCTTTAGCAGATTGAGAAGTTAGGAGAGTGGCTTTCATTGTCAATCATATAGGTGCTAATGTCGTCTCAGTCTGTGAGTGTCACCAGTTATTCCTCTAATCCTCTCAATCATTTCATATTCACACCTAATAAAGAACAGAAGGATTATATCGATGAATGTGTTCATAAGTTGAAAAAGGAAAAGTACTCTCCTTGTTTTCCACACTATTTGGCCTCTTTTTCATTTTTTTCGAATCTAACCACGATTTTTGAACACCATATAAATGTCCAAATTTTATCAATCAATAATGTACAATAGTCTTTTGTAGATCATCCAATAAGTTTCATTATCTTTAATCCGAATCGTCGAAGATAAATCAATCAGTCCATGGGTAATTACACCATTAATTGACTGTAAGAGAAAGAAAGAAAACCTGGAGAGACAGACAGATTGACAAGGAGTCTCATTGGCCTTAATCCGGCGAAAATCTACGGTTCATAGCTTATTAGAAAGCCCTTTCTCTGTAGATTGAGACTGTGTGCTTAAAAAATTCTGAACGGCTCTGTACCCGGACTTTAAAAAAATTCAAAGTTTGTGCAATTTTTGCAACGATATTGTCGTGTAATGGCCATTCAATTGCCGTGCAATAATGTGGTAGTTCTGCGCTCTACCTCTCAGAGCTAGTGGTGGAGTAGTGGCAAAGATGCCGCTTACAATTTATGCGCGGCGGGTTCGATCCCCGCCGACGCGACTTGTTTTATACGATTTTTACACTTGATTTTTTATGTTTATTTTAAATCATATATAATTACTACTCAACCAAGGGAAAATTTGCTTTTTTTAAAGAAGGGGACCCACGAGTTTTTTCGTGACTAAACTTGCCAGACAGAACTATTGATCACATCTCCTTGTATACAAAAACAATTATCTCTAAAATTTTAGATGACCCGGAATACCGTAATTCGGGCTTAAAGTTCATTGATAAGTCCGGGGAATGGCGCGAGTTTTTGAAATTGAAGCATAAATATATGGAAAATTGCAAACGGGAATCGAACCAACGTGGCGCGGTTACAAGCGCTGACTACTTACCACTTAGCCACACGCTCTACGCGTTCAATCAGTCAATTCTAATAGAGAAAGGAATGTCGCTTCCTATGTCTCATGTTCTTCATGTCAATAGCGCAGCCCAAATCTCGTGGGTCCCCTTCTTTAATACTGTTTTTAATACCGTTTAAAAAAATATCCTATTGTTATCATGTCTTAAGATATTATTGATGTCTTTCAATTAATACTGACAAACTTTAGGACAGATTGGATGCATGGATATCAGTAAGTGTATTGGGAAATTTTTAAAATAAACATAAAAATTCAAGTGTAAAAATCGTGCAAAACAAGTCGCGTCGGCGGGATCGAACCCGCCGCGCAAAAATTGTTAGCGGCATCTTTGCCACTGCGCCACCACTAGCTTTGAGAGGTAGAGCGCAGAACTACCACATTATTGCACGGCAATTGAATGGACATTACACGACAATTTCGTTGCAAAAATTGCGCAAACTTTGAAATTTTTGAAGTCCGGGTACAGAGCCGTTCAGAATTTTTTAAGCACACAGTCTTAATCTACAGAGAAAGGGCTTTCTAATAAGCTACGAACCGTCGCTTTTCGCCGGATTAAGACCAATGAGAATCCTTGTGAGAGTATTAAAGATTTAATGAACACATTGGAGGGATAGATATCTCAGCCACAGGTCACAGTGACTGTCAAGAAAATGTATAATGCAGTTGGATTAGGAAATACTGAACTTTTTGAAGTCAGTAATGAAATGAATATCCAGTTGTCAAATTAAATAATGATATATGTACCATTATTCAATATCTCCTCACAAGTGTTGTCAGTGTAAATATTAATTTATATAGCCTTGCTTAGTTTTGGTCGATCATTCATTTCTCGATGTTATCTACATCCATCTTTCTCCCCTCTCTATCTCCCTCTGACTCTTCACATTTGTTAGATTGATAGTAGAACGGAATAGAGATAGGATTGAGCGATAAGAAGACGAATGGAGAAAGAAGAGCTACTCTGGTTTTTTTCTCCCAGTAGGGCCCCAGCAAAAGTGGGCGTGGTTTTGCTCCCCCAGTGGTTTCCCAGGACAAGAGAGTGCTCTAAAGATGGCGAATCATGCAGATTTCTTCTCACTGGTCCCCCAGTAAATCTCCCACTGGTCCCCCAGAGAAAACTATGCGACCACGAGTATGAAACTGTGCGCTCGTCATACATTTGACAAAGTGTGATATTCATTGGACGCGCTGCGGCTCTTGTTGCGTTCGGCGTCTTTTAATTTTTTTTCTTATTTATATGTTTTGTTTTACCAATTCTATGAAATAAGTATAATTTCATTTAGTTCAATAGGGTAATATGCCGACGCGTAGTCGAGATCAACGGATGATGAACCGGAGAAAGGTATATTTTTCTATTTAACTATTCCTCAAGTAAATTTTATTTGTTGATAAAAGTATGGAAAACCTGAAAAGAACAGTCTTCATACATCATCATTCATGTCAACTTATTACTCTCTTTCAGACTTTTATGGCTACGATATTTATATTATTGATATATTATGATATATTATATTTATATTTATTGATATATTATGGATATTTGAAGAATTTGGGTATTTTTAGAGTTGGAACAACACTTGGAGGACTGAACGTTCAAATATATTACGCCAATGGGTTTGCATTGTCACTTATTTACTAAATTGTTTTATAGAAATATTAACTAGTAGTTTTCCAAAGTTCTGCGTATCTTACTCTATAAATGCAATGCTAGCTAATTAATTCTAATTTCAGCAAGTGTTCACTTTTTCGCTTCATGGGCCATCACAGCGTTCTCATGACTTTCAAAGCAAGAACGACCGCTCAACATACAAACTCTCTCGAATACAATGGTCTCTCCTTTGTCTTGCTTTGGAAGAAAAATGGCTTGGACCAGAATACTGTGCCATAGTGCAGCCAGCCAACTGAATATTGTGAGTTCTTCCACTTGTTCATTTACGATCCTAGTTATTTTGCTACCGATTAAATTGCATGCTAAGAAAAATAAAATTACTCATGAGCATTCGTTTCCTTGACCTCTAACGAATGGTATTCCACTCATAGATCCATTCATACCTTCTGGCAGCTCCACTCCGATTGAGTGCTCTTGCAACGAGTGAAAAAAAAAGAATAAGCGTTTTTCTAAGCCATGTGTGGACGAAAATCGATAACTGATGTATCGTTGAAATCAGCTTAACAAAGTCTTTGAAATCACAATGCACAATTATAGAAAGAGAGGAAAGGGAACTGTGGACAATCGAATATCTATTTTTCAATCGATTTAACATAATCAAGAAAACTGAGTGAAGCTTGAGTAACCAAACTATTATATCTCCGTTCTTCATTGGAAACTTTATCATTTCATAACAATGCCTCCGAGGTTTCAAAGGCCATCGATACACAAATAGTTTGAGAAGTATTAAAGAGATCCCATGAAGATGTTGGTCTACTTAGAATCATATGCACCCAACTAGAAAACCATGAGTGGCAATAAGGATACTGTAGGATGTATATCGATAAATCAGTACTGGTTGGATACTGTAACCTACGGTAACCCGTCCGTGTTAGAGAACGTCCGAATCACTGTATCATAATCCCGAGTTCCTCTTATCTTTTCTTGTTCCATTGTTTTGGAAGAAATTGCAAACAACAGTCTAACAACGATACAAACCAAGGAGGGAATACCATCACGAAATGAGAAAATTAAAACTTGAAATTTTAATTAATTTTGTAATTGCATCTGTAATAATGAGTTGTAAGTATTTTTGAGCATTGCACAATATATATTTTTTGCACAGCAATTAATTTTGTGATGCTTGTCTGATGAATCATATTTCATTTCGTTCATCTTATGGGGTTTTTGATGCAAGCAATTTGATGATACACTCTGGGTTCTGTAACATGAGAAGTTATTACGTCGTTTTGCATTGGCATAAAATAATGGTTTTTAAGGATGGAGAACTAGGAAAATAAGGTGAGCTAGTATCATGAAGAACGTAGGGCTTACTAAGTGGCATGGACGTAGCGGCCGAAACACCATAGGGCACATTGCTAGTTAACTTATTTAATCAAAACATTCATATTTAAAGTGCATGCAAACTTATTCTTGTACATCCATTAATATTATTAATTTAAATGCCTCACTAGATTCGAGAGACTTACGTAGCTCATTGGTTACAAAACAGCACTTGTAAGCGCTCCACGTAGGCTCGTTTACTATTTTCCCCATTTACCATTTTCATTCGTTTATCTTTGAAATTCGAAAATTCGCGTTTTCTCTTTTGAAGCAACGAAAACATGAAAATGATCATTAGTATCATCAATTCATATATTTCTTCAAGAAATCTTACAAGGGGATGGCCGCAACTGGTCCTGGCCATATGAGATGGCAATAACATGACTAGGATCAGTTTTCGATGCTGATTACGAATCCGTTTTCAGAAAGTGCCTAATCGACCTGATTTTCGAGGAAATCGATATTTTAATTCGGAAATTCGTGTGGTTTCCTGCGCAAACCATCCGGGTGGGTTGGAGATATCATCTATAAACTCTCGCAATACTTTACCTTACATTGCCGGATCTTTGCGATGCAATTAAGATAGTTTGTGACGGAAACTACACGACTTTTCGAATAAACAAGCCAAATTTCAATACCGATTCTCTCGAAATTCAGGTCGATTAGGCACTTTCTGAAAACGCATTCGTAATCACCATCGAAAACTGATCCTAGTCATGTTATTGCCATCTCATATGGCCAGGACCAGTTGCGACCATCCCCTTGTTAGAGGAGTCGAATACACTTCATTTTATATCAAATTCTTCTTCTGTAGTAGACCAATCTTTCTAACTAACGATTGCTGTAGAATGTATAAAAAAACATAAAAATTGAAGAATATTTAAACCCGTGTGAGAAAGAGATTCATTAATTGTGAAATGAATCGTGATGGGTAAACATAGTAAGTTTTTGAAAGTACATTGAATACACAAACTACAAAAAAGGCAATTCGAAATATCGATTACGTTTTTAGGGTTGAAAAATAGTTCATAATTCATGATTCATTGAACCATAAGTCTCAGAGTTATTTAAATAAACCTTATTTTTCATAAATGTTACTGTAATACTGATAGAAGTTATATGCCGTCCAACAATTCGGATTCATTGTACGAACGATTACCCAGAATGCCAGCTTCAAAGGATCTACATATACTCTCTCTAACCGTACATATTTACCGATGTATGGCTCCGCCCTTTTCTGGTAGAGCCCACATTCATATATACTGATTTTGACTCCGCCTATTTAACTTCGCGGGCTTGGACACCGCATGGTAACGTAAACACACCCAAAACTCTTTATGAATTCTAAGAAGAAGACCACCAGAGTACGCATCTTCAACGCTTCTTCTGATGCCGAGTAGAGTATAAACAATGACGGCGTTCTTCTTCTGACACGATGGTAGAATCTTTTGATGACGTCATCAACGACGATGACGTCATCAAAAGATTCTTAGATGATACCTCGAAGACGTACGACACTATGACCTGAAAAGCTTTTGAATTTAGTTAATGAATATTCAAAATACTATGCAACTCCCCTCGTGGATCCGAATCGTTAGGGCATCTAAATGGTATTGCTTCTTCAGAGTCGTCCACTTGGTACTGCTCGCTCTAGAAATGGTTTGAATGATTTCACGAGAGAGGGGGCACGATAAAGTTCAAAGATCAAGGTCAACAAGTTTACCATCTAGAAAACGAGAGGAAACAAAACGAAAGAAATCTACAAATAAGAAGAACTAGAACACGTATTATAAATATGAGTATGTAGCCCCAATCCATACTTCTATCATTTCTTCCTTCGTAATCATCGAATTTAAACCACCCGCTCAGAAAACCACATAGTATGGGTACGTAAAGCTACCCAATCGATTTGTAATACTATCTTGGCGACGATAAAAAAAGTAAAATAAAATAATTCGAAAGGAGAGCGAAAGGTTGAGAGGAAGAGGGAGAGAGAGCTAAAGGGAGAGAGGTAGAGGGAGAGAGGTAAGTGGGAGAGAGAGGGAGATGGATGGAGAGGTAAATGAATAGAGAAGTAGAAGGAGAGAGAGGGGGGAAAGGGGAAAGAGGTACAAGTGGAGGGGAAGAGGGAGGTACAGGGATGGATAAAGAAAGAAATGTTGCGAATACTGCTCGAAATATGAGTAAAGGACGCACAGCGAAATTAGAAGCGAAAAAATCTGTTGAAATTGGAAGGAAATGTTAGAGAGAGAGAGAGGAGGGAATCAATGCTAGTTAGATACTATCGACGGTAGATCACTCTGATCAAAGTATCATCCTATTGTTATGTGATGGTTGTTTGATCTGAGGAGAGATTGTCCAGACAGAAGAGAGTACAGACATAGACAGAGACAGAGTGAGAGAGTATGGATAATTGAGAGACTACAAGGAAGGAATGACAGCACATGAACATGATCTACCATCTATATTGTTTATGAATCGCTGCCCCCCTCCATTTCTCCCGCCAATTTCATTGGAAATACGTGCTGCTATACTTGTTTTCGTAATTTTGCTATATCCGTCCCAATCCTTCTCTTTCTACCTCTACCTCTCTATCATCATCGTGCTACATGTTCCCATTGTTCATTCCATTTGCAGTTTTCAATTGTCTTGTTCACCTTCCCGTCCTTTTTTCAAGTTGATCTTCACCAAATCTCCCTCCCATTTCCTCTCAAAATCATTCAAATCTTTTACAGAGCCATCGGTCCTTCTGACGGGAGGCTTCCATGGCAAACGTCAGATGAAGTAGACTTAGGATCATCACTCGAACGCTCAAGGACGGACGAGACGGTTTAGACGAGGGGAGGACGACGAGGGGGCGGACGATGAGGGGCGTCACTCATGGATTTGGAACCGGACCTGTTTCTCTTTGACCGGTACTGCTTACCTTATCGTATCTTATCCATCGTTGGATTTGCACAGCAAATTTTGCAATACGTTGGTGTCGTGTCAGTGTTGATAGGGTGGATCCCAAGTGGAAAGTCCTTTATGTCCATAAGGCTACTGTAAGAAGCAGTAACTCTATCATTTAATGTTTTCCACTTTTGACGCCCTACTAATAACCAAAGTTATATCTTATTTCATATTTTGCGGAAATATACGTGACTTCATAGGAATGTAATGTGACAGTGCATTATCGACTTATACCATGTTCTATAGTGCAAAAAGAAGCAAAGGGAACGCGAAAGATTCAGTGGAGTCGCACATTTTGTTTCCTGTTCTTTTGAACTCTGCATCAGATTGAATATGCACTATAACATTTATGAATAAATGAAACAGAAACCTTTGTCAACGTGTTCACCCTTCATTGCTTTCCTTTAACTGAGATCAAAAAATGTGCAAAGTAGTCAGAATATTGACAAATGTTAAATCATTGAATCTATTCTAATCTCTTATTCATTTTGTAGATCGACTCGTCAACATTTGTCTTCTTAAGAAGATCAACCTCGACTTCGGTGATGACTATGAAGAAGCGAGACAGGATTCAGGTGTCGCAACAACTCGGACTCATCAGGACAGTTTTATAGTAGTGCAGTCATTCATTAACGAACATAATTTCAAACACATTTCAGAGACAGTTGCCGCGAGTAATCAAGGTTTCGTCGATGACGTCGTCTTCTAATCACCGATATGATGTTACTCTTCAAGGTACTTAGTGCCATAACGTCAGAAGGAGATCGTCGTCATTTTGGAGACGTCAGAAGAAACGAGATGATCGACGCGGCTACCATCATGCCAGAAGAAGGTCGTCGGCATCGTGGAGACGTCAGAAGAAACGAGATGATCGACGCGGCTACCATCATGCCAGAAGAAGGTCGTCGTCATCGTGGAGACTCAGAAGGTGCTAGATGATCGTCGGAGTTTTGTTGAAGATGCGTCCTCTGGAGTTCTTCTTCTTAGAGTTGATAAAGATTTTTGGGTGTGCTTACGTCGCGATGTGGTGTCCAAGCCCGCGAAGTTAAATGGGCGGAGTCAAAATCGGAATATATGTATGTGGGTCTACCAGAAATGGGCGGAGTCATATATCGGTAAATATATAGGGTTCAGGTGAGTATATGCAGATTTTTTAAAGATTCGCATTATGATGACACATAGCATAGTGGATAATCATTCGGACAACGAATCCAAACTGTTGGTCGTCATGAAGTTCAATCTTGCAAGCAGCATTACAGTACCATTTAGGAAAATAATGTTTTTACACATCTCTGAGAATTTGGTTCTTGTTCTCTCTAGGCATGTGCGAAAAAGAGATTCTTGAATTATGAACTATTTATTTTTCAAACTTAAAAATATAATAGATATTTCGAATTGCCTATTGTAGTAGTTTATATGAGGCCGTTTTCGTAAGAGTCGACTAAAATATTTGAAATCTGGCACAGTCAAAAAATTAAATTTTGGGGATCGGGGTTCTTAAGGGTGCAGATGACGATGGTCATGTTTATTTTTCACCTAAACCCACCGTTGAGGCCAGACGACGTCGCGTTGAAATCGCGTTTTCAGTGTTTTCTCCTTAACCGATTGTACTAAAATTTGCATACGATGCCCCCAGGGGCAGAATTTGATGACGATCACGCCAGTCTAATTCATTTTTCATGAAAAAGTTTCAAAAAATTTCAAAATTTGAATTTCTCTCAAAGGCAATTGCATTTTTAGCGAGATGCATAGATCGGACCGTAATGGCTTCAGGATTCCATGGAAAAATTTTTAGCCAATTTGTGGTAGGTACTTTCGAGAAAATCAACTTTCAGTGTAGTCATTTTGCCGTTGGAGTCACGGCGGTTCAATGAAGAGAAATCCCTACATTTAACTTTGGCTTGAAGCCTCTTGCATTACGAAAAATCGGCAAAGTTGATTTGCACTAGGCGGAATTCGAACCTACGAGGTTCGGATAGATACACAAAAGCTCTACCCACTAAGCCATATCGGCATGTCTCGCGAATCGTAAAACTCGATGATAGGTCTAATCAGAAGCGAGCGCCCAGATATACCGTAGTCAACTTTCGCGCTGGGAGAACCTAGATGTTTTAGTGCTTATCATCACTCAGTTTGCGATACTTCCTTTCTCCGGCAAGAGCTTCTTAGTTACTATCATTGAGCCGCCGTGGGAGTGGAGGCAAGAGGCGAGAGAGTGTGGTGGTGCGAGAGAGCAGAGAGACACTCTCTCGTCCACTTCCCTTCCTTCCTATGTCGGTCGCCTCACCTGCCTCTGCTCTCTCGTACCACCACACTCTCTCGCCTCTTGCCTCCACTCCAACGGCAAAATGACTACACTAAAAGTTGATTTTCTCGAAAGTACCTACCACAAATTGGCTAAAAAATTTTCCATGGAATCCTGAAGACATTACGGTCCGATCTATGCATCTCGCTAAAAATGCAATTGCCTTTGAGAGAAATTCAAATTTTGAAAATTTTTGAAACTTTTTCATGAAAAATGAATTAGACAGGTGTGATTGTCATCAAATTCTGCCCCTGGGGGCATCGTATGCAAATTATAGTACAATCGGTTGAGGAGAAAAAACTGAAAACGCGATTTCAACACGACGTCGTCTGGCCTCAACGGTGGGTTTAGGTGAAAAATGAACATGACCATCGTCATCTGCACCCTTAAGAACCCCGATCCTCATAATTTAATTTTTTGACTGTGCCGGCACTTGGTCGTTTCTTACACAAACGGCCTCATATATTCAATGTACTTTCAAAAACTTGCTATGCTTACTTACGATTCATCTCACAATTAATTAATCTCTTTCTGGTACGGTTGTTCAAATACTTTCAATTTTTATGCTTTTTCACATTCTACAGTAATCGAAATAAGAAAGATGTGAAATATAAATTATTTTGAAATATAAGTGACAATATAGACATTATATTGATAATATAATCAATATAGTGCTTTCTATCGCGAAAAGAACGAAGAACCAGCAAGATTGATGAGCTAGAGAATGCGAATTTGATATAAAATTAAGTATCTTCGAGTCCTCTAAGATTTCTTGAAAAAATAAATAAATTGATGATACAAAAATGTTATAAGATTTTCGAGTTTTAAAGAAGTTTTAAAGATCCTCTTGTTCTTTTCGTAACTAACTAGTCAGGCAGTACTACAGATCATATATCCGTGAATACAAAGTAAATTTTTTCTAAGACTATAAATGTACCGTAATCCGAGCTGAAAGCTCTTTGCTTCACCAGGTAAAAGCGTGAATTTTCGATTTTAAAGGCCAGAGCGTATCACCAAATTGCTTGCTGAAAAATGAAATACGATGAACAAAATGAAAATATACTCATCAAACAAAACTTTTAAAAAAATAATTGCTGTGCAAAAAATATATTTTGCAATGCTCAAAAATACTTACAATTCATTATTACAGATGTAATTATAAAATTAATTAAAATTTTAATTTTTAATTTTAATCATTTCGTGATGTTATCCCCGCCCGCTATCCGTCTCAGTAGTGGTGGTATCTCGGGTTGAGCGCGCGCGATGACTCTCTGCGTCTCTGACCATCGATCTATTCTTATGGTCTGTCCCATAGGCGGGCACGCTGGGGGAAAGGCTGTGCGCAAACCGGGGAAGGGTAAGGCAAGGCTGTGTGCATGGCTATTTTTTGACGAATTCGACTGAAATTTGTCCGATTTTCGCGAGGCAAGGCTATGCGCAAGTCTCCCATGGGAAGGCAAGGCTGTGCGCAAAAAATATTCGTTTTCACGCGCCCACCTATGGTCTGTCCGCTCTATCACTGATCTAACCCTGGAAAGGAGTCGCTTCCTATCTTGGAATCAATTCTATAGAGATCTTTGTTTATCTTCATGATCGGATTTAATAGTCCATAGTTTCATTATAAGAATAAACAAATTAAGCATTCAACCAATGTCAAACTTGGGTGAAACTATTCATAGCTTTTTATTATTAAAGGGACAGTAACCCCTCTACTTTTCAGTGTTTGAATTCCCGCAATTGTTCCCCAACGCGATAACTCTGCCACAGATATAGGAAATAATGACAAAAATCATTAGCAAGGGTCAGGAATCGAACCCGCTTGATCGTTACTTCAACCGGACACTTACCATTAGACTATGGGTGTCAGTTGATGGTGCTATTATAAGGCGTGAGATAAGGCTTGATTGGATCTGTATATGGCGATTTGCATATAGCTAGCCAAATTATCAGTGTGACATGCAAAACTAGTATGCAAAATTACTTTTCAATCAATGTCAGGCAACTCATCGTATGTCGTGGCAGAGTTATCGTTGTAAGACGCCAATTTTAGATTGGCGGGAATTCAAAACTGATTTTCCGGACTTTGTTTTTTTCAAGGGGGTTACTCTCCCTTTAATGCCATGTATTTTGCAAATAATATGTACCTTCAATTCCTCGAGGTTTCTGATTCGAATTTCTTCTCTGATGTGCCGTATATTCATTCACAACGTTATTCAGTGTAGACTGTCATTTGCATTTTTTTTCGAAATTTTGTATTTTCGGAGAATTCGCTTTTCGATTTTGAACGCTTATCTTCAATGTACAATATTTCATGATTAACAAATGCCAATGTTACACTCTCAAAGCCCGTGAATCCGCATTTCGGAAAAAAAATCGTCCACAAGGGTATCAGACTACAAACTACATGTATCCATACATCTCTCTTCATTCACCGTGATATATCGATTACTTATAAATCAGTAGACACAAAAGTTGGTTGCACACACAGACAAAGAGAGGTTTACACACAAAATAGTACACATTTGTATTGGGAGAGGGGAGCACAATACAAAAAGGGAAGAAGCCTGTAGAAAGCCTCGATAGAATATGCAAATGAGGCCGATCGTATCAATCAATCGATAAATCAATAAATTAAGATCAATATTCTCGGGACGGGGCTGAGGGATATACATGAAACCATCGTACGAGTACAGATATAGAGAATAAATAAGCTTTGAGAAAAAGAGACGGTGGGAGATTTGAAAACCGGTCGTGGAGGGAACAATCAAAAGGGCTGTGGTTACGGTAGGTGTAGGCTCGTTGCGATCCCGTTCAGTTGTGAGTGAGATATCGAGGAGTGGCTGAGAACTTGGCGTAGCCCTTGATAACCTGCAAATATAAGCAATGATTAACGATTGGCTAGTACACTTTGGTTTCAAAGTGTACTTGAAATACGTACTTACGCTTCACTTGTAGTTTACTTAAAGTAAACTTCAAGTGGAAACTAAACGTATTGTAAATTTTTTGAAAAGAAACAGAACAGTACCGAATGCTCAAGCACCAGAGCCAAGGAATCATCACAACAGTAAAATAGACTTTATTACCTTATTGACGGCTTCGAGGAAATCCTTCTCCGTGGCAACCTTTCGACGAGCTCGAATGGCGAACATTCCTGCCTCTGTGCATACTGATCGAATCTCAGCACCTGATAATACGAATGGGTCACAGTTGGGTTAATATACAGTGTAGCCTAAAAGTCATCGGACACTTTTTCGTTTTTTTATAACTTTTGATCCAGGAAAGCAATCAAGCTGATCTTTTGAGTCAATGTACAGAATTTATCAAGGGATATAACCATGATGTGTTGGTGTAATTAAATTAGTTCACTGTTGCATAGTAATGATTCTATCGAAATACACTTTTTTGAAAAATTACATTTCTATTGTGAAAGGCCCTGTTCTTCTGAAACACTGTGAGAGTGGAGATCCCCACTAGGGCTGTACAGTCAAACAATCCGGAATGGCTCAGACTCCGATTTCAAGCTGTGGCAGGGTTGCAACTTTGGCCTCCAAAATTTATAACTCAGCTTCTAGATGTGCTAACAACCCATTCTATTGGCTGAAATGATGCTAGTGTCGAGTAATGTTTATCCCCCTAATATGGTAGTCATAGCTCGCCATTTGCCCTCAGGGTATAAATTATATTTTTTTGAAGGAGGACTGATTTTGAGACCCTACAGTTCAGAGGGCAGGTCTTCTAAAATTATGGTTCCTGCGCAAGCAGCTTAGCAATGTATCATATAATTATATCCCTTATTTTGGTTTAGTTCCGATTCCTTTCAGATCCGTAGCAAAAGTTATGCTGAGGTCTACTCAGCGATCAAAGATCAACATACAAAGATCTAAGATCAATGTTCAGCAATAGTGTAAAAACTTTTGTGAACATCTCTAACATGCATATCTACTTTGAAAATAAGAGATTTCATCAATAGAGGCCCAGGAACTAGAGCAGTAAGAATGAAAGCGTAAGAGCAGGCACCGAGTAGACCTCAGCATAACTTTTGCTACGGATCTGAAAGGAATCGGAACTAAACCAAAATAAGGGATATAATTATATGATACATTGCTAAGCTGCTTGCGCAGGAACCATAATTTTAGAAGACCTGCCCTCTGAACTGTAGGGTCTCAAAATCAGTCCTCCCTCAAAAAAATATAATTTATGCCCTGAGGGCAAATGGCGAGCTATGACTACCATATTAGGGGGATAAACATTACTCGACACTAGCATCATTTCAGCCAATAGAATGGGTTGTTAGCACATCTAGAAGCTGAGTTATAAATTTTGGAGGCCAAAGTTGCAACCCTGCCTCAGCTTGAAATCGGAGTCGGAGCCATTCCGGATTGTTTGACTGTACAGCCCTAGTGGGGATCTCCACTCTCACAGTGTTTCAGAAGAACAGGGCCTTTCACCAAAGAAATGTAATTTTTCAAAAAAGTGTATTTCGATAGAATCATTACTATGCAACAGTGAACTAATTTAATTACACCAACACATCATGGTTGTATCCCTTGATAAATTCTGTACCTTGACTCAAAAGATCAGCTTGATTGCTTTCCTGGATCAAAAGTTATAAAAAAACGAAACAGTGTCCGATGACTTTTAGGCTACACTGTATTATGATTGTGATAACACTATATTTACTATAAATATAGTAATATTATCATACATTTCATTTTGACATTTGCGAAAAAATATATTGTCAAGTCTTGTTCGTGCATTTATATATTCCAAAAACGCCGAACAAATTCAACAGGTTAATACACAACACATAATTTCGACAATAAAATAGCTTGCGTAGTTCAAATCAATTGCAATTTCGACCCTCATTAATTGAATCAATACTTCAAATTTACCGTAAATAAGTCGAATAGCTAGGTTATCGGTTTTCAAAATCCAGTCAGGTTTTTCGATTTTGGCAAATTTGGCTCAAAATCCGGTCAGGCTTGGTACTTTGTAACATGCTTTTCGACCTATGCTACCGTATTCCCCTCAGTTATTGATTTTAGACTTACCAGTCGAGTTGGGACACAAACGTGCGAGGAGATCATATCGAATATCACGTTCCACACTCATTTGTTTCGCGTGAATCTTGAGGATGTGGGAACTGAAGATATAAATACAATCAATAAGATATAAATACAATCAATTCATATATTCTTAGAAAACCACAAATCAATGTCAACTGCTATTAATAATAAAAACAACAACAACAAATATTTGATTTATTATTAAAAATCGCATAGAAACTAAATATTTTCAAACGTTCCGATTAGCAATGCCGAGTGTAATAAATCAATAACAAGAAACCAACCAATCAATATAATAACTCAATACCATACCGTCCAGCAAGATCAGGGAGAGCGAATTCAATCTTACGATCGAGACGACCAGGTCGAACGAGAGCAGGATCAAGAGTATCGGGACGATTGGTTGCCATTAGAACCTGAAGGGAATGAAGTAACGGTAGATCATTGATTAATCAAACATTTAATCGATCGGATGACAATGTGGTTTGAGTTCGAAAACAGAGAGAAACATACCAAACAATGACTCGACAGCGTGCTCTAATAACATGCTAGATACACAAAATCACCAGGTCTCAACCAATGTCAATCTCCGTCTATACAGTATACCTTAATATTTCCTCTGGGATCGAAACCGTCCAATTGATTGATCAGCTCGAGCATAGTACGCTGCACCTCATTGTCACCACCCATACCGTCATCGAATCTAAGAATCAATCAATAATTTAATTTAAAGCATACGATTTTAATTACCTCATTTTTACGTCATAATACAATGAAACAAGTCATGTTTTATCAAATAGTATAATTTAATTCGTAAAATAACGTGACGGAGAATAGTTTAACGCCCTCTTAAGTTGTAAGGTATACATCACTTATAGAATAGAACAAAATATAAAGTAATATTTAATATCTGATAATACTCACCTAGCATACATTTTCACACCCTCACAGTGTGAGGATTGACCCACTATATACGGCTTATTTTCAGGGTCGACCCACTATATAAAGCTCTTTTTTATGTGAAAGATTACAATTTAATAAAAAAATAACGGTTTTTTCTAATTCGACCCACTATATAAAAATAATTCGGCGAGGGTACCGTAAATGTATGCTCACCTAGCTCCTCCGACAGCATCAATTTCGTCAAAGAAGATGAGACAGGCCTGCAATTACAACTTTACACTGATTTTCATTTAATAATTTAAAATACGTTTTTGTGCATTCAAATTCACTGTCACCGTCAGATCAGTTTCTACTGAAATCTTTGAATCAATGCATCAAGTAAAATGATCATAATCATGCATGAATTCAAATACCGTAGTACTGTAACTTGCAATAGACAATGTTTTAATTACAAAATAACTAATAATAGCATTATTATTATTATTATTAATCATCGTACCTTCTTAGTTCTGGCCATCTCGAACAGCTCACGAACCATACGTGCTCCCTCTCCCACATACTTCTGAACGAGTTCCGAACCAATGACACGGATGAAACAAGCGTCGGTTCTAAATAAATAATAATAATAATAATAAATATCAATTTTGTTTATGTAATTTCCACGTTCCAATGTCTTTTAATATGTCAGCAAAAGACAGAGTTAACCATTAATCAAATTCTTTGCAGTACCTATTGGCGACGGCTCTCGCGCACAGAGTCTTTCCAGTACCAGGAGGACCGTACAGCAACACTCCCTTTGGTGGTTCGATACCAAGGTTGACGAAACGCTCGGGCTAAATGAAATAATCGATAACGAAACTATCATAGGAACGTAAATGATTGTACAATGGAAAATAAGGAATCTTTATCATAATTCACCAATGAAATAAATCAATTTAGTGTATATCATAATCATGAATCTCTTTACTTTCCGTGGTCCATTTAATTCATATTAAATAAAATAAAAATGAAAATAACTTTAGCCTTGACAATTACTCATCCTTTTTAATCAAAAATTTTCCGGGGGTACTGGTCCCTTCTCTGTACCGTGATCATAATCGCTCAGTACTCTCCTCACGATCAACTAGGGTATCAGCATGAAACTTACATGAAGAAGGGGAGTCTCGACGACCTCGCGGAGCTTCTCAATCTGTTCTGAGCAACCACCAACATCGGCGTATGTCACGTCGGGCTTCTCTTCGACCTGAACAAGAAGGATTTTATTGTATATATTATCATAGAATCTTAAAATGAACCTAATTCTGAAGTACTCAGGCACAACTACCGCATGTAAAATCTAATAGCTACAATAAATTCATTCAAATTACATACTACAATATTAAATCAAATAATAATAATCAAACCTGCATCATGGTGACACTGGGATCGATCTTGGCAGGGAGTGGGAGATGAATCTGGTACTTGTTACGGTCCACACCCACACGCATTCCTTCCTGCATATTATCATTTAATATAGAAATAAGAAAGCAATCAAACGTTCATAAATTCATTAGGTCATAACTAGTGATCGAAACGAGAACACTACGGGTCGAGAGAACAATGAAATTTACGCCCAGCACCGACTAATATAACGGAATTGATTACAAAAATCAATAATCGATTATTTCATTACTTCAATATCAGTGGGAGCGACGGTCTCAGCGAGATCGACGACAAACTTGGCGAATTGCTTAACGTTGATCATGTATCTGCACGAATTAAAGATTAGAATCATAATGAGAAGAGTAAATTAATAATTAAATATAATCAATCGATACCTCGGATCTTGACCCTCGGCAGTGATGATCTTCGTGCAGCGAGCAACCTGTAGCATTGAAATATTACTATGAACCGAAGAAATACATACCACAAATTTGATTTAACCAAAAGCGGCAACAATGAACCACTGTTCTCAAACACTATTGTACTTAAGCAACTATGAAATAACAATAAACAAATAATAATATAAGCAGAGTAAGTTAAATTAAAGATAGTAGAAACAATACAGTACGTAATTTTGAATGTAATTAAAACATATTAAACCTGAAGAGGCTGCTCCTGTTGCATGGCCTGCTTGTCGGCGGCGATATCCCATAGTGCAGGAGGAGCGAGTCCAGTATCTGATTCCTTCACTCCCGATAACTCGTTCACCTAGAATATAGCAATACCAATCCAATATTGTTATCAAATATAATATAAAATGAGCATAACTAGACAAATAATCAATCAATCATCTATTTTAGAATTAGAGTTGATCAGTTGCTTACAATCAGGAATCTGCTGATCGATAACTAGATGAATGAAAGACAATCTAACCTTCTTGACACCTTCCTCGATGTCAGTTTCGATCTGCTTGAGCTGTTCCGCGTATGGTCCTTGTCCGTAACGTTTCAGCACAGCGATATCGTTCTCATCGAGAGCTTAAAGAACATATAATAGTAAGATGAATTGGTTGGTGAACAAGTTATATTGCTTTAGTGGTGAATAGAGCCCGTAATGAACAAAGAACAAGAAGAAAGTTATGTGAAGGCGAGAGAGAAACGAACCTTGGAAAGGTTTGTCATCGTCCTTATCGGTTGGCTTCTTCGTCTTTCGCTGAGCATCTCCAAGGTAGTCAGGCATCGATCTAGAATATGAATTTAAGCGATATTTTGATATTTTTTTACTTGAAAAATATTTAAAAGAAGAAGCAATTCAAGAACCACAACTTCAAATGATGATTCAAATTTCCATAAGATGGAATTTATTTTCAATGAGATCGTGACGGGACCCCGCGTCGCGCAAACCCTACCGTATTTCTGAAAAACTTAATTCGCGATTAATTTTCTTCATATTTTTTGTTTCTTCGTATTTAAAATAATGTATATTGATTTAATTTTACAAATACTAATAAAATTAATTAATTGTCAAATATAAAATAATATCAATCAGTATAGAGGCCGAACACGTCATAAAGCAAACACAAGTGCTATTGAGTAGGAGTATGGATAAATTAATAAGATCATAGTGTATGTTCACTCCATCTAAGGTGAAAGAAAGACAAATTCACTCATACTTCGATACTACTCATAGTCAATGATCAAACAGAGAGAGAGCCATTTCTAATGTTTCCACTTCATATTTCACTTTCACTAGTCTATTATTCTCATTTTCATTTTTATTTGCTCCTTTTTCTTCGGGATTGATCCTTGCGTTCAAAATTTATTATTCATTTCCATAATTCATGTCATGAACATAATTTAATGTGTTAATTTCAATCGATCAATCAGTTCAGGTGAAAAAAAGTCAGAAATATTCTGATATTTTGCAAGTTGTGGTTTGTTAAGATATTGGCACAATTGGTTGATAATTCTATGTTTTACACTAACAAATATTCCTTGCTATACGCTATAATGCTATAAATATATATAACGTTAAATTCAATTCTGTAACGGACACTGATTGTGTTATGAATATGCTATATTCTCCAGCTACAAAAATAGAAAAGAGTACTACATAACAGGGCTGTGTATTTTACATTTTACGATTTTACGGATTTTACGATTTTACGACCTTTTCCCTGAAATTTTTACGTAAGCGAATTTTACGAAAGTTAAAAATTTAGCGAAACTAGGAAAAATACTGAATAATTGGTGAAATTATTTTCAAAAATTGGTGGAAAACCAATCTTTGCTGTGTATATACATTAGTATTTAGCTGTTACTTCTTGCTTATCGTTTGTCACTTACATAATAGGGTTGTTAGATATATGAATGAACATTCGCGGGTTTCATATATTGTATCACAAAGTACATTTGGGACAATTTCTTGTAATTTAGATGCGAAATTTTTACGAATTTTACGAGAAAATAAGTCGTAAAATTACGTTTTACGAAAATTTTACGTAAAAGATTTTACCCACAGCCCTGATAGGCTTATAAAATACATATTAATCAATATGGTTTCTTTTCGATGGAATAAATACATATTTCTTTAAATTTCCATAAATTATTCGAATCTTGAAAAAAAATCAATCATGAATTTAAAAAGAGAAATCATATCCAGGAGGATATTAAAGAAGTTGCTGAAGTAAAAGTTATAAAGAACTGGCAATTAAAAAAAACCCCACTTTGGCAATTTTCAATTTTGGTATACCTAACAAATCGGGAAACAATTGCCATATTTATTATCTCTCTATGTAGAAAAAATATTAAAATAATACTCATTTTAGTTTATAACTTATTTGAAGAAACGCACTGAAAAAATGTAAATTTAGAGAAAATTGAACAATACCCGCCAACAAATCCCTCCGACCCCTCTTCTTCAAGGTGACAAGAACGAATGAAAAATGTTTCCCTACTATCTGTCTCATTAGCGGCGATTAGTATGCAAAGGCGGTATAAAGACTAAGAGAGAGAGGGAGAGGGAGAGGGAGAGGGAGAGGGAGAGAGAGAGAGTGGTAAAACGGATTACTGTCAATGATAACTTGGCCTTGGTAAAGGAGAACCAAAGCACAGATATAAAAGAAGCCAATGAGGTATTTTCATTCCTTGAACTTCATTCCATAACTTCTCTTCAAATGTCCCCACTTTCTCTCATCAAATCATTTCCAAAGACCTTTTTATCACAATGGCAACATAACCCTGTGGTTTCATATTTCTTTCATGGGCATACAGTCTTATCTTATCCGTCAGGAATCTTATCCAAACCATTTGACTGACAATCCTGACATCACAAGTGTCAAAAATCCTCAATGCAGGATTTTGAGGTCATGTTGGTTAGAAAAGAAATGGTTTATGAAGCTTCATGAATATTACCACATTCATCTTCACAACCAATCATTGGCCTGAGTATTCCATATCAAAGAGCTTATCAGCCTATAATATACCCACGCGAGGCTGTTATCTCCCCCACTCTCTCCCCCCTCCTCCTCCTCCTCCACCTCTCTCTATCCCTTCTCTCTCTCTCTCCCTCCCTTCTCTCTCTCTCTCTCTCTCTCTCTCTCTCCCTCCCTTCTCTCTCTCTCTCCCTCCCTTCTCTCTCTCTCTCTCTCTCTCTCCCTTCTCTCTCTCTCTCTCTCTATCACTCTCTCTCTCTCTCCCTCTCTCCTCGATACTCCTCCGTCTCCCCTCTCTTTCCTCTCATCGCGACTTCTTATCGTTTTCGATCGATAACTTTATCAATTGACGCACGAGAAATTCCGTGCATCGACCACAACAGTAATCATCATTTTATCGATCGATAATTTCTGTGGTTATTGATTTTTCTGTTCTCAAGAGTCCTATACTGCACTATGATGTAGGTCATTCCAATACTGATCTATTTAATTTCTTTGGTTTTTATTATATCTTGGAATTTCAGATATAATAACTACCCAAAATCGATTCATTTGTTTCCAAAATGGAAATTTTAAAATGCTCTATTTAGAATTCCTCAATCACGTAATAATATGTTTACCACATTATATCATTCCTGATAAGAATCGACCCTTTAACTTTGTCCGACCTCTGATCACTTCTTGTACTGATATCGGGTCCTACATACCTTCGGGTTACTGTAGTTATCGATTGATTGGACTAGTTTGTAATAGACAAGGGGAGTCCATCAATTCTTCCATTTCATTTCACTCTGTTTCTCTATCTCTTTGTCGGTTACAAGCAAAGAACGAAATGCGACTCCAAAGAAAAGAGATTGATCATTCCTTGCACTACTAACTTGTCTTGTACTAACTTAGCTTTGTATGTCTTGTGGTATATTATAGAGCTCATAGAGCTCCAATAAAGGTCCATAGGAGCTTCCATGGGCAATGAACTTATACTAAAAACTAGCTCTGCATAGACTATTCGAAATCAATTCGTTATTTATTCTACTCTAATACTGAAGCTCCATTAGATTCCAATGGAGCCAGAACAGAGCTCCCCTAGAATCCAATATGACTCCTTCTAAGTCTAGTGATAATGAAAAAGGTTGAAGATTTTTTGAACTTTATGTCGATATCTATTTTCTCCTTTCGAAAAGTGACGAACTTTTTGTGCACAATCAATCATTTTACGAATAAGGCTCAATTATCCGGAAAACAGTTCAATCTATCTCTATATCTGTCTCTCTTTCTTCGTCTCTATCTCTCCCTATTCTCTTTCCATACCAGACAGTACCACTTGAATCCTAGTTGTTTTCGATACCAATTTTTATCGGTGAATAGACGTTCAAGACAACCCCTAGGCCCAAGATTCCACACACTATTTTGTTATAAGTCACTCTTCTTTGAAAGTGCATTAATTTTGATAGTTTCGATGGTTTCAATGGTTTGGTTTCATAATGAAGAGAACAATGTGATCATGGATGGGCTTAAAGAACTTTTCCTTTAAAGTGTGAGTAATCAATAATGCTTTAGAGAGATAATAATAATAATAACATCGCTGTAACGTTTTAGAGATAACGATAGTTAATTCCGCTCGTGATCTATGTTATCATGGGTTTATTTAGATTTCATCAGTCAATTCAGCATGTAAATATTAAATTTCAACAGTGATAATATTGATCGTCTTTATTTTTTCCATTGCTAAATTATTTCCTTTGCTTTCTCCTAAACACCACATTGCTAAATAATATTTTGATCATAATTAGTAGCATTTTAGAAGTAATAAGACCGCACTGTTTTCAATCCCGCGCAACAATGCCACTCTATCATATTCATCAACAACTTTTATCGCTCATTCCTCTCTCTCCCTCTTTATCTCCTCCATCTCTCCCTCCCTCTCTCCCTCTCTCCCTCTCCCTCTATCTCTCCCTCTCCCTCTCCCTCTCCCTCTCCCTCTCCCTCTCCTTCTCCCTCTCTCTCTCATTATCTCTGATGATTCACTCCCATTCACCGATTCCTTGTAATTCCTGGAGATGTATTGTGTATTCCATGGATGAATCAGTTATTGATCATCGACTCCATTGTCTATTCATTCATTCTTTATCATACATATCATCATATTCTAATGCTCTCTTCTGAAGTTTTTCATATTGAATCAACTTTATCAGCTTTTAATGAGTGTTTCGTAGCTGAGTTGTCATGAGGTTTCTCAATTTCGAACGATTGCGCCTCGTAACTTACAAGAATCTGAAGTTACAAAACAGAAAGAGACTAGACATTGGGTAAAATAGGAGTTTTCCCAGATTTTCCTATGTTTAAGCAAATTAGTAGTATCTATTTTAAATCTAAGATAAGTGCCTTCCTTATGTTTCGCTGTTCTCGCTTACTTAGATTAATATTGTTTGGCTAACGATTTTTGTCGCATTGCTCAAGTTGTGTGGTCCGTAACTATTTCATATAATGAATAATTGCGTTGTATGTTCTTCTTCTTTCTCTAGACTATTTCATTCCATTCATCTCTCACTGTTTATCCATTCATACAAGCAATATTTGCTTATCACAACTCCTGTTCACTTTATTTTATTCTGTTTTTACTTAAAGACACACCCCTATCTAATTTGAAACTCTCCACTCTGGCAGAGTTCTCTCGCTTTCTTTCACTACGAGAGAGTGTTGTATACCTTTAAACTTTGTTTATTCGGCATAGTACAATCTTTTGAAGAGAATATTCGTGACGAATTACAAATGGCCTCTTCAAAAGCAAACACTTCTTGTCATTTTCTTGATATCTTGGAGCATTTGTCGCTGAAGAAACGATAGACAATTTGTGTCATATTGAAACAGTTCATACTCCTATTAAATGATGTATTGTCTATCACTTTCTCTCTTTCTCTCACGCTCTATCTCTGTCTCTCTCTCCCTCTCTCTCATCCAAATCCCTCACTATAATCTGTGACATTCTAGTCACACTTCCTATTCACTCACGGCATCCTCATTTATTGTCCAAAAATCGGTTGCATCGAAAAATCGATGATAACCTGTCTATTATTAACTTTATTCAACGTTTATCTAACATTAAGTGTTGACTTCCCCAGTATATAAGAGTACTACATAACAGGGCTGTGTATTTTACATTTTACGATTTTACGGATTTTACGATTTTACGACCTTTTCCCTGAAATTTTTACGTAAGCGAATTTTACGAAAGTTAAAAATTTAGCGAAACTAGGAAAAATACTGAATAATTGGTGAAATTATTTTCAAAAATTGGTGGAAAACCAATCTTTGCTGTGTATATACATTAGTATTTAGCTGTTACTTCTTGCTTATCGTTTGTCACTTACATAATAGGGTTGTTAGATATATGAATGAACATTCGCGGGTTTCATATATTGTATCACAAAGTACATTTGGGACAATTTCTTGTAATTTAGATGCGAAATTTTTACGAATTTTACGAGAAAATAAGTCGTAAAATTACGTTTTACGAAAATTTTACGTAAAAGATTTTACCCACAGCCCTGATAGGCTTATAAAATACATATTAATCAATATGGTTTCTTTTCGATGGAATAAATACATATTTCTTTAAATTTCCATAAATTATTCGAATCTTGAAAAAAAATCAATCATGAATTTAAAAAGAGAAATCATATCCAGGAGGATATTAAAGAAGTTGCTGAAGTAAAAGTTATAAAGAACTGGCAATTAAAAAAAACCCCACTTTGGCAATTTTCAATTTTGGTATACCTAACAAATCGGGAAACAATTGCCATATTTATTATCTCTCTATGTAGAAAAAATATTAAAATAATACTCATTTTAGTTTATAACTTATTTGAAGAAACGCACTGAAAAAATGTAAATTTAGAGAAAATTGAACAATACCCGCCAACAAATCCCTCCGACCCCTCTTCTTCAAGGTGACAAGAACGAATGAAAAATGTTTCCCTACTATCTGTCTCATTAGCGGCGATTAGTATGCAAAGGCGGTATAAAGACTAAGAGAGAGAGGGAGAGGGAGAGGGAGAGGGAGAGGGAGAGAGAGAGAGTGGTAAAACGGATTACTGTCAATGATAACTTGGCCTTGGTAAAGGAGAACCAAAGCACAGATATAAAAGAAGCCAATGAGGTATTTTCATTCCTTGAACTTCATTCCATAACTTCTCTTCAAATGTCCCCACTTTCTCTCATCAAATCATTTCCAAAGACCTTTTTATCACAATGGCAACATAACCCTGTGGTTTCATATTTCTTTCATGGGCATACAGTCTTATCTTATCCGTCAGGAATCTTATCCAAACCATTTGACTGACAATCCTGACATCACAAGTGTCAAAAATCCTCAATGCAGGATTTTGAGGTCATGTTGGTTAGAAAAGAAATGGTTTATGAAGCTTCATGAATATTACCACATTCATCTTCACAACCAATCATTGGCCTGAGTATTCCATATCAAAGAGCTTATCAGCCTATAATATACCCACGCGAGGCTGTTATCTCCCCCACTCTCTCCCCCCTCCTCCTCCTCCTCCACCTCTCTCTATCCCTTCTCTCTCTCTCTCCCTCCCTTCTCTCTCTCTCTCTCTCTCTCTCTCTCTCCCTCCCTTCTCTCTCTCTCTCCCTCCCTTCTCTCTCTCTCTCTCTCTCTCTCCCTTCTCTCTCTCTCTCTCTCTATCACTCTCTCTCTCTCTCCCTCTCTCCTCGATACTCCTCCGTCTCCCCTCTCTTTCCTCTCATCGCGACTTCTTATCGTTTTCGATCGATAACTTTATCAATTGACGCACGAGAAATTCCGTGCATCGACCACAACAGTAATCATCATTTTATCGATCGATAATTTCTGTGGTTATTGATTTTTCTGTTCTCAAGAGTCCTATACTGCACTATGATGTAGGTCATTCCAATACTGATCTATTTAATTTCTTTGGTTTTTATTATATCTTGGAATTTCAGATATAATAACTACCCAAAATCGATTCATTTGTTTCCAAAATGGAAATTTTAAAATGCTCTATTTAGAATTCCTCAATCACGTAATAATATGTTTACCACATTATATCATTCCTGATAAGAATCGACCCTTTAACTTTGTCCGACCTCTGATCACTTCTTGTACTGATATCGGGTCCTACATACCTTCGGGTTACTGTAGTTATCGATTGATTGGACTAGTTTGTAATAGACAAGGGGAGTCCATCAATTCTTCCATTTCATTTCACTCTGTTTCTCTATCTCTTTGTCGGTTACAAGCAAAGAACGAAATGCGACTCCAAAGAAAAGAGATTGATCATTCCTTGCACTACTAACTTGTCTTGTACTAACTTAGCTTTGTATGTCTTGTGGTATATTATAGAGCTCATAGAGCTCCAATAAAGGTCCATAGGAGCTTCCATGGGCAATGAACTTATACTAAAAACTAGCTCTGCATAGACTATTCGAAATCAATTCGTTATTTATTCTACTCTAATACTGAAGCTCCATTAGATTCCAATGGAGCCAGAACAGAGCTCCCCTAGAATCCAATATGACTCCTTCTAAGTCTAGTGATAATGAAAAAGGTTGAAGATTTTTTGAACTTTATGTCGATATCTATTTTCTCCTTTCGAAAAGTGACGAACTTTTTGTGCACAATCAATCATTTTACGAATAAGGCTCAATTATCCGGAAAACAGTTCAATCTATCTCTATATCTGTCTCTCTTTCTTCGTCTCTATCTCTCCCTATTCTCTTTCCATACCAGACAGTACCACTTGAATCCTAGTTGTTTTCGATACCAATTTTTATCGGTGAATAGACGTTCAAGACAACCCCTAGGCCCAAGATTCCACACACTATTTTGTTATAAGTCACTCTTCTTTGAAAGTGCATTAATTTTGATAGTTTCGATGGTTTCAATGGTTTGGTTTCATAATGAAGAGAACAATGTGATCATGGATGGGCTTAAAGAACTTTTCCTTTAAAGTGTGAGTAATCAATAATGCTTTAGAGAGATAATAATAATAATAACATCGCTGTAACGTTTTAGAGATAACGATAGTTAATTCCGCTCGTGATCTATGTTATCATGGGTTTATTTAGATTTCATCAGTCAATTCAGCATGTAAATATTAAATTTCAACAGTGATAATATTGATCGTCTTTATTTTTTCCATTGCTAAATTATTTCCTTTGCTTTCTCCTAAACACCACATTGCTAAATAATATTTTGATCATAATTAGTAGCATTTTAGAAGTAATAAGACCGCACTGTTTTCAATCCCGCGCAACAATGCCACTCTATCATATTCATCAACAACTTTTATCGCTCATTCCTCTCTCTCCCTCTTTATCTCCTCCATCTCTCCCTCCCTCTCTCCCTCTCTCCCTCTCCCTCTATCTCTCCCTCTCCCTCTCCCTCTCCCTCTCCCTCTCCCTCTCCTTCTCCCTCTCTCTCTCATTATCTCTGATGATTCACTCCCATTCACCGATTCCTTGTAATTCCTGGAGATGTATTGTGTATTCCATGGATGAATCAGTTATTGATCATCGACTCCATTGTCTATTCATTCATTCTTTATCATACATATCATCATATTCTAATGCTCTCTTCTGAAGTTTTTCATATTGAATCAACTTTATCAGCTTTTAATGAGTGTTTCGTAGCTGAGTTGTCATGAGGTTTCTCAATTTCGAACGATTGCGCCTCGTAACTTACAAGAATCTGAAGTTACAAAACAGAAAGAGACTAGACATTGGGTAAAATAGGAGTTTTCCCAGATTTTCCTATGTTTAAGCAAATTAGTAGTATCTATTTTAAATCTAAGATAAGTGCCTTCCTTATGTTTCGCTGTTCTCGCTTACTTAGATTAATATTGTTTGGCTAACGATTTTTGTCGCATTGCTCAAGTTGTGTGGTCCGTAACTATTTCATATAATGAATAATTGCGTTGTATGTTCTTCTTCTTTCTCTAGACTATTTCATTCCATTCATCTCTCACTGTTTATCCATTCATACAAGCAATATTTGCTTATCACAACTCCTGTTCACTTTATTTTATTCTGTTTTTACTTAAAGACACACCCCTATCTAATTTGAAACTCTCCACTCTGGCAGAGTTCTCTCGCTTTCTTTCACTACGAGAGAGTGTTGTATACCTTTAAACTTTGTTTATTCGGCATAGTACAATCTTTTGAAGAGAATATTCGTGACGAATTACAAATGGCCTCTTCAAAAGCAAACACTTCTTGTCATTTTCTTGATATCTTGGAGCATTTGTCGCTGAAGAAACGATAGACAATTTGTGTCATATTGAAACAGTTCATACTCCTATTAAATGATGTATTGTCTATCACTTTCTCTCTTTCTCTCACGCTCTATCTCTGTCTCTCTCTCCCTCTCTCTCATCCAAATCCCTCACTATAATCTGTGACATTCTAGTCACACTTCCTATTCACTCACGGCATCCTCATTTATTGTCCAAAAATCGGTTGCATCGAAAAATCGATGATAACCTGTCTATTATTAACTTTATTCAACGTTTATCTAACATTAAGTGTTGACTTCCCCAGTATATGATAGGTTTTCTTCAATTTAACTGTTACATGGGAATGGTCGGAACTCACATATCCCGATTTTCACGAAAGTTGCAGGGTTTACTAAATCGACTACGCTGATTCCAAATCAGCCTTAAAAACCTGCCAAATGTTTTTCTGAAGCAAGTTATAGCCCAACAAAAGGCATTTTTTTTATTTTTCAAACGATTGTTCCACTAAGTTCCCCGCGCGATATGAATTTTATCCCGCTATTCTCTTCTCTTCTCTTCTCTTCTCGATCCATTCCTAGCTGCAGCATGGTAAAGTGTTATGATGTTTTGTTGGCATTCCGGAGGGAACTGCTTCGATTCCCCGGCTGTGAACTTTCTTTAATGATTCATACGTGATCTTTTTTTTAGTTTCAAAAGATCCTTCCGGGATACCAACCAAACATCGTAATACTTGACTACACTGCATCTGGGAGTGGAGAAAAAAGAGCAAGATCATGTCGCGTTGGGACATCTGTTGAAAAATTGCCTGAAAGATGGAAAAAAATCGATTATCATCGGTCTATAGCTCGCTTCAGAAAAACATTTGGCAGGTTTTTAAGGCTGATTTGGAATCAGCGTAGTCGATTTAGTAACCCTGCAACTTTCGTGAAAATCGGGATATGTGAGTTCCGACCATTCCCATGTTAGTCCTCTTAAAGGCGTAATCCGAGTTCTCGTGAAACTTTGATATTACAATGCTCTCTTGTTTTCTTTGCCTTCGAGAGAGTGCTGGCAGAGCGGAGAGTAAGATTAGCTTTAAAGTTACCAATCAATCAAATCAAATCAAGACAATAAAAAATGTCAAATGTGATGCGTTCCACTTTGTTCGCATTTTATTTTACATAGACTCGAAGCGACAAAATTTTCCAAAGATTCTTTTATGTTTCTGGAATTCCTAGTTCACTCATCTGCTTTCACTCAAAGTCGAATCAAACTTTTACATGTTTATTCTTCCACTGGTTTCATGGTTTCAACAATTTCATTCGTTGACATGTTGTCGGAAAATCGTTAAAGGCGCACCCCAAGTTTATTTTAATCTCCGCATTGTCAATACTCTCTCGCAGATAAAGAAAGCGAGAGAGCATTGTCAGAGCGGGGCTTTCAAATTAGCCCGGCGTGTTTCTTTAAAATGATAGAAATGAGATATCAGACGATCGATAGAATATGAGAGAAGAGATTGGAAAGAAGAATCATCGAAGGGAACGGAGACATCCCTAGAGACAAAATAATCGTAGAAGAACAATACCTCAGATTGAGAAGAAGAAATGGGAATAGAGGGAGAGAGTGAGAGAGAGAGAGAGAGAGAGAGAGAGAGAGAAAGAGAGAGTGAGAGAAAGAGAGAGATAAGATAGGAAGTGATCAAGTAATGAATAGAATAGTTTAGAAGAAGACAGATTGAGACGATGGGGATCCGAAAGAAACATTTGGAAAGATAAAAAAAGGAGAGATGGCGGATGAAAAGAGAGATAAAGAGGAGAACTTGAGGAAGATAAGATAAGAGAGAGATGAAATAGAGGAATATAGAAAGAAGGAGCTCGAGATACATTCAGAAATGTTCTTATCTTATATCCAATCACTGCTCTTGTCTGTCTTTCGTCCTGATATTGACCTGTCCCTTTCTCGTTTCGTACTTTATTTAAAGCTAATTTGAAACTCTCCGTTCTGGCCAAACTCTCTCGCTTTCTTTGTCTAACAATGTCTAACCTGTAAGAGAGAGAGTGTTACCAAGGCGGAGAGCTAAATTGTGCGTTTAACTCTTCATGTTCCATTTACCATTGATTAAGCTAATTCACTTATAGAAAGATAATTTCCAAAACGTAAAGAAATGTTTTTGAAAGCAGTGAGAACATTCTAAATATTCTTGCAAATCGAAATATATATATATATATATATATAAATCCAAATAAGGAATGCTGTGCCTCTTAAAGATGGAGACCCACGAGTTTTTTCGTAATAAGACTGTTCGGATAGAATGATAGAGTTTCATCACACGAATCGAAAGACATATCTGATATTGATTCCCGATATGTTTAAAGCACACTATGCACATTGAAAGTACTACTTTCAAGGCTTGTAGAGAGGGCCCATCCGATTTGCATGCTTAGCTCTCTCATTTTCTCATTGTTTCTTGCGCCAATTACCATATAATATAAACAATAGCCAGCATGCTTATCGTGGCGGGAGTCAGTCATACCAACTCATGGGTCCCCTTCTTTAACTTACCGCCAATACCAATAACAACGTATCCATTATCATTTCGTTATCATTACATTGCCTTAAAACAAACACGAGCTAATTTTATACTCCGCTTTGGCAGCGCCCTCTCGTAAACGAAGAAAGTGAGAGAGCGTTGTCAGAGCGCACAGTTTCAAATAAGTTATGTACCTTTAAATATTCCACACCATCTCCACTATGAGTTCCATGAGGAAATTCCACCAAATTGACCCCTCTTATTCTATCACGGTAGTCTCTTCCTATCACCTGTATTCTCTTATCTCTACCCTATCTGACAATATCCCCATAGGAGAGGATCAGTTTATTTAGTCTATCTTCTTTAGTAATAGAACAGAGAAACAATATGTGATATGAGTTAGTAAAGAATATCTTTGTTATTTCTCCACTGTCTAGTGAATAACTTCACTGGAATCTTCTTTTCTGATCACTCTCATTCTATTAGTTCAGACAAACGGATCAACCTTTGTATTGAATTTAACAACTCTTGTGATCATTCCTACCGAAAATATCATCGGCCCCTTCAGATCTGAGCTTCCTTTTCACATATTCCTTATTATGTTTATCTACTATCCCTCTCTATCTCTCCCTCTCCTTCCCTCTATCGTATCATCTGAATACTTCCGATGTCCTTGACTGGCACACTTCTGTGACTGAAGAAATGAAGAATTAGACAGAGGACCATTGGATTAACGACTCAATGCAGGGCCGTTAGGGCGAATAAGGAAGGGTTGAAGGGAGGGAGAGGGAGGGAGAGGGAGAGAAAGGGAGAGTGAGAGAAAGGGGTAGAGAGAGAGAAGGAGAGGTGACAAAATGTGTGAGGTAGAGTGATACCCCATCATTAGTGGGGATAGGCGATCGGCCGAGGTTCCTCCAAGTTTTCTAAAATTGTACAGATTCTTGCTAGATTTTGGTTTGTATCGTTTTGTAGTTTGATCTCTGATCTTTCATCTATCTCTAGCTTATTCTTTGACTCCTTTACTATCGTATCTACTTAGCTTTGTGCTTTGTCGGGTATTTGAAGTGGCAATAAGCTTCTACTCTAGAAAACGGCTGGTGACAAGGGATAAAGGGAGAGGGAGTGGGAAAGAAAGGAGAGGGAGAGAGAAACAAAAAAGATTCAACCCCACGAGGGGTCACTAGAATCATTTTTCTAGGTTTCAGCAGCATGAAATATTTAAAATGATCTATTATAATATCCAACTTTCATAATGAATAATGTTTCATTAATGGATCTTATCATATATCTTATCCATTCATTTATCATTCTTACTACGTGACTTTGTCATATGATTCAGTCTCCTCTTTTACGATATGAACTCTCAGCATATTTGATTATTTCGACGATTTTCTAGAAGACATTTTGTTAAAGGCTAGTAATAATATTTAGGGTGATATATTATTATAATAAATATCAATTGATAATTATTATTGATAAATGGTTATGGATATGAATATATTACTATTATAATCGTATAAAACAGCTTGTGCTCCATTCAAATCTTTCAATACGATTCTCGCTTGTTTAGTTATGTCATTGCTTTCAAATTGACTACATTTCATTCACCGCGCATAGTTTGATTATCTTGTTTGAACAGAAAAGTATTCGTTTAAAAAAACGAGCTAACTTGAGTTCTCCACTGGGGATTTCACATTCTCTCACAGTCAAAGAAAGAAACAAATGTGGCCAGCGTGAAATTTTTCAAATGACCGTGATATATTTTTTAATTTAATAAGAGTAATTTGGTTCAAGTTTTGTGTTTCAACCATTTCCTATTTATTGTTTAAAATTAGACCAACAGGACTGATAACAGAAAAAAAATAAACCAATCAATAAACATTAATCCAAATCATTATGAAATCAATAATCAATATTCGAGTACCGTATCCATTGCTCATCTCACAAACCGTTCCTTTCTATCACTGTTTCCTTTTAATTTCGACACAATCCTCTCTCAATCTCTTTAGCGCTCTATCTTTCGATAATCTACCAAATGTACCTAGTAATTCCTCTCTCTCTCTCTCCCGCTCCCTCTATCACCCTCTCTCTCCTTCTCTCTCCCTCTCCCTCTCCCCTTCTCACATCACCCTCCCTCTCTCCCTCTCTCATGTTCTGTGATTCCTCCAAATCGGGGCTCGATGACGATTGTTTAGTCTTATTCTATCGTTGTAGTAGATATCGTTAATTGGATTCAAAGAGTCAAGTGAAACATAGTGGAAGGAGAGGGAGAGACTGAGGGAGAGAGGGAGAGACAAGTAGAGGGAGAGAGGAATCGGTCGAAAAGCTTTTACTCCAAGTGAATCTTTCTTCCTCCTTTTTTTCCCATTAATCATCTACACATTATCATTAAGTTATTCTTTTCAAAAGTTGCGAAAAGAAACGAAATTCTAAAATTTCTCGCCTCATGTCTTTATCTTTTTTTGTAGCTTTTGAACATTGCCTTATTGGGAATATCGTAGTAACTTCCTGTATCTGTCTGATGTCTATTGATGAACAATCGCCTCCCCCTCTCCCTCTCCCTCTCCCTCCCCCTCTCCCTCTCCCTCTCCCTCTCCCTCTCCCTCTCCCTCTCCCTCTCCCTCTCTCCGTCTACATTCCCTATGAAATGCCAATGAAACAGAGATCGTATCGATTTTCTTGATTACAATCCTACTCTTACATTGATTCTTTTTAATCTTCATCTACTCCCTATTTTCTCGATCGTCCCGAAATTATTGATTAATCCACTATATTTATAAAATTTTGAAATTTCCTTGAAAAAAATACGGTCTCTGAAGCGTATTCGAATGACATTTAATGAATTTCTTCAATCTCTTCTGTTACTCTAACCACATTGTTTCATGCTTTGTTCAAAATTTTAAAAATCTCTTATTTTTCCATATACTCCCGTTTATGTTACTTTTATTTTGTAAATTGAGAACATCATTTTCTCTGACTACGGTATAGTATTTCGGTCTATCCTCACCATTAAAAATTGCATGATTCCTTTTAACTGTAGCTCGTTGTTATTATTTTTGTTTGTAGAGTATTAAAATGGAATTAAATAAATCCGTTTTGTAGTTCAAATCACAGCAAATCGAGGATAGGAGCGGACTCCTGAAGAAGGAGACGGATCATGCCTCGAACCACAATGAAATGTGGGTTACTCATGGTTAAATGTGGGTCATGGGTAGTAGTTAAATGATTTACAGTTCTAAAAAAAACAATTTTAAAAAATTCCATATTTGACACTCGATCAACTACACTATCCGTTTGTAATATTGTTTTTAATTATTCATTGTTTAGATGGGATTATTTAAAAAAAATTTATTTACATTTACGCTAGCCAAATTATTTTGTATTCAGGGCTGTTCATATTGCTAATCGTGCTGTTTCTACCACTAACATTGGCCGACCTCAAACGGACAATGCGGCACTGTCAGTTTGAAATACATTTTTCATTATATTTTTTTCATTTCATTTGCTCAAATCTATTTCCATTAATCGATAATGTAGTTGGTAGATCATAAATGTACAAATGACCTTTTTAATACAGGGCGACATAGAGAGGAAGGTGGTAAGTATGAAGCTAAAATCGTAGTCTACAATATCTATCCTACCGTATTCCACACCAAACAATCCCAACGTATCGTGCAGCACATCTACAGTAGCCATGTTATCGATCTGTGTCCTATCGTGATCTTTCCCTGATATCGATTAATTGCACTCCACTGTATTATTAGTTTTCCATATTCCACCACGACGTACCCCACGGTGTGGGTTGATGGCTCGCATGGTTTGCTACACTTTTCGGGGTTTTATGTCCAGCACGTGGTGTTTGATACATTTTTCTGATTCTGATACAAACAAAATCGATAATCGATGACTTATTTTCGTATCTTTAGCAATGCCACCTTTATCTCAAGTATTTTTATTTGACTTCAACTTTAATCAATAACCCTACCGTAACCTTTTCTTACAGTAATCCCTACTTCCCCTCGGGACTAACTATTCTCTCATCCTTTGTGTCATGTAAGTAAGTGGTAGTATGTGTAGAGTCATCAATGTAAAAGGATGAGTGAGAGAGGAAAAGGGACAATGAGAAGAGTGAGAGACGCAGAGAAAGAGATAGAGAATGAATTAGAAACAGGAGGATGGAATTGTAGAGACAATGGACTCACAAGAGAGTGACTTTTTAGTGGATAGACTGCAGTAGTTGAGAGGGAGAGGTAGAGAGGGAGAGGTAGAGAGGGAGAGAGGGAGAGGTAGAGAGGTAGAGAGGGAGAGGTAGAGAAAAGGGAGAGGGAGAAGCGAAGTCACTGGAATCGGCAAGAGGTACGTGTACTTCACTTAACTATTCCGATCTCGATTTCATTTGACTTGAAAGCTTTGGAATCTGATAAGACCTCTACACTTCATACGGCTCCCATGACTCATTTCATCTTACTGCCATTCGTCCCGACCGGTTCACCCATACCATAGTTACCCAATCCCACTTCCCAGTTTCCCATAACCGGTTAACCAGTTCCCGACCATGTTATTGGTTCTGTGGTTACTGCTCCCTCAAGCGCTGGCAACTTGGAAGAAACAAGGCGGACTGAAAGGCTGCTATATGGGACCGCAAGACTGCCGTAAGTTAGGGATTACTTAGAGTGACCTAGGGTGACTTAATTTGACTTAAACCATAAGTCAACCCTACCAGCTGATAATATTCATGTGACTAAGTATTCAATGATACGATATCAGTAAATATCGATTTGGGGTGATAAGAGGTATAGGTGACGAGAGGTAGAGGGAGACATGAAGAAGGAGAGGGAGAGGAATAAGGTAGATACAGGGGTCGGCTTGCTGAAGATGGTTTCAAAGTGACAATGATAAAGCTATGAGTAGATGAATTGATTGATAGGAGTAAGGTCACAAGAGTCATAAAAAGATCTCAATCAAAAATCATCGAAACAAAATATTTCTGAAAGTCTCAAATTCAAATTTTCTCATATGAAATCATTGCTTCTTGAACAAAGAGAATACTCATTTGGGGGGTTTTCCATTAAGTAAATGAAATTGATATCGTGAGAGGATTACAATCAATGCATCGAAGCTCTCTTAGTGTTTTGAAGAATGATGAATTTGGAGAATGTCCGTTCAAACGCACCGCCTGAAATTTTATGTTTCATTAATTTTCGTGATTCCTTTTCTGTCAAATATGCAATTAAGTGGAAATTGAAACCTTCAAATATCATGTATTCGAATTATCATCATCTAAAACTTGCTGATATTCCGCGCCAAATTGAATCAATATTGTAATAACTAAATAAAGTTAGGGTTAGATAGACTTATAGTGACAGAAATGTCCGATGTAGTTTATGGTCTTTAGTTCTATCTGCGTAAAAGAGCGTGACATGACGCTTAAACGTTTTGAATCAACTTCTGAATCATCTATGCTTACGCACGAAACGAGAGAATATGATAAAGTTTATGAAAATAACAAATAGAAGATAGACTTATAGTAAACATATTATTATCCAAACCCTTATGTCGTGACGTCTATATTCCCTACTGTTGTGGCTAGTCATCCCAATTATCGATTGGTATTCGAGATTTATTGATTGATTTTCAGTCTGTTCGGGATCTGAGAACAAACGATCGATAACAGGCTCCGCCCATCGAGTAGAAGACCTCCGATTGATCTACCAAGTTTGATTTATTGATTAATTAAACTCATTAGAAATATGTTGCTAATTGTTCATTACGAATAAAAATATTTTCTTGTAGAGTGTTCAATTTCCGACATTAAACTGTAGTTCAAAGACCAAAAGGAGCTTTTCTGAAACAAATATCGAAATAGTAATCATAATCCTTTCAGAACTGTTCACGGATCTTCGGAAACATAGAAATCACCCATCTCACTGTGGATAAGAATGATACATTGGACTTCTTCGATGATATTGAGGAGGTATCTAGTGATTTTACAAGGGAATGATATCAACTTGCGGAAACCAATCTGGATAATTGTTTTGCATATGCATAGGGTGCTATCCTGATTGAATTCCGCGATCTGAGTTAATTTCCTTCTTGCAATTAGTCTTGACTTCACCTTATCTTTCTAGTTCAAGTTTCTGCGTATTATAGATTAAGTGATAATTAACCTTAACTTATCCCTAACTTGACAGTAGTTAGCAATATCTTTGCTGTACTTAGCCTTAACTCAATGGTACTTGATGATCCTAACCATTAATCTTATAAGTATTTTTAGGTCAAAGGATACATCTACATATACAAGACAGTAAATCTCACTTCATTATCATTCAAGAAGCTTCAGATTATCTGGGGAGATAAATTACTTGGTAAATAACGTTTATTCTTTATTTTTATTTTTTTATGGTTGTGTTATTAGAGCTACAACGTATTTACGAGAGCTTGTTTGTGAATTGTGACCGAAGCGCGAAAAGTATTGGGTAGAGCAATAAAAGCTATTGATTCATTAGTTGAGAAATGAAAGAACATAGAATCGTTTAAATTACTGAAAATAAATAATTGAATTTCAGATGGATTTTCATTTTCTGTAGAAAACTCGCCTCAATTGGAGGTTATAAGTATGCCGAACCTCAGAAGTAAGAAAATACAGATTAAATGACCACGCATTTCTCGTAGGGCTTTCCAATTTAAAAAAAAAAGATCAAAGATAAATAATAGTCCACCCATATTGATATCATATCAACTGGCCTCAATCGGTCCCCTAGTTTTCACCACCTTCAGTCTATTCATAAATTGATGGAATAAATAATAATAATAAGAATCCTCTTTTCAGCGATCAAGAATGGAAATGTAGGAGTGGCTGTATCAAATCGACTTTGTCATATCAAGGAGAAGGTGGACTTTGGAGAGGTTAGAGATCAAAGATCAAATATCAAAATATCAATATCGATTTCAGTTGCTTGATTTCGAAGAGAAGGAACGTCTACAGCTTAGCTACTATAACAAGACTATTTGCGATTTCAGAGTAAGATAACTTTAGTTGATTGATATTTAATCTTTAATCTTTGATATTTAATCTTTGATCTCTCTCAGCGAAAGCCACAATGCCACAAGTCGTGCGGAAACAATTGCTGGGGACCCACGGAGAACGATTGTCAATCTAGTAAGGATTATTAATATTGATGCTTTCATGTTAAACAAATTGACAATGCAATGACCAAATTCGAGGGATATCCCTGAACGGAAAAGGTGAAGCAGAATATTTCATAGAAATCAGCAAAAATCGCAAAGCGAAATAGTGAGATTTACTGTCTTGTAGATGTATCCTTTTACCTTAAAAATAGTTCTTGTTGGCAAAGAAAGCGAGAGAGCACTACCAAAGCGGAGAGTTTCAAATTAGCTTGGGATGTGTCTTTCATAATGTGAAACAATGACAGAGATACAATTGTAGCATATCGTCGAAGTTGTCCTGAACAATGCACCCATCGTATGTGTTATGATGGAAAGTCAAAGTATGCCTCCAACGGAGAAACATCACTCAATACTTCATTGATTTCAATGAATGGACCCCAGACTTCTTTGTGCTGTGACTCACAGTGTGAGGCTGGCTGCTTCGGATCAGGTCCTAATCAATGCCATGTAAGTGATCTCTGATCTTTCTTTTTCTATTAGCCATAAATTATTAGGCATACCTGTGCTACCTGTGTTTGATTACATCGAAACGTTTTTTGTGAACTTTGATCTTTGATCTTTTATCTATGTTTAATGCTTTGTAGGCATGTAAGAACTTCGTGCAGTGCGATGGACCTAGTCGTTCCGATTGCAAGTGTGTCGAGCAGTGTACACCCAGAGTGAAGTACGATCCAAAGGTAAGACTATTTCCCGGATACGGATCTTCCTATCATTTTGAAAGCTCTCTTTATCGTATCTATTCATTATAGAAAGGAATGAGTGTTCCTAATCCGGATGGATTCTACTCACACGACGGTCGATACTGCGAGAAGGAGTGTCCGCGTAAGTAGTATCCAGAGCCGGACACAGGAATGTTTAGCGGTTTTGGATATTACGGCTCTGATTTAAATGGCGAGATATTTCAGCAGAAAGACTGATCCAGAACGACATCTGTGTGGAGCATTGTTCACCCGGATGGTACTATGACGTTGAAAGTGATGATCGACAATGTCGAAAGTGTGATGGAGAATGCCCTAAAGGTGACTCAGTGTGACTAAGAGATAAGTCACTAAGTACTAGCTAAGTATTTTGTAATTATGCAATCAATTTCAGTCTGCAAGTTCGAAAAGGAACTCAATGCGTTAACAATTCAAGAGCTTCAGGTAAGGTTGTCTTATTTAAAAAAATTATATTCATGAACGGTGGCATAACGTTTGTCGATAAACGTGAAGTCACAAGGGTTTGGGAATGGCATTGGCAAATGCCACCTCCTACGGTTGTGGCGTCACATTTGTCGGCGAACTGTTTTCCACTGTTCATGGATAACTATACTAATCTACTTCAGAACTGCACGGAAATCGAGGGCTACATTCGTTTGATGGCTTCAGCCTTTAGAGATCATTTCTACTTCGATCCAGAGAACAAAGTTCCGAGGTAAGGTCAAACTACAACCTGAAAGAATTAAACTATGATATGAAGTAAAAGGTTCAAAGATTTATTTATGTTTTGTTTCAGAGCGCTTGTGCGAGGCATGACTCCGGCCGATCTCGACATCTTACGCACCGTTCGAATCGTCTCGGAATATGTATGCTTTTTGCAGTTTGATCATTGTAGCTTGATCTTTGATCTTTCTAGGTGTACATCGCAGCCGAATCGGCACCTATCGCTTCGCTATCGTTCCTGGAGAATCTGGAAATCATCGAAGGAAGATCTGGATTGAAGTGAGTGATAAACAACAAAAATATTAAAAATATCGAACATCAATGATTTTGAATATTTCATATGATGCAGTGACTGTTTTGATTTTTTTCTCAAATCGTCCTGATGTGTACACAGTTATCTTCAATCGTCAATAATTTCTTCATAATAATCGAAAATTCAACAAATCACGTTTTGCAGTCAAAATAAGCAGACACTCGCCATCTCTTTGAATGATAATCTCGCACATCTCGGCCTTCGCAAACTGCGAGAGATCAAGAAAGGTCAGAGATCAAAGATCAAAGTTCAAAGATCAAAGATCAATCATTCAGGTGACGTTGTGATCTCGCGTAATGTAGACCTCTGTTACGTCGACAGTATAGTCTGGAAAGATATCGTGAAAGGGACTAATTCGACTTTCAACATAAACTCGAACAGGCTTGCTGCAGATTGTCGTAAGTTTTCGATTTCTTGGCCCGCAGCCAAATATCTTTGGCACACTATCAAGTTTGTTGTGTTCCAGGAGAGGATAATAAGGTATGCAGTAATATGTGCGACGAGACGGCAGGATGCTGGGGAGGATCATCTTATGATTGTCGGTAAGTTGAAAGGATATATTATATCTGAACTTTGTTAAATACTATCTATCATAAACTTCACTTCAGTCGGTGCAAAGAATGGCGTCAGAACGGCCAATGCGTGGAGTCGTGTTCTAAACGAGGGTTGGTCATATTGAGTTAATCTACTTTGTAGTTTTCCACACGACCAAAACGTTTTGAAAGAGCATTTCCCGCCTCTTTTACGTCAGAATAATACATATCAGATGAATAATTCATGGCGAATAGAATGAGTCATTTTTAATATCTAATTACTAACACGGGGACTAATTCCCGTATTAATGGTAGTGAGATGTTAACTCATCCATAATGGGATTCATTGTTGAATCATTCATTCTGAGTCATCTCATATACAGCCCCGCAGAATCTCCCTTCGTGCATGTGATCCCGGGGATCCCCGGGATCCCCCCGTGCTCCTCGAATTTTTGTGCTGTGAATATTGAATATCAGGTGTGACAATTAATACTATTGTTTTCCTCTTTACTTGAACTATTTTATCAACGAAAATTTGGAATTTTTGAATGCATGTCAATTAAATTGTGCTAAGAAATAGAAAATGACGAAAAAAGTCACTTTGAGATTATTAAAGCCGAACGTGCGCGAGTTCTTCAAGATTTTCGCGCGGCATTTGCTAAAAATTAATAAATTCAATATCTGTTCTCGGGCTACGTAATTGATAAAATTCCAAACTTTCTTTGATGAAATAGTTCAAGTAAAGAGAAAAAGAATGGTAACAATTGTCACACCTGATATTCAATATTCACAGCACAAAAATTCGAGGAGCACGAGGGGATCCCGGGGATCCCCGGGATCACATGCACGAAGGGAGATTCTGCGGGGCTGTAGAGAATTCAAAGATATTATTTTAGGTTCCCATATGAATGGGTTTTAGAGTCAAATCAATGTTAAAAAACATAGCTAATGAAATATGTAGAATTATCTCTAGCACGTAATACTCCATGCTCATATGAGTAATGAATATGATAATTATACTTAAAATTAATTAATTAATTAATTATTAAATATGCCGATCATGACTCTTCCAGATTCTACGCCAATGCAACCTCTCGAGAGTGCATTCGTTGTTATCCTGAATGCGACACATGCAAAGGTCCAGGAGAGGAGGACTGTCTCACTTGCAGATTCTTCAAGTTGTATGTGAAGAATAGGGTGAGTGTGCGTTGTGTGGTCGACGTTTCCTAATCCATAGATTTCCACCAAATCCCTACACGACGACGATTCCAAATTGCAGCACTATCGTTTTGATGAAGAAGACGATGATGATGTCGTCGAGACCAAGAAGGAATCTTTTCTGATCAAAGAACATGATGACGACACAACCAGTGATTACATGGTAAGACCTAATATCAATGACCAAAGATCAAAGATCAAATTTTAGACTACACTACCTCAGTCGGAACAAGTTGGTCAAAGGAAGGACTTGAGATGTTTCACTCAATGTCCATCTAAACAATATTACATTGATGGAGATGAGTGCAAGAAATGTCATCGAAGTTGCTATGATCATGGGTTAGTTCATATTGCTAGAAGTACTTGGACACTTGGAAATATTTGTGGCTTAATAACTAGCTGGTTAGCTAGCTAACAAATTATTAGCTAACTATAAGTAACTTATTCGCCTTTTTCTTGGATTCCAATCATTTGAGAGTGGAGTTCAAAGATCAAAGATCAAAGATCAAAGATTAGCTGCTCATTCAGATGTACCGGTCCCTCTAACGATCTCGGTGTGGGTGGATGCAACAATTGCACGTACGCTCAAGTAGAACTGGACGGAGGAACGGAAAATGTTCTGCGGTGCGAACAAAATTATTTTTAATTATTAATTTTTATTCAAATTTTGCAGGTGTCTGTACAACCCCAAACGTGCGCAAGCTCCTGACGTTTGTATCAACAATGACCTACTGGATCATTTCGTAGCTGCATCATCGGTCGATGGAGTCAAGGAATGGGTAAGTAGAGTATGAGTTCTGCTGAAGTTATCCGCCCTGATCTCATTCCCTGGCTTGATTTTGTCACTGAGAGAACATGAATCGAGGGGAGAGTTTTTTTTTGTTTCTAAAGCATAAAATGGTACAAATATACCATAAAGTAAGTCGTTGATTCAATATTGATTACATCAGGTGTGCAAGCCATGTGATTCGGAGTGTTCCACATGTACCTCATTTGGTCCTTCTCGTCTGATCAATAAATGTGTCTGCAAGAACCATCTCATGTTTCTGGAACACAAACCGCCCGGTTCAATTGGCCCATCAACCACAAACTACGACGAAAGATGCATTGCCAACTGTGGAAAGTGCGTTTGTGAAGCTAGAGATCGAAGATCAAAGATCATTTCTAGGAACATGTTCCGGCAGCGTAGCGAAGAAGCCGGCATCGCTGGATACTGTAGAATGTGTTCTTACCTATGCGATCGAACGGTCAACGAGGTGAGTTCAAAGATCAAAGATCAGGGATTAAAGATCAGAGATTAAAGTTCAAAGTTCAGGCGGTGTGTACGGGTCCTACTGAGTCAGACTGCACGAGATGTCATAAGGAAGCGTATGTAGTGATTGATGGAGGCAACAAAGTATGCAGGGATTTTTTTTATCATTTACAGAAGCAAACGTCATAAAATGGTTTTACTATTTGTGAAAACAGTAGAATCATCAATTACTTGCATTAAATGAATTGGTTATAATGTACAAGTATAAGTTTGCATGAGCGTTAGATTTAAAATCGCAAGACGTGAACTTTAACATGCGTATAAAAATTGCATTGTAATTTTTTCGGTCCCATGTTTATAATAGGCTACTTTGAAAACAATTCAAAAAATAATAATAACAATGTTGTATCTTTATTCAGACATGTGTGAAAGAATGCCCTTCTGGTCTGTTCCCGTACAGCAGGGACAATACATGTTACGAAGTTGACTACGAACAGCGTCTGCGCATACGGTAAGTGGGAAACTGTTGAAACCCGATGTGGTTAACCCTAATCTGTTAATCAGTCGTGGTTAACCGTTTATGGTTAACCAATCGTGGTTTACCATAATCGGTTAACCAAGCTGTGGATGACTCTGAAATGTGGTTAATCCCAAAATGTGAAACGATTACATCCATCTTGTTCAGGAATACCGGTCTCTGGCTAGCAGGAATTATCTTTATCATTTTGGTAATCATCATTGGCTATGTAAGTGCGATTCACCTTTCCTTAAATCATTGGTACTTAGCCTTAACTACTTACATAATTAACTTATGTTAAATCATTGGAACTTAGTCTTGATTACTTAACTAACTCATTGCAGTATCTAATCCGTCGTCAACGTCGTCTGAAGAGAGAACTCGATCTTGAGAAGGCAAGAACCCCTCGAATCTTTGTCGTTTCCCCAGGGGGCAGTCTGCCAGCGTGGCTTCCGCCTGCCATACCTAGCCCTAAAGACGATTTTAGACTTAGGCTGCCTAAGATCCTGCGCCCTAGCGACCTTACCGATCTTAACGATCTTAGCGAGGGTAAAGATTCTAAAATCATCGATGAATCGCTCCATGCAGAGATTTCAAAGAACAATCATCGTCTTAGCTTCGCATGGTTGTCCTAATCCCTTTAATGTTGTTGACGGTCTCTTCATTTCACGTACTATCTCGCTTTTCTCTGACTACGAAAGAGCTTTGTTCTATGAAGAGACCGCTCACAAAAGTTTCTGTCACAGCCATTTAAAATGATAAATAAGATTCAATGTGTTAATACTGATCTATATTGATTGAAAAACTACCAAATCAATCGATATCGTTCAGTAGCCTGGGGTTGTTTATCGATTTCTCGTGTCTGCTTCTTAGTGTTCTCTCTGACACCCGAGATAGGGAGCGAGGGGCATTTATAGTAGTTCTTATTGTTTTGTCTGCTCTCAATCGTCTAATTGTGGCATTTTGATGATTAAACAGGAAACAATGAAGGGGCGTACGTTTCATTCATTGTAGAGTGAATCATGGGACAGCGTAGTCTTTGAACCTTTAAAGGCACACCACAAACTAGTTTTACTCTCCGCATTGACAATACTCTCTCATAGACAAAAAGCGAGAGAGTCTGGCCAGAGCAGAGAGTTTCAAATTAGGCTGGGGCTTAAGGGCACGACATTTTAGTTCAGAATCACTTCCATTGCCGCAAATTACAAATTAACTTTACAAAATGAAAATTTGAATCTTTGCAGGTCGCAAATGCTCCCGAACTACCCGAACTCATTCCAATGGACTTCTCTCGTAAGTTTTACTATAATAAAATGTGTCTGTGGACAAAACATACAAAAAAATTAGATAGGCAACGCAAGTATCTTCAGTGGTGTACGCTAGCCTTTTAGTAATCCACCACCAGGTATAGCACCGCATAGGGCTCCACCACGCGAGGTATTTTTTTCAATTAACAGGGTGTTAAAATATGCGTATAGTCGCGAACGTTGAGCTGATAGGGTTGCTCCAATACGCCATAGAAACCAATCAAGTCGACTATCACTAAATCTTGCAGGAACAAAACCAAACATGGAGCGAGTGCACCTCATTCCCCAACAAGCACTAACAAAGTCAACTAGACAACTCGGATCCGGAGCCTTCGGAATCGTTTATGCTGTGAGTTTTTTTGATCTTTGATCTTTGATGATTTTCGTATTCAGGGGTTCTGGACTCCGCAATCCAAGGACATAAAAGTGCCTGTGGCTATCAAAGTCGTGCGGGATCCCAGTGGAAGGGCGCAGACGGTCAGTGAGCAAACTACGAATACAATGATCAAAGATCAAACTACACGGATCTGCGATCAAACTACATATTTACAGGAAATGCTTGAAGAAGCGACCAAGATGACGATGTTACGACATGAACATCTACTGCGCATAGTCGGTATTTGTCTATCGGGTGAAGACCTTCAGGTAGGATGAAACTACATGATCAAACCACAAAATGCAAAGTCTAAACTACAAACTACAAACTACAAACTACAAACTTCAGTTGGTGACATTGCTCCGTCCTCTCGGCAATTTACTCAAATTCCTCCAGACGCACAAGGTTAACATCGGCGGCAAGGAGATTCTCTCATACTCGTATCAAATCGCATCGGTTTGTAGTTTGATCTTTGATCTTTGTAGTTTGTACTGTGATCTTTGATCTATTATTGTTCAGGGCATGAAGTATCTGTCAGATCAACGCGTCGTTCATCGTGATCTCGCGGCACGCAATGTGCTCGTCAAGAACAGTCGCCATGTTGAGGTATGATCTTTTAATCTTTGATCTTTGATCTTTGAACCTTGTTTAGATCACCGATTTCGGACTGGCACGACTAATCGATTACGGTAGCGACAGTGTTCAAGTTGGAGAGGGTAAGGTGGCCCTGAAGTGGCTGGCCTTAGAAGCATTGGAGAAACAGGTTAGTATTGACATGCCTTCTGATTCCAAACAAGACTTTTCGATGAAATTACTGCCCGATATATTGTCAATGACATTCACGAACTGAAAATACGTGAAATGTTCAGGTCTACAACACAGCCACTGATGTATGGGCATTTGGAGTCACTGTCTGGGAGATTCTCACTTACGGAGAGGTACTGTGATCTTTGATCTTTGATTTCTGATCTCTGATTTTTCACAGAGCCCCTATCCGGGTATGACGCCGATGGCTATCAAAGATTATCTTCACAGTGGTCAACGTCTGGAGCAGCCCAATAACTGCTCGACTGATCTATACGAGACTATGCTCAAGTGTAAGATATTCAAATTATCTTCAGTTACAATTTGTTTCAAAGAAAACTGATAATGTATTATGAAACTGAAACAACCCATCGACAATCTTCATACAACACAATTTACAGGTTGGATGGAGAAGCCTGATTCGAGGCCCACCTTCAAAGTGCTCAAGGATCTCTTCTACGGATATCTAAGAGCTCCAAGACTATTCGTTATGGTACGTCGTTTTATTGTCTCATGATTTCGTCATGCTACAACAAAGAAACTAAATAATTTTAATAGCTGTAAATTTGAGGAGAGGAACGACGAAAGTGCCTTTAATCTGGATGGAATCAATGATAAAAACCAGCGAGATATTCTAGCGGAAATTCTCGATGACACGGATTTTGAGGCGAGTTATTAAAATTAAAGGCCATAGATCAATTTCTGACTTCAGGACCCTCAGAACTACGGAGATTCCGAGCCAAACACGCCCGGATTCATCAGTCATAGTGATGTATGTGTTTTCGTGAAATAGAAATACAGAGGACCAAAGATCAAAGATCAAAGATCATCATTGCAGTCATTCAATGCGATGGCAGTCCGTCGTATGGACTCATTATCAACGAGATATGCAGCTGATCCGATGGGAGGACGACAAGAAGTTCTTATTTATAATGATTATCAGACTTGATTTAGTACCATTGGTTCTTTTCAAGATCATCTAAAATATCACTGAAAATTCGTTCCAATTGTTTTGTAATTTCCCCTTACATTTTAAAGAAAATATATTGTTGGATCGATCAAAATTTTTATTGACTCATTCTTTATTTAGTTCGGCATGAACGACGATAACTATCTCGTCCCTAATTCTCAATCAGCCGATGTTGGAGCAACGATGTACACTCCAGTTGTGGTCGATGCCTCAGGCAAGAGTTGTGAGTGATCTTTGATCTCCGAACTCTTTTGATCTTTGATCTTTTCAGCGCTGGTCGAATCTAACGAGTACTATAATGAGGTCAAACCGGGAGCAGAATATATCAATGAGACTGAAATAATGAAAAAGAAAAGGTAAAGCATCTTCAGTTTCAGAAAATTCACAAAATGCTTCTCACAAATACACAAGTAGTCATCAGTTGTCACAAGTACAAATTCTATGTTTTATAGTATAACTACAATTAAATTGATTTTCAATTAAATTTATTAAAAATAATTTAAAAAAAAAAGTATTCGGCAGTCCCTAACTTCTCCTTTAACCCTTTTCCGTGCCTTTTGTCATTGAAATGGCTCACGTATCATTCCACTACTACTCTGTTATCATATTGACACGAGTTTAATTGACATTGGTCTTTGTTATAATAGAGACCAATGTAAATGTGACTCGAGAAGTCACAAAGTGTGTGTTGATCACTTGAATTCTGTAATCTCTTCAAAGTAAATGGAATGGAATACTACTCTTTAGAGATTAGAATCTGACCATAATCTCTCACTCGAGAGGAGTGCCCATTCCACTCTCAAATACCAGCACGGAGAGCTTAAAATTCCTTAATATTCACTTGATATCTCAATTGGTGGAATGAACTCAGAAATGACCAATCGATATTCAAGTACAGTAATCCTTATTCCGTTCAGGAATTCTAACGACGAGCGTCTTGCAATGATTGAAGAGGACGAAGGAATCGAAAAGGAGAGTTGCCTCTAATCAAATAATCAGCATACCATAAGCTACCGTACCGTACCGTTATTACGGTAGCATTGTAATGTCTCCTCTTTTTGCGTGATAGTATTCAGTTAATTAGGTCTCATAAGGACAAACCATTTTGTGTGTTCACCGAACTTGTCTCAAATATGTCATTTCTTTGACAGTGACAATTCGTCTATGACAATTGTCATTCATTTAAGCATTACCTGATTCGAGTCTTGTACGTTGGTTTATATTGGTCTCATTTCCTCAATTTTAATATTTATCCGAGGTCAACAAACCATAGTTACAGTGTAGCCCCTATAAATTTCTGAAACAAAAACATGTAGAAATTTCATCGTTTAAATAGATTGATCTGATTTCTATGAAATATGAGTTTATTATTACAATTCTTGATTTTGTTGCTTACCATTTAATCCTCCAAAAAAACCGAGCAGAGTATCCGCATTTGACAAAATATATGTAAATCTTGCCAAATCATATTACTGTATTATATTCTAGATAATGTTGATGTTAATAACGACTAACCATTGCTGAATTGTACGTTTATCATTGTGACGGGTTCACGTTAATTTCACTCTCATCAATTATTATGTATTTAATGACTTGTGCATTATCCTAATCAAGTATTGATAAACAGCCATTGACCTTGTTTACACCAAATGTTACATTTATATTGATCGAAAAGATAAAATCGAAATAATGAGTACATAATTTGATATTAGGGTGTGCCAAAAGTCTTTGCACTATTTTCTGCCCCTACTTTGGACCCCTCTATCTCGGACGAGAGCAATTGTTACGCCTTCTGGCATTTTACCTATATCGGAGGCATATTGATTAGTAAATGTGATAAGTCTCATTTGCCAACTCTCTTTTCTCGATTAGATATAATTTTTTACTTATGACACCATTACTCTAAGTTCGACATGTCCTTCTTGAATTGCACCGTACGGAGTGGACTGCAACAGAAACGTATCACCAACTACCCCAGTCAATGAAGCCAAGGGCGCTATGTCGTATAACAGTCTTCTCCTGGTATCGTCATTTCAATAGCAACCTTTTTTCTTTGGTTAAAAAACCAAGGTTATGACGTCCTACCCGCTAAAATGAAGGACTGGTTCTTCGAACTGACAGAAGTTAGCCGAAGCAGAGCTAGTGATACCTGGAGCAGACAAATGGTACTCCACGATCCACTATCCATCGCATCCCCCTTCGGTCTTCCCTTCGTCCCAGGGCACCTTAATTAGTCCCCCATGCACTCTCGGTCCTATGCTCAAAACAGCTCAAAAACTGAGTCGACATCGCTACTTCAAATCTTGGCCGCTTTCGATCCACTGATTGAGTGAAGTACATTGTCTACCACGATGAAGAGTGGGTGTTGTACGACAACCCCGGTATGAAGATGGAATGGCTGCATGCTTGGAAGGAAGCAAAACCCTTACCTAAACGCAATTAGAATGGAAAGAAAAAGTCACCCTGATTCTTCTTCTGCCCTCTTGGTGTTGTTTATTACGAACTGCTACCTTAGGGGCTGACTGTTAACACCGATGCCTTCTGCGAACAACTGGAGAAGATGGAGACCCAAATCCTTCTCAGCCACTTTGTGTGAGGAAAATTATTGATTTTAATGAACAACGCGAGGACGCATCACACTAACAAGGCGCAGATCAAACTGAAGAAATTAGATATTGGCTGGCTTCCACATCCGCCGTATTCCCTCGACCCGCCCCTTGTGATCGCCACGCTTTCCGATCTCTCGAGCATTGTTGCAGAGGAAAAACCTTCCGTTGTCTGACCGATGAGAAACGAGAGATCGACCTTTAGATTGCCTCGCTCCCTAATGAGTTCTGCCACAATGGTGTCATACAGTTGCACACGAGATGGAGGACAGTTGATCATAAACGTAGACAGCATGTCACCATTTGAATGTAGTTGCTTCGTTTGTTATTCGAAAAAATATGAAGTATGAAAAAAGTGCAAAGACTTTTGGCACACCCTAATAATATTAAAGGCAAATTATATTTCAACACGTTTCTGATCATGAACCACCATGAATCAATATTTATCTGGTTCACAAATGTGTTTCACCTTTGTGTGAACCTGATATCGATTAAAGATGGAGACTCGCGAATGACTATTAAAGATGGAGGCCCTCGAATGTCCATGCAAATATACAACATATCGGCTATTCAAGGGCTAACTGATATGCAAGAAGTTAGAACTTTCATTCGTGCATCCCTTGGTGTAGCGGTAAAGGCGCTATCTAGTAAGCGCAACCTCACAGGTTCGAAACCTATTGCCGAACTTTCTTATTTTCAAAATTTCGCGCCTTTGCCTGTACATCAAGCATGATTCATTCACGATTCTAGCGATCAATAAGCTAAATTGGCATAAACTAATTTATGGAGGGTATGCAGAATAACTTTGGCTATCTTTCTGTCTTCACAGTTTGTTCACGAAAATATTGCCCGGACACCACCTTTAAAATGCAAAGCATATCTATTATGCAAGGGACAAGTGATATGCAAGAAATTAGCTCAACCTTTCATCAATCCCGTAGCGCAGTGGTAAAAGTGCTCACTTGTAAGCGTAACGTCGCGGGTTGAAAACCTACTGCTGAACTTTCCTATTTTCAAATTTCGCGCCTTTCCCTGTACATCAAGCATGGATTCTTTTTTTTTTTAAATTCTTTTTCTTTAAAAAATTTTTTGATTCTTGCGATCAATAAGCTGAATTAGCATAAACTAATTTATGTATGGTATGTAGAATAACTTTTGCTATATTTCTGTCTTTACAGTTTGTTCACGAAAATATTGCTCGGACTCCACCTTTAATTTCTGATCATAGTATCGAGAACTTTTTAAGAGGATAATACTTCGAATTATCCTCTTAAAAAGTTCTCAATAAGACAAGTTACAAATTTGCTGTAATCGCAAAAAAAGTTAGTTCAAGAAACATGCAAATCTTTCAATTATAGACTCGTTGTCAGAACAAGAATAGCTTTGAAAATATTTTATCGATAAGCATATGTGATAATTTTTGGTTTTCATAATACTTTTACTAGATAATACACCGTCCTTAAGCGAAGTCCCCGTGTATCCAATTCGTCACTTCGTAATGTATAGTTTCATTAGATATGTCATGTGCTTCCACACTACATTTCCGTCCTAAAGATAAGGACGATTAGCAGTCTTTATGGTAACGCTACTTCCGAAACTATCACATTTCGCGATTTGGCCTATGACCTATGGATTTGCTCCAAAAAATTGCATCATGACATAATATGATATTTGTTCAATTTAAATTTAACAATTTAACAATTTAAAATTTACAATTCAGCATGTTTCATTAAAACGTTTTCGTGACTCTGTTACGTCTCGTTATTTTCCGAATACAATTCTGGAGCTACTCATTATTGAGCGCCAGTTGATGATTTCGGCTTGAAATTGAAGAAATGACCTTTGATGCTTTATATCCAAGTCAATTCAAATGAAACTGTGATCATTTATGATTCTTGTCTGCAATGTCAGATTACTTTACGACACTCAGGAAATGCACCTAGAGTTCTTAGTCTTTCATATTTGCCCTTCCAATCTGATAAGCGATCGTCAACATGTTTCGATGGATCTTTCAGATGCGCATTCAAAAAATGTTCAATCGTGGTACAGTTCTGACCAAGTTTTGCAAAAAGATAATAGAAAAAGAAGAAATATTACATAAAAGAGTCAGATGACAAGTATTACAATCACTGTTCTTGCTCATGTATCATATCCGGAAGTTTCTCTATATGACGATGGACTGACGGATTCCAAACTGCCTCTGCTGTTACCATGAAAGGATGACGTCATGAAGCCTCAACGCTATCCGGTAGTTATTCCCTGTACTGAATCCAAGCTGCCATGGTGAGCCAAATGGCTGATATAGTAAATTCGCTTAAAATTGTCATTTTTCGTAATTTGACTACTATACAATACATTACATTTATCTCATCAGCACTAAGTGCAGAAGTCAGGGGCTGGGGGAATTTGCTTGGAAGTTCTTAATCTTCCGTCTCTGAGAAATATTATTCTACATTCAAGAAAATTTCTGCCTTTTTTACTACTATTTCGTTATTTATGATTCTAAATCGATCAAAATTGGACCACTATATTACAGTGCCAACAATTCAAACATAATAAAATGAGCACCGTATCTCGAAGGGTTAGGTCTGCGAAAAGTCAGTAACCCGATAGGGCCAAGTCAAGAGAAACGGGGGAAGGGGACGAAAAGCATCCACCCATATCTAACCAGTTCCCTCTTGATTTGATTGGAGAAATGGGAACGGATGTTTATCGTACTGTTAATACACTTCCTTGTCAGGTTTGAATGATCTACTACTCCAGAGTATTTTCCACATTCCAATGGATTTCAAACATTCTTCGACTGAGAATGAGCTATGGTGGACTCCAAGTGTAATGACCATTTTACGGACACTGAAATAGATATAAGTTTCAAAGTGTCCAACTCCAACTCACGGTGTCCCCCAGATAGAACCTGTTGATTGAGGGAAAAAACGTCTTCTTTGAAGCGATGTGTGGATGTGAATTCATCATGGTGTTTTAGTGAGGGGCATGGGAGTCATAAACATTCTTCACTCTCCGAATATTTAATCGTGGTGTGGATGAATGATGTTGATAACACTAGGGTCATACATCTTTGCTCTACTGGAGCCTGACTGAGGGGAACGGATTGGGGACGGACTCGCTGATAGTTGTTAACTAGGAGGGAACGCCAAACTGCAGATGTGACAGGAAGTGAAAAAAAAGAGGGCCATGGACGAAGACTTACCCGCCAAAATAATATATGGCTTGAACTTAAAACAAGTTTTTTTCGTCCTTTTTTACTTTAAAAATATTTTATAGTCGTATTTATAAGATCTGACAAATACCTATACATCGGTATCATTTTCTACTTATGGAAGTTACCACAGTAGTATGTAAGTACTGTTATCAGATTCAGTAGATCGATATTAAGCGTTTGAATGATTCCATTATAATAACGTTATCAAATAAAGCCATTTTGATAAAGTGATCAAATGTGATAATGACAAGATTCAATCTCTAAATTGTCGATATGTAAATTGAGGACTGCAGTAGATTGCTACTGAAATGGCCTATAATTGAAAATAATTAAAATAAATAACACCGAAAATAAAGGTATGGTTTAATCATTTTCCGATGTGTCAATCAAATATAAACTAAAGTATAAAAGTACAGAGCTTTATTATAATGTGTTACTTTTAACCTTGGAAATAATGTATTCTATCAGTTCCGTTTTGTTCCCATCAAACAATAGACGTCATTTATTTTCAGATGTTCAAAAACATGCTACTTCTTATGTTTATTGGGTGCTGCGTGTTCACCTCAGAAGGTATGATATAATTGTTACAAAACAATAGAGGATAGAAACATTCAAAATTACAATTATAATGACAGACAAAGCTTAAAATTACTGTATGATGCATGTTTGAATAAGATTTTAAAAAATAAAATAAATTAGCACGAAATATAAGCAAAAAGCGTCGTATTAGCGTTTGAAATTTAGGAATGATTGCCTGCCTCTCACTGAGTCATAAACATTATCAAGGTATACGGTAAGATTAGTGATAGCAATGTAGCGGTCAGCCCACGCGCTTATCGATACAAATACATGGTTTTGAAAAAAGAGCACGATAATCTTGCGCCCGATATTGTATCCATTTAGCGAATTAAAGATCACAGAAATATTAAAATCATTTTTTGGAAGTGATTAGTTTGATGTTTATTACCTTGAAGATCAACATACAGAATAACACGGAAATACAGATAACAAACGGTTTGGTTGTTCCGAACCTTTTTTGTTGACATTAAATGAAACATTTGTATTTTGTTCTTTCTACTCACAGAAATAGTGTGTCAAATGAAGAGATCTTTGAGAAGAGTTACGTTCCCATTATTTTGGTTGCAGTGCAAAACTGTACGACGTGGGCGCAATTATTAATATTGGTTTTAGTTTTGTTTTTGTTTTAGTTGCGCCCTGCAAACATCTAAAACTCATTTATCGAAAACTTGTTATTGCTAACAAATATTTCATATGATTTATTTAGTACAAGAGTAACTGTCAAAAAACCTTTGTTAATTAATTGTTTTGAAATAAGTAAGTATAAGTAAGTATATATACTTATCCAGGCAAATCGATTGACTCCTCAAAGTCACATCAACGATCGGATTCAGAATCTGAAGATTCCGTATATGAATCGTCTTGTGACAATGGAGGAACGAGAATCAACGGAATATGTCATTGTTTAGATGGATTCATGGGAGGAATTTGTGAGAAATGTCAGTGAAATTTGACGCTATACATAGAACAACATAACTTCAATCAATCCATTCCGAATTTTCTCGAATTAAAGAATGAGAGAGAGTTAGTTTTTTTTATAATTTGGCAAGGTCGAAATATGGATCAAAGAACAACCCCTCTCCGAATCTTGACTACCGTAATACGAGCGTTGCACCATTTTCAAATATGAAATCAGAATGAAAAAATCTAGAAAGGTGTGGAGTCCGTAGAGCAGTTATGAGCGCGGAATATTAACCACAACAAGTAGAACAACGCTATCTTCATCTTGAGTCTAGTTGATAACCGTAAGCCGAATGCTTATCCCACGATATTGGTAGGTGTGCACCCAAATTCTCCTGATTATCCTTCTTTATACAAACTATATATGAAAAATTATTAGTTATTTTAACAAGAATAGTTTTCAAAATACAAATAAATAGGAACGTGATCGTTTTTTTTTTATTACAGACAAGAAGCAACGTTGTGGTGGGTCTCATGGTCAATGTAATACTGATGCTTTCTGCTTTTACGATGATATACATTGCCACTTTATGCAGTAAGTTATTTGGAAGATCAAGGATCGTTTAACAGTTTTTGTCATCGAAAAATATTCTACTTATTCAGTATATATTGTGCAATTCATCATAATATAATAATGTGGAAGCTGTTTTTTTTTCTTATTTTGAGATCTATTCTATGACTAATTCGCTAAGACTTCCGTTGTTTAGTGATCATCGTTTCCGTCAATGCCATGGATGGTGTCTGCCTCTGATAGAAATCGATTCCGACTAAACCAAAGAAGTTCTGATTTGTTCCTTTTCAATATTATTATCCGTGTTCAAAGCGATAAATGAGAATGTGATAATTGTTTTGCACAATTTCACACTATGCTGAAACAGCTGCTATGTGATCCTATTTCTCTTTCATCTACATTTCGACGGACGGATATATAGTCAAAGGAAAATTTAAATGCACATCATTGACATTAATAACCGACATTTTAGATACAAAGGTAGAGCTGTTTTCGTTCCCCAATTCCATTTCAAATAATCATAATCATAAATTAATGTTATTGAACACACATCACAACCTAACCTTTCATTTGATCTGTGCCTGACATATCCGGTACAGAAGTCAATTGCTTTCTTATTTCGAAATCGATAACCCCCAACAACTTTATCAAAATCTTGTCATTGCTCATATACTTTGTTATTTGTCCATCGGTGTTAATTTTTTCAAATTTCGAAACGAAGCTCCATAGAAAAATTGTATAATTCTACCAAAATCAATGAGTTTCTTGAACTCATTTTTTGTACACTTAGTATCATGACTAATCAAAATATGTCATACTATTCAAGGAATGTATCCACTACCGTCGACCGGATAAAATAATTCCCATTCCCCCGATCATGATTTACGATTTTGCCCGCATATTTAGATTTGATGTCAGTGCAAAGATAGAGAGTTTATAGCATCGTAATCTTTTCCTCACCAAGCCCTTTCTATTGTCATTCTATTTACTACTCCCACGCAAAACACATCCTCCACAACAGGAAATAGTTTTCATTTTGTGTACCAGCGATGAGAAATTGTTGATGATCATTGCATCTAATCATGTGCAATTTATGAATGACAAAAGAACTGCATCTGCAATTACCGACATTATTTTGACTGATAAACATTTTTGCTGTTTTTATTCTTTTACATCATTTCCGAAAATATTATTGACATCAAAATGGTCATGAAACGGCAAAATTCAAACTTGTGCTAAAAATATCATGAGATCTCAAATTTTCATATATCTGCTTTTAATATTTTATTATACTTGATAAGCAAAGTTATTTCTGCCCTGTTAAAAACGATAAAAAATTTCCAAAGAAGTAGGATCAGTCTTATATCAGTGGATTTTTAAATGGAGTTTTTGCTTTTGTTTATAAAACCTGAAATTGGAGTGCAAAGCTAGACTTATTCAGATAATTTGATCTTTTAAGGTTTGCTTATGGTATATTTGGAATTGGAACATTTTAAAAAATTCTGATTATTAACATTTGTACTGTGAATAAGATCAATATCAATGTCCCATTCTTTTTTGCTTGCATTAAAGCTCTGCTTATGCAATAGATAATACATTTTACGTTAGAATATCGATGAATAAGATTACGATATTTGCATATTTCATTATTCTAATGGAAATAAACATGTGATTTGTCATCTTCAGAGCCAAGAACTATAACATAATGCAATGCGAAGCGAAACTGCATTCCATCATTGTACAAAATGATAAAGAAAAATGAACGGTCTTTAAAATTATCCGATAGATTTGGGTTCGTCCCATGCACAACCGTATGATTTTATGTATTATAGTAATAAGTCACCGATCGATTACTTTTTTGAAACAAGTGGAGGTCTAGTGTCAATCATAGATGAAGTGATGTATAAAAGTACAATTCAAGACAATACAACCATATTTGTAAGCGTACGGAAAGGAAAATTACCCCCAGCTATTTTTCCGAATTTAAAACAATGCGTTGACCTCTCTATATTTTAAACTCTCTACGTTGATCTCTCGTAAGCAACGAAAGTGCGGGGTGGTTGACATAGGCCTCTATAAATCTAAAAACTAAATTAAAATTTCGTTTTGTAGATGTTCAAACTTGTCATTCTTCTCGTATTTCTTGCGTGTTGTTTCAACATCAACGAAGGTATTGTGTTATGATATAATATTTATATGTTATATTTAACAATAAGATTGTAAGATGAAAAACCGCGATGTTCATGTAAATCACTCACATCTCTCTTGTTCGAATGTAAAGTTATATGCGAGAAGTTAGCGCAGCCCTCACTTTTATCCTATAGCGCAGTGGTAAAACAAATTGCTCTATTCCTCATAATTGATATTTCAAAATTGGTTATTTATTCATGACAATAAAATAAGTCGGGATATTGCGCTGCAAAATCAATAATTGATTTACTCAAATCAATACAATCAATGACACCGTTGATCGATTATTCCATATTTTTAATGAGTACCATTTTACATTTTAGGAAAGGCCCTCGAACCAAACAGTTCTGAAGAATCAGAATCAAACGAGATGGAGTCAATCTCTGGTGGTAAATCAAGATGCAGCAATGGAGGAACACGAAAATATGGAAAATGTGTTTGTGTCCCTGGATTCTACGGAGGAAACTGTGAATTGTGTAAGGGACATTTTTTATTCATTCAATAGAAATCTATTTGTATTGGCTCTTTTCTTTCCTCAGTTAAACAGAAAATCATTTGACTCATCTCATCAATTCAAAGTAAACAGTAAAAAAAAACAGAAACATAATCGGACCATTATTTAATAAATTATAAATGTACCAGTGCCTCATTTCATCAATTTTGATAACATTTAAAAAAATCTCTGAATGAAACTCCAATGTCATTTTCCATGAAAATCAACACAGAAAGTTGTAAAAATGAATAATAAGGACAAATAAGGAAAAATCTCCCACAATTACTTACATTTTCTACTTGTGTCGTTTTCTTTCGTTTTGACAGTATGCATGCACTACACTGAGAGCAAACTTACCTGGCAAATCGTTACCCCGATACACTTTCCTGGCAAACGATTACCCCAAATGGTGAATTCAGCCGTTGAATAATTCACCATTTGGGGTAATCGTTTGCCAGGAAAGTGTATCGGGGTAACGATTTGCCAGGTAAGTTTGCTCTCAGTGTATCTTGAACTGTGAGAGGGTCTGGGAGGAGCGGAGAAAATGAGTCAAATAATGGTAACGAGAGAAACATATTCCAAAAAATAAAACAAAAACTATTGCCCATAATCGAACCTTGAAACTTTGAGATGGTCTGAGCGGTGAGCATATTATTTTCTAGACCTCAAGTACCGTTGTGGCGGATACGGAAGCGATCTAGGACCGTGTCCGGGAGAATGGGACGCAATGTGTTATTTTGACAAGTTCCAGTGCAACTTCTACACGTAAGTAGAGTTTTTTATCTCTAGTGGACACTATGCAAATTTTTCGTCATAATGGTAGGATTTATAAGTTTGAACTACTTGTGTAATGTTTCCAGACAAAATGAATTGCGGGCATGTATCAGAATTATATTGTGATATTTGATATTCAGGGACCAACGCTACTGTGAAGGATGGTGTATTCCTCTAAGAGACCTGGAATTCTTCTAACCAAGCAGTACATCATACATTTCGACTTCATGGAAAATCGATAAATCAATGCAATTGATTTACATATAACATGATAAATGCAATATAATTGACACAATTCGAATAAAGCATAATAATAAAGGAATTTTTTCGAACATAGTTCGTCATCGGAGATTTAACACTATACAATAGAAAAGAAAGAACCGCCCCTTTCTTTGTCGGCTCTATTCCTTCCCGTGAGAGAATATATCGAAGTTAGAGAGTACGAAAGAAAAAAGAAGGAATATGATATACAGTATTCTTCCTATGATAATTTTCCGAATAGTCATTTTCGACGCATCACCGCCTTTTCATTACGAATTAGACTATGCAGATTTTTATCAATACATTTTGATCGTCCATGTTAGATTTTTCATTGATCAATTTCATTTGAGATGAATTCGTTCGCATCTCCTAATTAGCTTTTAATCGTTCTTACCCGGTATACTCCGCTATGCACCTAGAAACTAACCGTTACCGTTACAACTTACCGTTATGAAAAAAGTCGCTATTCAACCTAAAAAAGCGACCTCTAGCAATAGTTTTTTTCCAATCAAGAAATACAACAGCAGTTGAAATGAAAATAATAGTGCTTTAACAGTGATATGGGTAATGATTCTCCAAAGGATCAGGGTTGAAATGGTTGAGAAGTTACGTAAAATACATTTGCGTTCTTCAAAACAGTATGAGTTTCAACACATGCTCTTGGAGAAGGGTGGAATGGTCCTGGTGATCGCAAAAATTGATGGCTACCCGAATGAGGTCCTATGTGTTCCACTTTAAGATCCGGAGTGGCATGTTTCGCAATATATTCAAATTTCTCCATCGACTATAGCACGATTTCTGAATCTGAAAATAAACTTTATTCGGTTGATGTAGCAAAATTATCATATCCGAAATTTCAAAATAATCAAAGAATAAGAGTTTTCCGGTTTTGTTCCAACGTGTCAATCATTTTCAAGTTCATCATGAAGTATAAGTACCCATGAAAGCTGAGTCTCAGTCACTTTTAAAATTTTTCATCGACTATCCTTATATGAATCGCTATTGTCAAAAGTATTTTTATATGGTAAACTGTTTTTTGGGTTCGAGAGAGTTGTCAAGATGCGTTCTTTTCTGGTCATCATTGTTGTACTTGCTTCTACCATCTCGGCTCTACCTAAAGGTAAATACGTTTAATCTCTATGAACGGTCTAGTTGGGTGTAAAATGTATTGTATGTGAACATTGTAGATCGTGCAACTCATAGTATTCACAGGACTGAATCCACATCCCTCGTATGTAATGGAAAGTAGGTATTTCAATACTACAACATATACTTTTTCAACTATGTATAGCAAATTGTATTCACGTTGCTCATACTGATATTACAATTTCGCTTGCTATTTATATCAAACAAAGACATTTGGGATAAGGAGATTCGTATCGATGTTGTTCTCAATTACAATATATATATTTCAGTGGTGTGATGAAGAACAATCTCTGTGTTTGTCATGACAGTTACATCGGTGATTATTGCGAGAAACGTCAGTTTGATTATTTTATATTTCTGTCATTTAAACGCCTAGAAATTTATCTTTTCGAATTCTATCCTTATTGTTATCATAAAACATATTCCTTTAACTTATAAGCAAATCGAACTGCATAGTTTCTTGAAAGATAATAAAAAAAAAACACCCAGAAAATTGCAAAAAAAATCACTAATTCCCTGTAATATTCAGTAGTTCTGGTTCGTTGTAATCCAACTAAACAACTTGGCGGCTGCCCAAAAAATCACTTCTGTCTTCGGTAAGTCTTCACCACAAAGCAATATCTCAAACTAAGGAAAGCAGTATGTGTCTTGACTGTGGATGATCTTAAAGTATCCTTAACGTTTGATGAATTTTAGTGATGATTGGCGTTGCTTCTTGACTCCCCACTGTAGAGTAAAAGAGGGTGAGCTAACGGTTCCTGTATACATTAGATTCTTTGATCATCTAAAATGAATATTCAGAAGAACTCTTTAGAACTCTCAGTCTTGGTCATAATAATCAATATTCTATTTAGAATGTCCAATAATAATATACATATTAACCGCAAGGAACTCCTTTAAGGTTGGTGCTTCCCAGCTACGGCCGTACCCGAAGCTCTGAAGAATGCTGAACGTCTATCATTCCAGAGATCTCGTAAGGAAGCCGAAGAAAGAAAAGATGAGGAGTGTGAGTAATTAAAACACTTCTAGAAAGCTGAATTCTTATCAAATATGCTCTATGGGGTTTTAGACCTATCAGTGATAATTTATAATTTTGTAAAAAAAGTAAGTTTCTGTGTCAACTTGCACTGATTCAAAACTTCTTCCTTATCTCATTTCAGAACTTCGAAATCCCAACATCGATTTCATTCTCTATCAAACTGCCGATGTTTTAATCTCGATTCACTACACTCTCCTTATAAATACGTTTATTTAAATGAACAGAGAACATAACAGAAGTTATATAATTCTGAGTCTTTCAAGATGCTTTAAATTGGTCACTTTATTTTGTAATTTTCATTCATGTTTTAAACGATAATAAAATAATAAATGACAAATGTTTTTTATTAATCGATATTTACTTGGAATTTTTGCAATAAATAATATTCAAAGAATTTAATCAATAGACATCATTTTAACACATTTCTATCTATAATACTACAAGCATGGTACAAAAATATTCTTTATCATATTCCATAGATGTATTAGAAGGAAATATCGAATGTAGTACTCAATATCACTGCACTGTTATCTTCTACTTTGTGACTGTTAGTAACAAATATTCAATTATTATCCTGTACTTGATAACAAGTAGTCATATGTGACTATTGACATGTTATCACTGAGTGAACAATTGAAGATATTTCTTGAGCAGTGATTGTAGCTGTTTTGTTGTATTTTGTTATACAGCTTTTCAGTTGTGTGACTATTGTTGCTTAATATCATGAATTCCTAATTCATTATGCATTGAAATTGTGATGTGATGTCACGTTGTTTTCAAAACAAGAAAAATACATACGGGGATTCTACACATCGTTGTGGGAAAGAAGGTCAACGCATGGAAGACCGGTATAACTCTACGATAATGAAGCAAATATGGATTCGGAGTTGATTATCAATTCTCTAGGAACATTGTGCATATATTTCGTTGAAAACAATGTCTTTAAAATGATCTACATTTATGTTTCTATATTGCTGTTCACAAAATAATTTTTAAAACAACTATTCAACTATTGATATAATCCGTGAAAATAAAAATGTTTATAATTTTTGGGAAGTTCTCATTTCCTTGAAATATGAAACGAAGTTAATTCGTCACTTCATAATGTATAGTTTCATTAGATCTTTCATGCACTTCTTCACGACATTTCCGACCAAAAGATAGGGATGATTAACATTCTTTATGGTAACACTACTTCTGAAGCTATCACTCATGTATTTCTCTCTTTGGTCTATGACCTAGTGATAATAATCTCACCAACAAATATCTATAATCAATAATACGTCCGAAAGTTGCATGATCTAAAGATCGGTAGAAAATTGTGAAGTTATTGACGATTTTGGTTTGAAAAAATAAAGATGTTGCAACTCATTGTTTTGTAGATCACGCTATTAAAGGGAGAGTAACCATTGTCAAATACATTATGTTAATTCTCCCTGGAAAAGGCACCTCGTGAGGTGCAGACTCTCACCACGAAGCACATCTCTCCTGTATTCTAATTTGAATCAATCGGTGTAGGGAAATGTCTCAAGGTATGCAAAATCAGAAGGAATAAGAGAACATATGAAAGCATTCAATAACTTTTGCATACCCATGTATACAAAAGTCACTAAATGTGTTTGATTATTACCACCATTGTAACGTCGTGGTGAGAGTCCCCACGAGTTATGGCGCACTAAAAAATAGTGGAAAACGGAAAATGGCGACTTTCCAGGGTCTAAAAAAGCACCTGGAAACTCGAAAATTTGAATTCGCGGGCGCGAAAAAAGGTGCGGGAATTCACATTCTGGCAATCCAAATGCGGTTTTCTTCGGTTTAAAAAGAATGTTAAGTAGGAATTCAACTTCCTACGCTTCATAAAAGTCGAAAAATGAAATTTCGGCTTTATATAAGTTTTATGACCTCACAAGGGGATGGTCGCAACTGGTCCTGGCCATATGAGATGGCAATAACATGACAACGACCAGTTTTCGATGCTGATTACGAATCCGTTTTCAAAAAGTGCCTAATCGACCTGATTTTCGAGGAAATCGATATTTTAGTTCGGAAATTCGTGTGGTTTCCTGCGCAAACCGTCCGGGTGGGCTGGTGAACTCATCTATAAACTCTCGCAATAGTTTACCTTACATTGCCGGATCTTTCCGATGCAATCCAGATAGTTTGTGAAGGAAACTACACGACTTTTCCAATTAACAAGCCAAATTTCAATACTGATTTTCTCGAAAGTCAGGTCGATTAGGCACTTTCTGAACACGGATTCGTAATCAGCATAGAAAACTCATCGTAGTCATGTTATTGCCATCTCATATGGCCAGGACCAGTTGCGACCATCCCCTTGTCAGAAAATCGCAGTTAGAAAGTCAGAATTTGAATTCCCGCGCCTTATTCGCGCCCGCGAATTCAAATTTCGAGTTTCCATTTTCGGTTTTCCAGTGTACTTTTTTAGACCCCGGAAAGTCGCCATTTTCCATTTTCCACTATTTTTTAGCGCGCCATTAAACGCATATATTGACAAAGGTTACTCTCCCTTTAATAGAATTTGTTAATACACTTCGTTCTACTCCACAGTATCAGAGCGTGGAAAGTAATAAGCATGTCACAAAACTCTACAAGATAACGAGTCACTGACTCACAGTTCATTATGAACAATTTTATGTGAATTGGAAAGTATGCAGAATACCGATCTTCAAAAATGAATCATCGTCCTAAATGAGCCGATGCTTAAAATGATGTTGTTCTCTGATATGAAGAAGAAAATTAATGGATTGATTGTGAGCGATTTCGAAACTCGTAGAATTTCTGTCATTGAAAAGTGCTTAGTAGCTCATAAATGCGGTGTTACATTTTTAAAAAGTGCACACGCCGTAACCCCCACGTCTTCGTAACATCTCCGTCGTTACGGCGGAGGTTACGGTGTGCGCATGTTTAGAAAATGTAACACCGCATTGCAAGGAAAATGCAAGTGAAGTTGCGGAAGTTTGTAAAAATAGCAAAAAATGTTATGACGAGGGGGATGCGGCAATCTACCCTGCGGGTGAAGGTCAAATGTGCTATCGATTGAAAATATCGATTAGTATGTTCTGCAACTTTTGAACACTTTTTCCCATTTCCATCTCAATGCAAACCACCGATATGGTCGCTTTCGGAATTCTATACGTTGCAACTGGTGCTTCCCTTGTTAGAATATTTATTTATTTGTATTTATAGACATGATCATCATGAAAGGAATTAAATAATTAGGTCGAATGGCTCATGATAAAATGATCGAGGCCTTAGAGATACCACTGATTGGCTTCATGAATTTACTAACAATAAGCAATTCCGATCATTATGCACAATCAAAACGAATCGATTTACAAATGTGAAAATATGCCATATCGCCCTGCCAATCTTTTAGAGTTTGAAGAGAAAGATATCAGCGCTACTATAATAGAATTATGACTTCCTTTCTCATTTATATCATTCTTTGTGACTTTATCGTAACCTTTTTGTCAAATCCTGCGATCATAAATAGCAGATGTGAACCTTTTTAACTGCTACAGGCGTCGTTATTTTATCAATAGGATTCTCTCGGACAATGCTATCTTTCAACAACGGGTGGGGTTTTTTTAGCATGTCCGAAATATTGGAGTTTATGTAAAACATTACAAAGTTTTACTACTATTATAGTTTGAAGTGAGAAATGGTATAATGCTATATTAAAGCGACCATAGCACTTCGGATTGTTCTACTAAAAAAACTTTAGTTGCAATTCATTCTTCCGAAATAAACATTTCATTGAAGGGAAAGTAACCTTTGTAAATATATGCGTGATTTTGCATATCTTGAGGGATTTTCGTAAAATGATTTTTACAAATTCTAAATACAGTGGAGATGTGCTTACTGGTGAGAAACAACATCTGAAATTTGGGAGTGTTTTGTTCGAAAGGATTTCCTCTCAAATTTCATCTGTCAATCATCTCGAGTATAAAGTCAAGTAAACACTGACAAACTCATCACTTCATTCTGGTTCAACACTAGAAATGGTCAAGATCCAATTCATATTTGGAGTTGTTCTTGTTGTTCTTATGTTCAGCTTTGCTTTGGCAGTTCCGAAAGGTTAGTAAGTATTATGATCAGTAGGTGAGAAGCAGAATATCGATTGAAATGCTAGCTAGAACACCTCATTATTGTTTTAAAGATGGAGAACCACGAAAAGAATCATTGGTTCCTACCACGATTAGAATGAGTCCCTCATATACATATACTGTAAGTGAAAAGTATGTTGATGTTCAGTTTGCGACAGGCACTCAACCTTTGCCCTCTCATTATTCCCCTTCACATCTCTCTTTCACCATTCCCTGCACTATTGAACTTCTCTCATTCAAGATTATACCGATCAATACACAGAATCATTATAAAAGAAATAGTATGCGGTGACTTATGTCTTTTCTACCATCCTGTCTTCACAGTTTGTTCACGAAAATATTCGTGGGACACCACCTTTAAAAAAATCAACTGGAAAACATGCTAATTTCGCGCAAGTTATTTCACGTTCGAAAATGGAGATAGCATGTTTGAATATATTTTTACCATTGTCAATTGAATTGACATTGTTAGCAGACTAGTTTACTTTTTTTCAGATCGTTCAAACCATCGCCTTCACAAGTCTAATACAATCTGCAATGGACAGTAAGATAAATATCAATCGATAAAATTAGGGGCCCACTGTTTATTTTTAAAATTTAATTAAATTAATTTCAGTGGTGAAATGAAAAATGGTAGATGCTTGTGCCAGGAAGACTACGCTGGTGACAATTGTGAACATGGTAAGATACCACACTAAATGTCTTTAACGTTTTAACAAAAATAAAATTTCAAATATAAAACTATTTGTATTGACAAAATGACACAATTACAGACTAAAATAATTTCAGAAATTTTCCATCGATGTAACATGCAACGGTACCCTGATTATTGTCCTGATGGATATTTCTGTCTTCGGTAAAGCAACAGACTTTTTATTTGATTACCATTTTTTTCAAAAGGTTTTTTAATACTTTTTCTACAAGTGATTCATACGCTACTCTAGCGATCAATACGCAGAATCGGTAGAACTGAATTAGCGTACTGTAAGTAGAATAAATTTTGCTATCTAACTATATTCACAATTTGTTCACTAAATATACGTTTGTCCCCGCCTTTAAAGACTCTTAAAAACCTTTAAAGTCAAAGCTAACTAACTAAGTTAATTTCAGTGACGATTGGCGTTGTTTCATCACCCGGCATTGTGAAGTCAGAGGAGGTCAGTCTTTTTTTAAACTTTATTTGGAAAATCGTTTAATAGTGCCGTCTCAAAAAGTTTTTTATTTTTTTATTTTGAATTTCGAACCCTTATTGAACGCTGTTATAAAACAATACATTAGGAATATTTTTGTTAATATAATAATATTTGTCATATGATTACAGGTTGGTGTGTTCCCTCACAACCTCCCCGTCCTGATATTCCAAAGAGAACCAATCACAAGATTATTGTAGAAGACTCAAGTGAATAAAGTAAGTAAGCATTACTAACCATGCAAAGTATGTATAGCTTAAATGATCTTATGAATTTTCTGAACAAAATATATTTATTCATTTTATTTCAAAATTGATCATTACAGAAGACTACCTCGCATCATCATACTCAATCTTCCTCTCATATCTTACTATAAGATTTTCTATGATCAAGCTTTCTGACGAATTGAGATGTTTTCTGTAATTGCGGCAATATATTTTCTATGTGTTTTCGCAAGTTGTGATCGATTTCATTTTGCTATAAAGCTTTTTTGAAAGGAATATTTCAATTACATACAAACTCTAACCACGTACCATCCATTTAAGAAACACTTTATCAAATATCTTCTTCGATTTCGCAGCTACTTCGGACGGAGCTTCTACTGCTACGTGGGTTGTTAGCTTAAACTTCTAATGGATTTCTTTTCTGGATTCTACTTAGGCGTAAAGAAACTGTTAGGACAGAAAAGCAAAAGTTATTACCATTTTTCATGCCGTACACTATTTATGTTATGATGATTCAGCTTATTGATCACTTGAAACATGAAAGAACCATCAGGCTCGTGCAGGGAAAGGCGCGTTTTTTTTTTTGAAAATTTAAGAAATTCGGCAATAGGATTCGAACTTGCCACAAAAGGGTAACGACTCTGAACGATTACAACTGCGCTATGGGATAGATGAGTGCTTGCGGTAACTTCTCTCATATCACTTGGTATTTGCGCAAGAGAGATGTGAGTGATTTGCATGAACATTCGCGGGTCTCCACCTTTAAAGGTGGAGTCCGAGCAATATTTTCGTGAACAAAAATAGGAAAGTTCGGCGATAGGCTTCGAAACCGCGATGTTACGCTAACTAGACAGCGCACTTACCACTACACCAAGAGATGCATGCATGGAAGTGTTAATTTCTTGCATATCATTTATCCCTTGTATAGCCGGTATGTTATACATTTGCATAGACATTCGAGGGCCTCCATCTTTAAGCGCAGATGTTGAAAGATATTCATGAACGAAGAGCCGATGAATAAAATAAAGAATTGAACATATATGATTTATAAATGACCCCTGCAATCATGCACCGCACCAATGTGTTATAAAGATATATAATCTATAATTATGTTGTTCAATTTTTTTACCCTTTCTCTATGTTAATATGATTTTATTTATTGTTTGTATGTTTTGTTTTATATTTTTTTAAATATTTAATCCAATTATTATTACGCATTACGTCATAAAGTATCAATGTTATTTACAAGAAAGTTGATTCGAACTATTGCAAGCTTCAATAGCTCAATTTTAGGAGTTTAGACGTTTTCATTATAATAACGTTATCACATAGTTCCATTTGATAAAGTGATCAAGTGTTATAGTGACAACATTCAATCTCTAAGAGGTCACAAATCGAAATATTGGATTGGTCGCAGATCACAGAAATTACGTAATCCGTCTTAAAGTCTTAAAGTACTTCTTCTGACAATTGATAAATAATACAAGTGACTCGAGCGAAGTGAAGTTGAAAATAATTGAAATAAATATCACCGAGAATGAAGATACAACGCTAATTTCAAAATATTGTAAACTACGATATTCAAAGTGTCAATCAAATATAAATTAGGATATAAAAGTTCAATTTTTTAGTATAGCGCGTTACTGTTAAGCTTTGAAGTAATGTACTTTGTTAGTTCCGTTTTTTTTCTTTTTTTTTAAATAAAATGATAGGCGCCTTTTATTTTCAGATGTTGAAAGGCGTACTTCCTATCATGTTTATTGCCTTCTGCGTCTTCACCTCAGAAGGTATGATATAGTGAATACAAGTAATGGAAAATATGCAAATTAGTACATATAATAATAAGCCAACTGGTAAAATAATAATATATAATACAAATTTAAATAAAATACCAATTAAGTTAATTAAAGCATGTAATTATATTATAAAAGCGTCGGATCAGTGTTTGGAATTTTGGAATGAGTGCCCGCCTCTGACTATGTCATAATCGTTATCAGGCGTACTGTAATATTAGTGATAGCACTGAGGGAGGCAACGCGCTCATATTTCCAATCAATACGGATCATATGTGGTAACGTTTTCATACACTTTGATCTTTCTTTGGCACTGAAAAAAAGGAATAGTATTAGAAACGAAGACACCGCTGAAAAGGGTCCACTTACATTTAGACTGTAAAAACAGAACTTTTGACAGCTAAGCAGTAATAAGATTGTTCCGCTGAACATTTTATCTACGTGGAGCTAACCAAAAACAGCAAAATTACATGCAACACAATAGAAACTACACAATGGAAACCGAGATCGCTCGTATCACTTGTAGTTTTGTTGAAGGAAAACATATATGAATTCTAACACCGAGACCCCAAAATCCGATCATGATATCTCAGGCGTATCTATTGCATGAAATAGTATTGATGGTGATAGCGATTGAAAAAGAAGAAACGAAAAAGAACTGCCACAGATAGGTCACAGTATTACATTAAGAATATGAGAACTAAAAAGCACAGGTTTCGTTACAATTTAATTTTCTAAAAAGTTCCATTGAGGGATTATTCTGTTGAATATTGAAATTAACAAAGTTCTAGAAGGTGTTTATTACGTTTTTGTTTAGGCAAATCCCTCGAAGCCTCGAAGACACGTCAAAGTTCAGAGTCGGAGTCTGAAGAGACCGTCAATAAAGGATCTTGCGATAATGGAGGAAGGAGAATCCATGGAATATGTCATTGTTTAGAAGGATTTCTTGGAGGACTTTGTGAGAAATGTGAGCAAATTTTGTTGTAGTTTATCTATAGTTAAACTATATTCATGATCTTTTTCTTACTTGAACTTTTTTCGTTAGATTATTTATAGCTCGAATTATTTTTGTATTTCTGTAACTCGAATCATTTATAAAAAACAAACGGTGTTTATTAATAATATTTATTACAGACAAGAAGCAACGTTGTGGGGGAGCTCATGGACCCTGTAGTGATGATGCCTTTTGCTTCTACGATGATATACATTGCCACTTCATACTGTTAGTTTCATCAAATATCATGAACTCTTTTTTTTAATGTTTTGCTTTTTTTGTCATAGTTTTGAAGATTTTTTAAAAATTTTTATTTAATAACTTGCTAAAAAGTTTGTTCCGCCTATACTAATAAAACTTCCGTTATTTAGTGATCATCGTTTCCGTGAGTGTCATGGATGGTGTCTGCCTGTAATAGAAATCGATTCCAACTAAATGGAAGAATTACGATCTTGATTTGTACAACTTTCATGCAATAAACGATCAAATACGTATTGTGGATCATAATGACAAAATAAACTTCAAATTCAATTGAACTTTTGCGACAGCGTATCGTGCAGAACGTATTGTAGATATTTACAAGAAGATTTAAGTATTACAAATAGTATTAAAAATTCACTTTTTGAGCTAATATCTTGAAAGTCCCCTGGTACCAAAACAAGTTTATCATTGGTCAATCATTTATGTGATAATGATCTGCACCATCTAATGTAGATAAGATTGTTATCAAACTTACAAAACATAAAATATTCATGGCACTCTAATCTATTCGTCACCAAGCCCTTTTTCTCAGTTCACTTATCACTCCCACTCAAAATGTTGTATGACTCAGAATCTGTGATAGTGATCTACACTGTTTTGTCTGATATGAATTCGATCATAACCCACGCATGGTTTATCTAATCATTTGAAAACCGTGAAACATTAAGAACTGAACCCTGTTATTAACAATATTATTTTGCCTGATCGTGAAGTTTTGTTATTCCTTGACATTTGGCCTCATTATTTCCAAAATAATTTCCGAAATCTCGTCTTCCTGTCAACTATGAACGTATATTCTATTCTATCAAGCCAGCTTACAATAGACAACGTTGGTGTTAGTGAAGTAAGCAAGAAGGAAGAAGTAGCAAGACGACTGGACCATCTGAATCATCGACCGAACCGAATGGACCGAATGGATCATCTGGATACGAGCAACTCGCGAGACACGATCGAACTCTTTGGAGATTCCTAATGGCGACTCAGCTGACCCTAATTGGCTGAATAAGGCAGCTTCTAAAAATGCATATACATGATTTATTTTTTTTAAATATGATTACCAAAATTAAACTTTAATCATAAATAATATCAAAATCAATAGCAAGCCCGCTCTTTTCTTGCTTGCATTAATGCTTTGCTGACGCAAACGTTAGAATATTGAAGAAAAAGATTGCGACATTTGGGCGATTTCATTATTCTAATGGAAATAAACATGTGATTTGCCATCTTCTCGACCAAGAGTTAAAGCATAAGAGGATCATAATACAATGCGAAGCGATATTGCATTCCATCATTCTAAAAATGCTAATTGTAAAGAAAAAGGAGTGGTCTTTAAAATGACCCAATCCATAGATTTGCTTTACTCATGCAGTCATCACATGTACAACAGTGTAATATTATGTATTATAGTAATAAGTCATCGATTGGTTACTTTTGTGTCTTTGAAGTAATTGGAATGTCAATCATTGATGGATTGCTGTATAAAAGTACAATTCAAGATACTACGACCATATTACAGTGTGTACTATGGGGAATTACCCCCAGCTAATTTGAGACACTCTGCATTGGACTTTCGTAAGCAACGAAAGTGTGGAGAGTTTGAAATTAGCTCTTCATCCAAAAACTAAATTCAACTTTTTTTGTAGATGTTCAAACTTATCATTCTTCTCGTATTTCTTGCGTGTTGTTTCAACATCAACGAAGGTATTGTGTCACCATCTTTTACTTCTTTATACACGTTAGTTCACAATGCTGTAATGGATTTTTAAATATCTATATTACATTCCCGCTATTGCAGAGATTGAACAAACGTGCAACCGCTTATTGTTAGCTGTTTGGGAGATCATAGCAAGCAACATTTTTGTTTGAATCCTAATCGTATTTCCAAAATTCGATATTTAAAAAAATTGTGAAAATATAAATATTTCCGCGAAAAAAAAACGTAATTTCAAGTAGCGCAAGAATTCAAATTTTTATGGAGAATTGGTTACTTTTTTCACTTATACTCATAGTTGATATTTCAAAATCGGTTGTTTGTTATAATACATAACAATAAAATTAGTCACGATATTGAGATGCAAATATATAATTGAATTTCTGAAATTTTAAAACTTTAAAATTTTTATTGAGAGCCATTTTACATTTTAGGAAAGGCCCTCGAACCCCACAGTTCTGAAGAATTAGAATCAGACGAGATGGAGCCGATCTCTGGTGGTAAATCAAGATGCAGCAATGGAGGAACACGGAAATATGGAAAATGTGTTTGCGTCCCTGGATTCTACGGAGGGAACTGTGAGATGTGTAAGGGACATTCATTCATTCATTTAATAGAAAATGATTTAATCAATGAAGAACTCCGACGCTTTTTTTCTGTGGCATACTGTATAATCTTACAGTTCTCTACAGATCTTACAGATATAATGAATGGTAAGGAGAGAAAAATATTTCAAAAATCAAATATAAACTATTGCTCATAATCAACCTTGTAAAATTTCGAGAGGGTCTGAGCGGAGATCATATTATTTTATAGACCTGAAGTACCGCTGTGGCGGATACGGAAGCGATCTTGGACCATGTCCGGGAGAATGGGACGCTATGTGTTACTTTGACAAGTTTCAGTGCAACTTCTACACGTAAGCAAAGTTTTTTTGTATGACAAAACCGCAACGACAAAATCTCAAATCGCGACAACTTTGACCAGAGTTATCCAATCATGACAATCAAAGACCGTCGTGACCGACCGTCGTGCCGTCGTGCGACATCATGTTTCGAGTCAAAATGAATTGGAGATCAAATTTAAATAACGATATTTCATATTCAGGGATCAACGCTACTGTGAAGGATGGTGTATTCCTCTAAGAGATCTGGAATTCTTCTAACCAAGCAGTACATCATACATTTCGATTTCTCGAAAAATCGATAAATAAATGCAATTGATTTCCATATAAACATGATAAATGCATTATAATTGACACAATTCGAATAAAGCATAATAATAAAGGAATTTTTTTCGAACATAATTCGTCATTGGGAATCTAACACTTTACAATAGATCCGCCCCTTTCTTTGCTTTCTAAATTCCGTCCCGCTAGAGAGTATATCGAAATGAGAGAGTACTGAAGAAAAAAAGGAAGAACATGATCTACAGTACTCCTTTGATAATATTCTGATGACTCATTTTCGATGCATCGCCACTTTTCATTGTCATCATTATATTTTCGATTGACTGTGTTTGATGTTTCAATTGTCGATTTAATTTAATATTTAATTTCGCTTCTCCTAACAAGGGAATCCTTTCAGCTCGCGGAAACCAATCCAGATGAAAATTTGCACATGCATTGTTGAAGACGATAGAAAATGATATGTGAAGTCGAAAAATGTAGCAGGGCAATACCCGAGCCGCAGCATCTATCCAAACTTGGTCAAACTTAGCGCGCATTCGCCGCATTCTGAAGCAATGAGAAAGACCTTATTGGTGGCAAAGTTTCTTCGTACAATCGCGTTGATGGTATCTTTTCGGAAATTTTTTGTCTTTAATGCACGAGCTACTTTCCACTCCGTTCACCAATCAAGTTGACACCTTTCTTCAGAGATACGGACGATGAATTCAGATTGTTGGCGGCGAATGAGCGCCAAGTTTGACCAAGTTTGGATAGATGCTGCGGATCGGGTATTGCCCTGCTGCATTTTTCGACTTCACATATCATTTTCTATCGTCTTCAACAATGCCTGTGCAAATTTTCATCTGGATTGGTTTCCGCGAGCTGAAAGGATTCCCTTGTAAGCCTTTTATCATTTTCCAATTATTAGCCTATGCACTTAGAATACAAGTCTTTTACAACTTGCCGTTCTGAAACAAGTCCCCAAAAATGCAACTACTCACAACAAAATGAATATTTTTATAATCGAGGGATACTAGAGGCAAATCATATCTTCTTCCTTCGACTTCTACTATATAAATAATTTTCAAAATACATATACGTTCTTCACCACTGCAACAGTTCCAACTCTAGAATATTCTTAAAATTAACGCGTATGCTTGGAGTGGATCAACTGACAATATTATTATGATAATAAAATATTTTCAAATATACATAGAAGCAAAGCCTTTGACCGATTCCGTTATGATATTGAAAATAGTACCTAATCTTGCGCAACGTGACAAGATCAACTCATGCGTTGAAATCGATGACGTCAAGAATTTTTAATTAAATTGAGTACATGCACTTGGAGAAGGTCGACATGGTCCTGGTGGTCATAAAAACGGATGGACGCCCGAATATTGACCGTATAAAATACACTTGTTTATTACGACAGTAGACAGTCATAGTCATGTTTAGCCATGCTTCTATATTTAGATAGAGAAAAGTGAGATAGCACGTAGATAAGAGAGAGAGAGAGGAGTTAAGGGAGGAAAAAGAGGAGGATATCGGTAGAATAATTTTGTGTTTAGCAGCTAGTAGTAAGGCAATTGCACAAGTATATTTTATACGGACAATACAGCACTATGCACGTTGGATCATCCACTCATATGTACGCCACTTTGAGAATCAGGGCTCAATAACAGCAAGAGAAATTTACAAAAAAAATATTAGAAAATTGAAATTAATTTTTTTGTAAAAAAAAACTTATTTTTTAGGCCACGAAACGCACATTTCAAGTTATCCACTGGAAAGGTTATTTCAAGTACTATTGGAATACACTGTACCGATGGATATCGCTCTCCAACAGAGAGAGGAAAAAAACAAAAAAAAGTCACGAAAAAAGCGAACTCGCAAAATTTTGAATATGTTCCGAAATAGGCTAGATACCAGGAAGTACCGGTTCTCATTAGGGGAGTCCAACAGAAATAAATTAACAATGACAATATTATCGATTTTAACGTATGATTTCTGCGTTGTAACGTTGTGTAAGATTAGGCACTGTTTTCAATATCATAACGGAAATGATCAAAGGATTTGCGTTTGTGTAGATTATAAAATATTTATTATTATCATAATAATATTGTGATCGAAGAATGAAAAGTGTGCAGTATCACAATTTCAAATCTTTGCATGTTGTGTGCGAGATTACAGTAAACTTATAGTTAGATGTTTTTGATTTCAAGTTTTTTTTACCAGTTAAAATCTAGTTGGACAGAGTAGAACAGTTTTTTCTACATGAAATAAAGGGATCAATTTTCGGTTTCAAATCTTCAAGCGCTTTTATCTCCAGTCAATGCATTTTATTGTTAGGGAAGAATTCGTGAATACGGATGAATTTCTGAATTTAGAAAGAAATAGCGAGTGGAGAATCGTCTGACGGTGTTTCAGAATCAGATTCTCCATTACCCATTTTATCGCATATTTTCACCGTTCTTGTTCTGCACCGGAAAATAAGTTACACAAATTCTCGTATTTATGAAAGATACTAATATTTATTCGATCAATGTCAGATTCCAAACATTATCAAACATTTTTCTGAACACTATGGGTGATGTAGCAATATTACCGTATCCGAAATTCCGTTATTGCTTCAAAGAGTAAGTGTTTTCCTGTTCTGTTTCACAGTGTCAATCATTTTCAGGTTCATCATGAAGTATAAGTATCCATGAAAGGTGAGGCTGAACCACTATTTACTTTTTCATCAACTATCTTTATATGAATAGTATCGCTATTTGTCTTTTTATAAAATTTCGTAAACTGTTGAATTTTTTGTAATCGAGAGAGTTGTGATGCGTTCTCTTCTGACCATTATTGTTGTTCTTGCTGCTACCATTTCGGCTCTACCTAAAGGTAAATACATTCATGTTTTTTCATATTCGATTTTTCTACATATAGGACAGCGTATTTGAAAATTTCTGCAATTCTTGTCAAGCAAAAAAAAGGCAAAATCATTCTTCCCTTTCTTCTCGACTTTTTTTCCCTTGACAAGAATTGCAAAAAAATTCAAATACTCTGTCCTATATGAACGATCTAGTTGGGCGTATAATGTATTGAAAAGTGAACATTGTAGATCGTGGAACTCACAGTATTCACAAGGCTGAATCCACATCCCTCATCTGCAATGGAAAGTATGTATTTCAATATTATTTTCAATCTATTACCTTGAACAAGATTGTTCTCACCTTGCTCATGTTGATAATGCTGATATAACCGTTTCTTTTATTATAGAATTACAAAAGTTTTGCACACACCGCACCAAATGCCGAATATAATAAACTTCTCCACCGTTGAGAAAAACGCATTCCAAAATTTTCGCCAAATTTCGGGAGGTTTTTCCGAACGTTTTGTCAATGCTTATAATTTTTATTTTTGCTGAAAGCCCAATGAAATGACGAGACAACGTCATAAAATTCGATAAAATAAGCGAAAATGAAATGTTGCGCGAATAAGTAGGCAGAGTCAGAGTATTGCGCGGCAAATTGCGGAATTTGTATTGTTCGGACAGTTTTAATTCTATAATACTGTTTATGTGCTTATCGAACAAAGCTTGAAAGGTTTTGAAATAGGGTAAACTCGTATCGATATTGTTCTCGATTACAGTCGATATAATTCAGTGGTGTGATGAAGGACGATCTATGTGTTTGTCATGACAGTTACATCGGTGATTATTGCGAGAATCGTCAGTTTATCTATTGCATTTTTTGTATCTTTGAGAAATCTAGCAATGCTTGAAGTCGATAAACAAATCTCCATACGTAGTTTCTTCAAGATAATGAACGGCAGAATCACAATATGTCAATATCGCTGTAGTTCTTGTGGAGTATAAAATTAAATAATTCTCTGTGATATTCAGTAGTTCTGGTTCGTTGCAATCCAACTAAACAACTTGGCGGCTGCCCAAAAAACCACTTCTGTCTTCGGTAAGTCTTCCTAAAATTATACCCCAAAATAAGGAAAACAATATGCTGGTTGTGAATGATCATAAAGTATCCTTAACGGTTGATGTCTTTTAGTGATGATTGGCGTTGCTTCTTGACTCCCCACTGTAGAGTAAGAGAAGGTGAGTCAACTTCTTCTCTATGCATTAGACGCTTTGATATGAATCAACAAATTTCTGTTTAAAGCGACACCCCGAGCTATTTTGAAACACTCCGCTATATGATCCGCAGCAGATATGTTCACAAGAGCTACGAAGTGTTCCTCTTAGGTTGGTGCTTCCCAGCCACGGCCGTACCTGAAGCTCTGAAGAATGCTGAACGTTTAGCACTCCAAAGATCTCGTAAGGAAGCCGAAGAAAGTAAAGACGAGGAGTGTGAGTGACAAAAATTGTTTATTTTTAATTCACATATAATATTGTTTCTCCTAGTACTTGGTACTTTTATTTATCTCATTGATGTTAACCCATTTTATTATACTGACAATGAGACCAATGAGAATGAGAATGAGATATATCAAAGATTAGAAAAAAAGAAAAAGTGAAATTTTCCTTACAATTGAGCACTGTCAAAATGTTTTTCCGCTTCTTCTCAGATAATTCATTTCAGAATTGTTCAATCTTGACATCGTATGTTATCATTCTCTATTGAATTGTCGATGTTGTAATCTTCATATTCTTCAGATAAAACAGTTTATAATGGACGAATTAGTAACAGATATATAACATTTTAATAACATAATACCACTATTCGATCGAATTTTTACTCAATCATTTCATATTTCATATATTACTAGTTTAAGAATCTATAATGTTCTAATGTTCAAATCTATAATGTTCTAAGCAGTTCTAAGGTTTTTTCTGAATTTGGTTTTGCGTTCTATTTGAATATAAATTTGATCTGTTATCATCAACTTGTACTTGATAACAGTAAGTGACCATCGACAATACAATTATCACTACGTGCACATTCGAATATCATTCCTTCGTAGTGATTATATCGTACATGTAAAAATAATTGTATCATGAACGGTGTGAATGGATCTGAACGGATCAGGCAGATCAAACGGGATTGGGAGTGATCCAGTATTTTTTCTTTCTTTTCATTGTTTTTCTTTCCATCGAATCTACTATGTTGAAACAAATTAGGCCAAAATATAGCCATTTAACAAAAATCATTGCTTTCACGGTGAATAAATTGCTCCAATGAACCAAAATTAACCTATTTATTCAGCGTAAAATCGGAACAATTTATTCATTGGTAAAACAATGATTTTTGGCAATATTTTGGCGTGATTTCTTTCAATATAGTAGATTCGAAGGAAAGAAAAACAATGAAAAGAAAGACAAATAATGAACATGGCTGTATCACTCGTAACCCCGTTTGATCAGCCTGATCCGTTCATTGACACCGTTCATTTTTACATGTACGATAGTTGTTTTGGCACACCCATGAAGGTGATTATATTGGGTCATTGGGTGCTACCTATCTGCTATCAGTTGAGTGTGTCAAAAAAAACTACTTGATTTGTGCATCTGCATGTGTAATCGCATTCATCGAAGACGGAGTTGGAGCGGAGTTGATGAAGAGATTGATGAATTCATATTGACATCGTTGAAGTTGAAATTGATTCATCTAAGGTGGCATTAATCTGATTTAATTTCAGTAAAGACACTTCCTTTATATCTTATTCTCGCACGAATCATCAAACTCAAAGATTATTTACTTCTCTGAAGGAGTGTACTCCCTTAAAGAAGATGGATACTTGACCGAAAACATAGGGAAATGATGAGGATTGGAAAGAGAGGTGGGAAAGAAGAGAGATGAGAGATAGAGAAAGAGTGGGACAAAACGCGAAATACACAGAACACGAAAAGTTATTTGAATGTGTTAAAAGTTTTTTTTTCAAGAAAGAGAGAAACGCTAGAGGTTAAGACAGGTAGGGTGGAAATGAAAAAAAAGTGTTTTCACACCATTTTTTCATTGTAAGCGAACCTCGTGACTAGATCATTCTAACCAGTTCGAAAGCACGAAACTTTCTCGAACTCATGTGAATCGCAGTTAATTAAGAACTATCGATAGATGAGAGATAGAGTAAAAGTGACTATTTCATTGTGAACAGTCACAGTCAAATTCTCTCATAATCAATGGACACGAGGTATCGATGTTCTGTGTTGTTATCTAATGAATGAAAAATATGTTCTTCTAAGTTCATCAATCCTCGTTAATACTCATACTGGTCTTCACTAGGAATCATTGACCGACGGAATGTGAAGTATTTGCATACTTTGTCCATTCATTATCTCTTGTCTCTCATATGCAAATATTTCTCATACAGTAAGTAGGTTCTCATTTGACCTAGCTTTCTAGTCGTCTTTTGCCGGTTTTCCCTCTAGAACATTCTCTTCCTCTACCTCTTGACTTCTCCATCTCCCTCTCCCTCTCTCACCTCGTTCTTAATCATACTTTCCGTGACCCTCTAACCCCCTCATCTCATCTTCTTCATTCAGGTCCTTGACTATTCCTTCTCATTCTCAAATCGTTTTCCTTGCACCTTCTTCAACCTCAATTTCGACCATTTCACGATTTGTTGCTGAGGTTCACTTTCTCTACCTCTCCCACCCTCTCCCTCTGCCACTCCTTCTACTTCTCCCTCTCTCTACCTCTACCTCTCTTTCTTTCCTTGTACCTAATCATCCCTGAATGTTCTATGTTTATGTTCTATGTACTCGCCTTCTTCTCAATTCCAATCATTCCATTAGGGTTACCCCTGCAAATCTCATTTACTTCATTTTCTAAGATAACTTTCAGCAGCATCCTTTTTGTCGTCTATTGATTACTGCTTCTCAGTCGTTAAAGGCACACCCAAGCTAATTTTGCTCTCCGCTCTGATAACATTCTGTAGTAAAGAAACGAAAGCTAGATAGCATTGTCAGAGCGGAGAATTTCAAAATAGCTCGGGATGTGCCTTTAAAGGATTTTAATTTCAACTGTGCTCATATTTCTATGATCGTTCGAAGTCTGACTAATAAAGTTTTTTTTTCTGGAAACGGAACATTTCTCTTGAACATCTATCACTTTTTCCATAATCAATTAATTGTTGTTGTTGTTTGGATTGATATGAATATAAATAAATGAAATACACAAATAATGTATTCTAATATTTAATCTCCAGTCCGAACCCAATCCATGTTCATATTTCCACAGTGATCGCAATGGTTCAAGTGGTCCTTATTCTTCTCTTCCTCAAATCTCGATTCACGCGGCACGAGTTCTTTCTTGTTTCCGTCCGTGTAGAACACGCTCCCTCTATTGTAGAAGGGGGACCGTCAGAATAGACTCTATTCGTTTTCATTGAATTTCTAACTATATTTGTTTATTTCGAAAAATATTTCACAATTAGTTGTTTCTTCAACAGTAACTGTAAGGATCTATCCAAGAAGATGCATTTATGTCTCACCAACTATGTATATTTCATGTATGACTATTGCATGATTCTGTTCAATTAGATTCTGATTGACGATGTCTATTCTCTTCACTGATTACTTCACATTGTATAAGTATCTCGTGTACTTATCGTTAGAATCAATGAAGATTTATTTCTCTCCATGAATAATCTATTCTGTCCACTGCATCTTCATTATACCATGGAAGTGTACCAATGTCTCTTAGAAGCATACCACTGACCTGCATACTACTCTAGCATGCCATTACTTACAATTAGCATACCATTACCCAGAATACCATTACGAAACCGTCTCGGCATAATATTTAGTATTTGCTGAATAGATTTACATTATGTCGTAACTGAATCACTCGATGAACGTTTTCTTTACTCAATGGCCTTCAATTAAGACAGTTTATGATCTTCTTTTTATGAAAAAAGTGTCCTTTCTAACAGTTTAACTCTTACCCTTGTTTTATTTGCCTCTAATCTTAGCACTTGATGCTTTTGATCTCGCCGATCAATATCCCTCCTTGATCTCCCTCCTTAGAGCTATTGAGTTTAGCGAGATGTAGAGACAGACACCGATGGCTAATTAATTTGCATATATCATGTATAGATAGTTTGACAACATAAATTGTTCTAAACCTTTTGAAAGACATCATGAATAGTTCTAAACCCATGAAAAACATAAATACCACTCGATCTTTCCGCAATGTTCTTTTCCGTTCTTTTTCTTGATGAGTACATAATGTTTTGCTAATAGACAGTGAATCTCCGGATCAAACATCAAAAGGTGGATGACATAGAAAACACAAAGAGGTATATGCTAAGAAATGAGATAGAGTGGAAAAAGCCCCATCTTTATGTAAGCACTATCTCCTCTTTTTCTTCTCGTGTCATATTTCACATATCCTCAAACACTCCCAATACGTTCCCTCGTTCGGTTATCCCGGTTCATTTAGGGAATATTCCAGAGCTACAAAATACCATCTACTCTTGTAGACAGAAAAGTGATAGAGAATTTCTAGAGTGGAGAATTTAAAATTAGATTGGAACATTCATTTTGCTGTCTACTTCCTTATCGTACGTCTATCTTTTCTTTGTTCTATTACTTTATTTATTATTATATGCGAACTATCGATCTACTGTTTTTAACGATTATCGATTGCTTATCAATCCCTTACTTTCATTTATGCATTGGTTCGTGTTTTCTTCGTTCCGTCTTGTTTTGTGATTGATTTGGGCTAAATCGTACCGGTCTAGTGTCTAATACATTAGTTATTATGGCGAAGTGCGAGAGTAGAAGCAATTTGTGTCCTACCACAAACCAGACCTGCCGCGCTAGTGGAGTAGTACTATCGATTAAGCGGATTACTGCTCTGTTGCTATTATTTCATTCGTTCTTACGATTAGCTCGCTCACTTTCGCCATATTTCTGTACTACGGTCATACATGTTGCAATTATTATTATTATTATTTTTTATTGATATTTTCCTTTCAATTGAAAAAAAAAGTTCTATATTCAGGATTTCTCTCATTTCAATCGAGAGAAAGTAGTGAATAATCTTCAATAGAACGATTTGAAGAGAATCGACTACGATATACCAGAGGAGACGGTCATAATATGGATCGATATGATCTACTACGGATATTATCATGTTATTCAATGTGGGTGATGTCACAAGCAGGTAGATATAGATCATTTTCTTTTTTTTAGAATGTAAGGTCTTATCGTTTACTGAAAATGGTATAGTGCAATACTCTGCCAAAAATTGTTTTCGAGAATGATTGAAACTTTTCTAATAGTTGATTGTAAATTTCATTTCAACAATCGATGAATACTGTTTTATCATAAAGGAATAGATTAGATATTCAATATCATAACGAAAATGGCCATACCTCGATGTTCACGTTACATTATGGTTATTATCAATCATACAAAAGAATGTTATGAATTGACGAAAATAAGGAAATGAACATCTATACACACATTTTTCTGTCCAAACAGACAATAAAGTTGAGTACTCATAAAGATCCAACGTTTTGCACAAATTAGCGCCATTCAAGCCAAGATTGTCCGAAATGCATGCATGTTAGTGCCTGAATTCGAATTGTCTAATCATGGACGCGCAATGGCAACGAACTACAGTACGCTTGTAGTTCGGAAAGGGGGCGGACATTTTTATATCAAAGACGTGTACTGATCATCTCTTATCTCGATTATGCTAGTGATCACACCAGGACAAAGAATTATATCGATGATACTTTGGAAAGGGACTTTCGTTTCAGAAATTATTTTTAAATAAAGAAATGTGAAAGGAAAATGCAAATAATTATCGTCGTTAAATGTTCTCTTTATTATGCTGATGATGTAAAAATATTTTTTTAGAACAGTGAAACAAAGCACATGTTTCTTTTTTGAAAACTTTTTGAATCAATCACATCCATTCAACAAGAAAAAGAGTAATAGATCCGAATGGTTTTCATTGAGCTTGATCTTTTTGTACGAACGTACAATAGAACGTTCGATCTACTGAAACATTCATCAAACCAATCCTTCTGTACACAATATTGACATTCATTCGGGGGATATCTGGATACGGTAAACATGGTCAGTGGATCAAGATTGCCAATGGGATATAGGGAGAATGGTTCGATTTACAAACAGGAAAAGTGAGATATCCTTGAGAATTAGACTTTGTAAATCGTGTAAGTGGTGTTTTAGCATGAGTATTACGTTTGTACATTTGAAAGAATGGTGAGATGCAAAAAAAGCAAAAAAAAAGATCAATTAGGGAGAAACTAGTTTTTGTGCCTTATGATGTTATTGCATAAAATAAAGGAATTATTTTAAGAAAGTTTATATTTATTTATTTGTATGTTTATGCATTAGTTACAACATGGATAGTTTTGTGAAAACGAAATAGTGGAGTGATGGAGTTCCGTTCAGTTTGTTATGTTCCACAAATCAAAATGAGTAGAAGCACTATCAAACTCTTATTCGTGAGTTGCTCATAATGATTATTTATGTTTTCAGTGAATACTACTCGAATAGAGGACTCGACAATGGACCAAACTCCTTCATTTTGGGAAAGAATTGGAATTCTCAATGACCAGAGAATTAAGGAGAAGCTTTTGATCATTTTGGAGTTAGTTTTAACTTCTTTCTCTTTTCTTCGTTTTTAATTCGACCGGATTGTTCGCAACCTATGAAATAAAAAAAAAACAAATTTTTCTCTCAATTTCAATATATATATAAACGTATAAATAATAAAGTTATATAAAACCGAAAACAAAGTGAAACGTAAAAATTTATCAAATTAAGAATTTATAAGATATTTGTTGAATGCGCCTTATTGTCTAGATATGTGATAGTGATGGATATGCTTGTTGTTTAAAACAAAATTAAACTAAGATCTTTGATCCATGAAATTTGCCGTTGAATAATTGTTACAATGTAGGCGAAGTGATTGAATTACATGTAATGCTGAAATTTAGACTCCCGTAATTTTACTGAAATCATTACGAGAGAAATCATACATATATTTAATGAGGAATATGGAAATATAATATTGCATAAATCCCATCACATAGTCCCGTTTTATCAGCGGATCATCATATCGAAAGATGAAAGGCGAAAAATTTACGAAGAAATAGGTGGAGTGAAATAAACCGAATTGAATTCAGTAACCAAGTAACAGCATCATAATATACGATTTGACTGTCTTCACTGTTACCTGTAGTGGATGGCAGATATGCGCAGTTTTAATAGAGAAGTAAATGAATAAGGGGAGAAATTATTAATCCAAAGATTGTAATCGCGACAAGAAGATCAAGGAGGAAACTGTGACAACAGAGCACCTTTTGTAGGTCCGAAAAGCATGCAACAATTTGTCCACAAACCACATTCCATTCATTAAAAGGTAAATTGAAAGTAGGTAAAACTTATCCGAATAAATATGACGCAGCATTTTACGAAATTAACACTCTACAGTAATGAAGTCACCGTCGTTTGAACCGTTTTGTGGAGAAAATGCGTAATATGATGAGATCATATTTTAAAAAATTTCTTTAAAAAAACCAGCAAATGTTTGTGACATATGGAATCCCTTCCCGGAAAATATTGTTTTATGAAACGGCAAAAAAAGAAATATATCATAAAGTTTATCAAACAAGCCGGCAACAACAGTAACAGCGAACCAGCTTGGTGGTAAATTGATTCACCACATTTGACAAAATCAACGGCGGGAGGTGGCGGCCTTGGGATCATCGACGGTAAGACCAATGTATCACTGATATCACACAGAATAAAAATTTTGTATTCGATTCGTCTGAAAAATCTTGTGAAGCTTTGTTAAAATTTGACAAATGTTTCATTTTTTTCCTTCAAGCATTATGTTTTGCAAATAATGTGAAACTCTGGTATTTTCAAACTACAGGGTGGGGATTAATTATGACACCATAAAAACGGAATATCTTTTTTGAAAAATATCGAGTTCCGTTCAAATATATACCAAATAATCATCTGAAATAAACAAATAAACATCTGGGAATACAATAAAACAATCATTGCCCGATTCTGTCCTTGAGACGGGAGGGGTGCGACTCTCTCACTGTACGCAGGTAGGTGGTGTTCATCTTCGACCACTCATTCTCCAAGGATTTTTTCAGGAACTCCAGCTTTGGGTGGGGAGTAGTGCAAGACCTATCCTCCAAGGTGCCCCAGGCTGAGTAGACCAGGGGCTGAGATCGGACTAGGAGGCAGCCAATAATCTCCTCGGATGAATTCGGAAAACTGCTCCTTTCACCACGCCTTAACGATCTTTGCCTTATAAACTGGCGTTCCATCCTGCTCGGAGGTCAACGAGCAGTTTCCGAAGTGGGAACGGCTCCACGGGAGCTTGACTATCTTCCCTATTCACTCCTTGTTGATCTTGGCGCCCGAATTCACAAAAACAAGGAGTGTAGAATCGGACAATGATTGTTTTATTGTATTCCCAGATGTTTGAAGATTATTTGGTATACATTTGAACAGAACTCTATTCTTTTAATAAAAGATATTCCGTGTTTTACGGTGTCACTATAATTAATCCCCACCCTGTAGTAGTTTCACACTAGGCGTAGACTTGCAAGTCTACGGCTAGTTAAACGTAAGTTTACTAGAAGTGGTGTATAATACGGTAATGCATTTCGTCAAATGTTCTTTCACTAGTATTAAACTAACAGTAAACCGCTAGTCTGTGACTTAACGTAAGTAAACTACTAGTTTGGAAATACCAGAGAATTTTCATTTATCGTCATAATAAAATAGTAGAAACATACAAATGCAATTATTTTTAGAGTAGTCTTAATCGGTGTGGCGTTTCTCGCTGCTGTCGTTACTCTTGCCGTGGTCTTCATGCTTATCGTAGCGAGTTGTAGACGACGATGGATAAAGAGGTATGAGAAGTGGTTATGGAAAGATCCGAAGTCAAACATTTCTGTTACCAACAAGGGTACCAAACATAGAACACATATCCCCAGTTGTTGTCCACTGTTTACCAGTCTACATTTGACTAAACGAGAGCAAATGTGGGCTAAAGGTTGCCCAAACATACATACGTCATTGTGGGCGCGGAGTATAATACATAAACCGGTAAATTAGTGTTCCTCTATACTTTGTTAATTCCTTTTTTAAAGAATTAAGTATCAGAAATATATTATGATGAAACTCATTAGTACCAGCATCAAGTAAATGATCAAGCATCAAGTAAATGAGAAGTCTACTGACCTTTATCAAAATTTAAAATTTAAAAAAAGAATAACATATAGATATTTAAAAATATTCCAGACGAACACTTCGACAACCATCACTGCGACCTCCACATCCTGCACAGCTAAAGATGGACATATGAGAGATTTTCTCATATTTAAAATTATTTTCGTTAACTTCCGTTTTATCCTTCCACTGGTACAACGAATGATCAATAGTTCAATCGATACTTTGATCTCATTAATATATTTCATAGTATGCATAATATTGTACAATGCTTTATTGAATTTAGAACTCGATTGTTTTGAAACTTCTTCATGTTGTGGTACATTCTGAAAGTCCCTATGTACTTACGTTCACGCCAACTATATAGAGCAAACGCTTTATTATTTTGTTTATCTCGGTAACAGATAAATAAATCTTTTTTTTTCAATTTCATGTTGACTTCTATATCACGCAGTAAAGTAGGTAGGAAGAAGAGATTAGGCCCTCATGACTGAAAAGGCCTTAAATTATCACGGGTTTAGCAGTCCACAGGACTTCTGATCCGCATCTGATCCGATCAAGACATTCGACCCGCAGGACTTTGTGTGCGTTGAATAAAAATTATACCTTTACCTTTTTTTCTTTTTATTTCATGTGAGATTTTCGATGGCATCATTGTCTTTGTCGGCTTGATAAAAGAAATTGACAAAATTTATGAAACCGACACTCCATATTCTATTTTCGTAGTTGCATTAATTGGAATAGTTTTCATTGCTCCGATACTACAAATCAACAATGAATTCTCAAAAATATAACTTAATAATTAATTACTTCTGAAATCAGTTTTAAAATCACCAAAAATCATAGTAAATCATTGTGCATTTAATCCCCATCGTAAATGTCCGACAACATTCGTCTTATTATCTTTTCTCTTCTATTGATTCATTTTATTAATCGGATTAAAATGACATACACAATGGACATCTATCTAAGAGTTTGATAAGGATATCATCATGAGTCATTTCCCGTCGGTCGACGACTAATCAATATGTTGAAACCACTATGAATCATCTATTATCAAAAGCAGAAATTGCATTATTTAAGATTATCGGAACCTGAAGTATGCTCGAAAGAAAATCATTATTGATTGAATGATGAAAGGACTGATAAGAAAATGCGAAAGCAAAGTCTAGGAGGCAGAAAAAAGATAACGAGAAAACGAGGATGTGGTGGTTTAGCGGTTGAGCGAGAAAGCGAGAGAGTGTGAGAGAAAAAGTGAGAAAGGTCGAAAAGTGGATAATTTTTACTTTATCGCTAAAGATGATCAAGTATTTGTTGCTTCTCCTGTTACTCATGCATCAATATGCTTCAGGTACATTCAATTGTCATTTCTGTTAAACAATTTTTTAAATCGTTTTTTTCCCTTTATGCAGTCTGTGCGTGCAAATAATCTTCAATTTTACTTATTCATCATAAAACTTGAGTTTTCTTCGAATTCAGTCTTATCATATCCAAACAGAACGCATATGCAATTCAGAGAAAATTTGCAAGCCCAATTTCACAATGATCGGAGATTTGTGCTATTCGTCGTTCACTGGAAATGCACGAGCGTGAGTATAGGCTTTATTTGATGATAAAGTATTTTTTTCCAACTTACATATTATCTATTGTAATTATTGCGTTTAAATCTTCGAATTGCATATGACAATGAAGCTAACTTTATCGTTCTTAGTTTTTATTCCAGAACTACTTATAGCGAGCAGAGAAACACATGCAAAGATATCCCAGGCACATTACCCTGTCCAATCAACGAAGAAGTATGTTTCATAAATACTTTTACAATCTTTTCTATTGACAAGATCAGTAGTGTATTACTGATCAGCGGATTCATACGCACACCATTAATTCTTTTTCAGGAGAAAAATGCATTGATGAGCTTCCGATCGACAAATGAGGAATTCTTTATTGGACTGAGTTGTGTTGCCGGTCAGTATATTTTAGTGCAAATTTCAGTGCCTGATTTAACACGCCTTAGAATTCATCGGATCTGTAACAATACCGTGAAAATATTTATAAAATTCAACTTGCTACTTTCAGAACGAGATGATCCTTTGGGTGAATGGAAATGGGACGACGGACGAGAATATCATCTAGCTCAGGCAAACTTTTTACCTGACGACGAAGTTGGTTAGTATGCTTACTCACTGTAATATCACAGCGATGGTATATATAATAATATATTAATTTATATGGTATTAACAAAACAAAAACCATAATTCAACATTAATTTTAAGTAATATATTTGTTTAAAAAAATCATTTAGGAGGGTTGTTCAGGTGTCTAGAACGCTTTATTACATATAATTCTGTGAATTTTACATCACTGTGTGAGACTATTTACAGATCCATTGGAATGCAATGCAACCGACTCTGATCTTGCCTTTATATTCGATATTGATGGAAACTGGAGAAAATCAAGCATATCTAAAGATAAACTATCATATTTCATCTGCCAAATTGCTCAGTCAGTTTCTTTTCATCAGTTAAAAGTAATTATGAAGGAAAACTATTTTGAAACTGTTCACTCTAATTTCGTTTCCTTTGTTTTTCTTAACATTGAAAGTGTTTCAAATCAGCTCGGATCTTTTAACTCCGACTATATTTTACTCCTAGAGTTCAAAAATGTAATCAAAAATCTTTTTTTTCAGGGACGACAACGACGATACATCTGATACGTAAGTTCTTTTTCGTATGATTGCATACATAATTCAACGAATCTTACGGAAGTCTGAGTATTATTCTTCAAATATCATATATTTTAAGGGGCAATTCATGGATTGGAACGGTGGCATACGTTCTTGGTGGTATCGTTATCGCCGCATTGATTGCTCTGTGCGTGTACAGAGGCAGAAAGAAACGGCACGAGATGAATGCATTGATCAAGCAGCTAAGAACGGTCAGTATCAACACTTTCGCAACATTAGTCGATCAGTGTTTTTCACGTGGGGTTAAAGGGAAACCCCGAGATAATTTGAAAATCTCCGCTCTGGCCACATTTGTCTGCGAGAGAGTATTGCCAATGCGTAGTGTAAAATTAGCTTGGGATGTTCCTTAAACATGTTTGGGGTGATTAGGAAAATATGGGGAGATGAATGACTTCGCTTTCATCTCAGGAAACTTTTTTCTTATATTCTTATTATCTTGCGGGAATGCTGCGGAAATGTAACATCTAAAAATTGAATTGGATAATTCGTTTTAGGTGTTGTAGGCAATTAAATTGTTCCGATTGCAAAAGTCAATGACGAACTGGTATAGTCAATTTATATAACTTTACAGAGAGTACAAGGACAAGCAGCTGCAGATCAAGAAGCACCAACAGATGTGAACTCGGGTATAGGCAGAATCACTTCCTTCAATCTCCATCAACATCAAATGTTTGTCATTATTATTTACGAAACTTTTTTTTAAAAACATTCTCCTCTTTGATCAGAATAGTATATATCAACTTAATTTAAATATGTATTCAACTTAATTTATCTCGTATTTCGTGCTTGTCGACCTTTTCTTTTCAATTTGGAACATCGGTTGATTTGGTGACGAAATGGACTTTCTCTCGTAATTTCAGTTTTGACAGCAAGGACGGCTGGGAAGTGCCACGACAATGCGTGGACATCAACTGGACTAAGAAATTGGGAAATGGAGCGTTTGGAACAGTTTATCTCGGTGTGTATTTGTAATTCAATACAACACTTTTAAAGTTTGCGCATTGGTGCTGTTTGATGACAGGGGTCATTCACAGATCAATGGGTTTAAGAGAGACTTTCTGGCTCAAGTGACATTCTCTTGGCACTTGGCCAAAAAGTGATATGAACCGATCGGGCCCAAACCGTGCACAGTTGTAGTATGGGCTGACATGAGCTCACAGACGGAGTTTGGGTTCGTCATATCTGCACCCTCGCTAAATATCGTAAGTTCGATGAAGTGTCATCAAAATTTCAAAGTTTACGGATTCGTTCGATATGTGTATATGACGAAGGGCAATAGTAAGCAGGTAAATCCCACCAAGTATCATCCCGATCCAAAACCGTGAGACCCAGAAAAAAATTTAAAAAGACATAAAAAATATTTTTCAATTTTATTTTATTTTTCCTACAATTGCCTATCGGTGAGGGTCATTTTTTATTCCTTCAATTTGACGAGTATTCATTAGTGTAACTATTGTATGAAAATGAATTAAAACAAATTGGGAAAAAGTTGCCTTATTCCCGAAAAACCACGATTAATTTGCCTTTTTATCGCCAACTGAGCGAATAAGCATTTACCGGTTACGGTTATGCAAATTCAAAACTTCAAAATTGGTATTTTTTTCCGAAAAATAGTGTGATATTACTATTCAAATATTCAGATAACTAACAAATGATAAAAGAAACAATAATATAATTCCGAAATCGAATGAAAACAAACAGTTATTGCAGAATTTTGAATTTCCGCATTTGCATTACCGTATCCGGCACACGCTTAATCGGCTCAGTTTGCAATAAAAAGGCGAATTAATCGTGGTTGTTCCGGAATAAGGCAACTTTTTCCCAATTTGTTTTAAGTCATTTTCATACAATAGTTACACTAATGAATACTCGTCAAATTGAAGGAATAAAAAATGACCTTCACCGATAGGCAATTGTAGGAAAAATAAAATAAAATTGAAAAAATATTTTTATGTCTTTTTAAATTTTTTTCTGGGTCTCACGGTTTTGGATCGGGATGATACTTGGTGGGATTTACCTGCTTACTATTGCCCTTCGTCTTATACACATATCGAACGAATCCGTAAACTTTGAAATTTTGATGACACTTCATCGAACTTACGATATTTAGCGAGGGTGCAGATATGACGAACCCAAACTCCGTCTGTGAGCTCATGTCAGCCCATACTACAACTGTGCACGATTTGGGCCCGATCGGTTCGTATCACTTTTTGGCCAAGTGCCAAGCCATAAGCAAAATATGTTCACTGAGTCAGATAGTCTCTCTTAACCAATCCTTTCTTCTATTCATCGGTCATCGTGATATATCTAAGAAGTAGAATCCAAAAAAACAATCGATAAGAGATAGAAATCAGCAACTCACGTAGCAGAAAAAGGTCAATTATTATAAGGCTAAAAATATCCATATTATCGATTAAAATTTCGTATTTAATCATTGAATGAATCTTTTTTTATTATCAGGTATGATTCCTAGTGATCGTCTCCCTGAGAATTCAGCTCAATCGATCATTCAAGTGAGTGCATTGAAGAAGAACGAAGATCAGGTTGCAATAAAAATGTTGCATGGTTAGTGATATTGTAATTGAACATAAGATTTATTGAACAGAAGATGCGAAGTTGTCAAATTCTTTGAGATTGCCGAGACTTCCGAGAATTAGTTGTTTTGATGTATTATATTTCTAATTATCAATTACACTCTCTATGTAATCTGAGGTCATCTTGAATGTTTGAAACTAATCCTATTAAGAAAGACAAATTGAGTCCAAAGTCCACCTGTGTCTATTTGTACCTCATAGTGAAATTTTCATTGCAGAATCTGCTGATCGCACAGCGGAGTTGTCTTTTCTTGATGAAATCGAACTGATGAAAACACTTGGATATCATGAGAGATTGGGTAAAATAAACATACTATCATTTTTTTAAATATCAGTTTATTCATTTTACTGAAATTAGAAATTGCCAACACCACAATCTTCACTTCTTTTAAAATCAAAGAGGAAACTTGAAAAAATACATATTGCTATATTAAAAATGATATCAATATTAAATGTATCTTTTTGTAATTGTTATCGATGAAATCACTTTAAATTCCAGTAAATATGCTCGCATGTGTCACAGAATCTCAACCTCCGATGCTCATTATTGAGTACTGTAACAAAGGAGATCTACTACATTATATGAAACAAAGGTTGTGTCTCTTCTCAAGTTTATCAACCTCAGATACATTGGCCAACCATTTCAACTGAATTTCAAAAATTCAAAATTGTATTTTCCATAAATTTTACCATTTTCAGGAGAGAATACATGTTGAGGATAGATACAGAAGATGATTTAGATTGGACACAAGTGATTACACAAAAACAGCAGTACATGTTCGCTGTACAAATTGCTTATGGACTGGTTAGAATTATATTATTTCAATTTTATTAAGTTTATGGAATTCACAATTACATATTTCGATGAAAAAACACGTAATTCACTTGAATGTATCACCTTCTCATGAAACCGCAATCATTATCTATACCGGAAAACCGTGTTTTACAGGAGTATCTGAGTAATCGAGGATTTGTTCATCGTGATATCGCTGCGAGGAACATTCTCGTTGATTGTAATGATGCGTGTAAGATAGGAGACTTTGGTCTGTGTAGGAAGATTCAGAGTGAAAACGAGCTGTATTTGTCAAGGGTGAGTGCAAGATATCGTCCCAATCTTTGCTATCTTTATAAAATATTCTTTCCTTAAAGATGGAGGCCCTCGGATGTCTATGCAAATACGTAATGTATCATTTGTGCAAGGGATAAGTGATATGCAAGAAATTATTGTGGCCAGTCATCTATCCCTTGGTGTAGTGGTAAATGTGCTGTCTAGTTAGCGCAACGTCGCGGGTTCGAAACCTATTGCCGAACTTTCTTATTTTCAAAATTTCGCGCCTTTGCCTGTACATCAAGCATGATTCATTCATGATTCTAGCAATCAATAAGCTGAATTAGCATAAAATAATCTATGAACGGTATGCAGAATCACTTTGGCTATATTTCTGTCTTCACAGTTTGTTCACGAAAATATTCGCCGGACACCACCTTTAAAGATGGTGGCCCGCGAATGTTCAGATAAATCACTACACCCCTCGTATGCGAATGCAAAGTGATATGCGAAGAGTTAGCGCAGCCTCTCATCTACCCCATAGCGCAGTGGTAAGCGTTCAGACTCGTTACTCGTTTGACGCAAGTTCGAAACCTATTGCCGAATTTCATCAATTTTCAAAAAGCGCGCCCTTCCCTGAACCGGGCCTGATGGTTCATTAATGTTTCTAGCGATCAATAGACTAAATCTGCACAAAATAAATAGTGTACTGTACGTAGAATAACTTTTGCTACCTTTCTGTCTTCACAGTTTGTTCACGAAAATATTCGTGGGACACCACCTTTAAAAAAATTCGATCAGTATACTCTTACAAGTCATCACAAGTTATTAGTTGTCATCATCTTGGCACTACTTCAGAATAGGGTACCAGAACACCGGGCAAGTCCAAAAGGACATGAAAAATGAAATAAACACAAGAGAAATGATGTTTATATTAGGCAATTATACTATTATTTTGGACTGGTACCCTATTCTGAAGTAGTATCATCTTGACTTGATAGCTTAACTTTGTTAGTGATGGAAGAATATGAAATGATTATAATATGCACGGAAGATCAGAATTTGACGATTTACGACGAAATCATCAAAATTAATAACGCTTTACTTCAGGGTGGTCGTCTTCCTTTAAAATGGATGTCACCCGAGGCACTTCGGCACTATGAGATGTCAACAGCGAGTGATGTGTTAGTTCTCAGCGATTAACTCGTTGGAGAAAAATTTTTCGATTTCAAAAGATAAATTTATAGAAAATTTCAGACGGGGATCGAACCCGCGTGGTAAAATAATATCAATTTTAAGATGGTCCTACGGCGTTCTTCTATTCGAGATTGTAACTCTCGGAGGTTCACCGTACGCGGACTGGGCTCCAGCTGAGGTAAAATAATTTGCACCTCCCATTTTAGATGGCTTAAATTTTAAAATTCATTCAGTATAATACCAAATAACATACAATCGACATCATAAACTAACTTATTTTTTTTAAATTTCTACTAAAATTTCTATATTCACGCTTCGAAAATAATTTAAGCATTTTGATTTTTTTTAATTCCAGATCCTTCCTCGTCTGGAGGCCGGAGAGCGTATGCAGAAGCCTGATAGATGTCCTGAATCGATGTTAGTCCGAAGATCAAAGATCAAAGACCAAAGTTCTAAGGTTAAAGATAATGTTTAGGTTCGCGGTCATGAATGACTGTTGGAAGAACGAGCCCAAGGACCGACCGGATTTCAATACGATAAGAACAAAAGTGGCAACGGCTCTCGAAGAGGTTAGATACAATTTTTCGCTTTAATCAAAATTTCTGATTGCTGGCTTACACAAAGAAATTGGAAAAATGAGTAATATGGATTTGTTCTAGATTGATTCTGATGACTATTATCTCAAACTGGATGGTCAACAACACTACTACCTAGTCGGATCAGATCACGATAAAAGTGTGAGTACTTTTTTTCATGAGCATTCAAAAGCCTATGGTGGCAATTTATGGTGAATGAGATATTATAAAAATCTTAGGTCCCGGAAGATTTCATTATCAAATCCGCCTTACTCCCCATTGGCAATACAATACATGCGGGCACTATTCAGCAGAATGTTGCACGATTGTCTGGTTTGTTGATTTTTTCTCCAGTTTTTTTTGGTTTTGTCATTCATAAAATAGTATTACAATGCATTTTTACAATATCTCTCACATTTTAGATGTTATTCATCTTTCACGTGAGGACACCATCGAAATTGTTGATGAGGAATTGACCCATGAGACCTTACAATCGATAAAAAGGCCAAATTCTGAAAAGGATGATAACTTCAATGAACTAACAGTGGAATATGATAAGGTATGTATTGAATAGAAAGTTCACTTCACTGGAAGCAGTCATTACATAGCCAATAACATTTAACTAACAATCTTGTAACATATTTGCTAAAATAAATGTAAGCTTATGCCACTTCGTCACTGACTTTTGCAATCGGAACAATTTAATTGCCTTCTTTACAGGTTAAGGATGCTACATCGGTGGATCGATCATCTACATCTCATAATGTTCTACATAGTGGAATCGATAATTATGCGAATGAAATCGATGATCGACCAGACTTCCACCATTCATCTATCTCTATCGTGTCATTCTCTACTGATGCTGATTCTTTTATCGGTGTTGTTTCGGCTGCTGGCCAACATCAACAATCATATCAACGAGAGATTTTGCTAGAACAAACTGAACACGAACTCCTGAAACGTCTTGAGTCACACCATTCTAGTGTCCCCAAGGACGATTCGATTTTAATTACTGCTGAATCTACAGTTCCTTCAAATCTTCAACGACAACCATCGTTAACTGAATATCCTCAAGACCCCTCTAATCAAACAATCAAGAATCGAATGATAGTATCGGAGGCTATTGTAGATGTAAATGATAATAATATGATAGAAGACGGAGATCTTGACTTGGATAGAGCCAACTATGATCAAGAACATTTTAATGAACGATTGATATGAGAACTGAATAATATATAGTCAAATTGTTTGAGTTGAATATATTCTTATTTTCAATGCACAGTGTCATTCGTTTGATCTCACTTTTTTCTTATAAATGATTGTTATATTCGATCATACAATATTCAACGAGAAGTTGCATATTTGTATAAACATGAGAAGCAGGCAGTAGAATAAGCAAAACAATTTGATATGATGAATATGTCGTTTTGTATCTACGTTGTATAGAATTAGTTAAAATAGCAAAAGGTTAATGCGTTCGGGGGGAATCGAACCCCCGTCGAATGCTTGGAAGGCATCCATGCTGACCATTACACCACGAACGCGGTTGATTGAGTCACATTCTATATTCACTACCTCTTTCGCTAGAGGCAATTAGTGGGAGTGAGTGACACAGAGCCAAAACTCGTTTCGGGTAATACACTCATTGGAACGATCTCGGTTCGCCAAAGCCTATCTGAATCAAATTTGGCGTGTAAGCATTGAAAATTATATCTTAACTACTAAATATACTGGACTGCAAAAGCCGAAAAAAGAAAATCGATCCAAAGTTTGAAGCTGGGATAGCTGAAAAAAAAAGAAAAATTCGACTCTTGATCTTTTCTTTGTAGATCAGTTGATTCCGAAAAAACGAGACACTCCAGAAAGAGAATACTGGGATTTTCACAGATCAAGATTATTCCCAAGAGCGTTATTCGTTCCTTGTAACTTTCTCTCCCAAAGGTATCTTTGTTCCCATAGCCGTCTTTCGGACTAGAGAGACGCGCAAGTCTCCATGACCTTTGATCCTTCTCTCATCCTTGTAGCAGTATTCATCCTCTCTGGCTGTGCTTCCACCTTCATTCATCCATCCTTGAACAGTCGTCATCCTCGATATGAAGGGGAAATATAAGATACTATTCTTGTATAATATCTCTTTACTTGCCTCTACTCTTCGATTATTAACCATATCAATCATGGATTCCAATTGCGATAACTACTTTGAGACCGATGTAAGTCACTTCTATAAATAACTATGAACATATAATGCAAATATAAACTTGATATTACAATAAATGTGTTTACTGATTGTAGTATTACATCGCGTCTCGTCTATTGGCATTCGAAAACGTTCGAGAGTATCCTAAGAAATGGATGGATTTGATTCCCCTTCGTGAACAGATCTTTCGGTATATCATGTATAGAAAGGCTGAAGAAGTGGTAAGTATTTATAATACTTTTAGAACTTGGTAATCCTTTTAAAGTTGGATCAATCTAAATACTTGTATCTTCTATTTTAGCTGTATGGTCCACGAGAAGAAGATATGGAATGGGAGGAAATTCAGGTTGTCATTTCAGTCTCTTTAATTCTGTTAAACTTCGATAATACAACTGTCTGAATCGTTTAAATATTTATTCTTCCAGATGAAACCTTACATTTCTGACAAGGCCTCCATTGTTTGAAGCAATAGATCGATAGTCATTTCTAAAAAGTGTCTAATGTATTAATCTAACAATTTTTCATTGTAATATTGCTTTTTTGTGTAGAAAAATACTTATTCTCGCTAACTGTATCTCATGTGACGTTACTTCACAATAAAGAATTCATCATTTATCTTTGCTGATCACAAAGGTTCCTATCTGTTCCCGGAATTCATATATTTCTTCCCAGATATAATACAATAGAACCATTTGTGTTTTTATTTATCAAAACATTGAAGAATACGCATAAGAAGTTAATGACTTATTCGGGATGTTTTTGTAACTTTAGAAAGAGGTTTCCATCTTTAAGCAGTATTTAAGAAGTTGATCAATTTCTCGTTTCACTTTTAACACCGATGAAATAATCATCTCTCTTTATATCTAGTTAGAGAAATGATTAGAGAGTGTAAGAAACGAGAGAGTCAGACAATGAGAGTTCTTTATGTTCAGGAGTTACTTATCACAAATAGGTTTCACTCGAGTAATCACTTGATTTCTGCACTCGATTTCTGTTCGAAAATGCTGACCATTGTACAGTTGTGATCGTTTAAACAACAGTGAGGGTATTTAAGCGAAGAAGAAGAGTATTCTTTTTAATGCCCAATTTGCTTCTTCACAAACCTAAAGACCTTTATTTATTATTATTATCTATATTATCACGTTTAATCATTCCTGATCTCGTGATCGTTGATCTATGTTGATGTCCTTATCGCATTATATCGATAAACCATATTTCAGATGCGTCTAAGCTTCATTCTCCTAACACTACTATCAATCCTTCTTGCTCTAGTAGAGGCACAGAGAGGTTCCGATCTCGCAAAGCTCAATATGAACGCCCAGTACATAAAGAAAGGATAATCGCCTATGTTCGTTGGATTCTTCGGGAAATTGTAACCCGTCTACCGGACAACCTTGCAATTTTTCTTGAAACAACAATTTTATTTCTTTGCTTCTTCATTTTTCCTTCCTTTTCTTTCAATGTTATGCCTTTCAGTAAAAAATCGATAAATTATTTTAATAAATTCTGGTGGTATTCTGTTCACTAGTAGATTCGAGAGGCGGAGAGCGTATCCTCTGTTAATGGTTAGTAGACAGCACTTGTAAATGCGTCGTACATTTTATTAAATATTATTTTCAAATCTTTCTGAAACTAATTATATTAACGAAAAAAATCATATACATTCAAAAGTTTATTATCATAATAACTCGATTCTTCGAAATCCTGAATAAAGATTGGTCCGAGTAAAGGTTACTTGTATTAGAAAGTGGAATCGATTCGTACCACTTCCGAGTGAATTGTATGCTTGCCCCCCCCCCCCTTAGCCGAAATATGTTTTCGACCTACCGAACATTTTCTCCTACAGTAACCTGCTGACACAAAATCAAACTTTGTCAAATGGCAGTGAACTTTTTTTTCTATATCACCTCATATGCGAGTTCCCTTATTGTTAGACTGTCAGTCTTAAAGCTATTCTATTTTTTCGAAAAGATGTTTTGATTCCATATCTCAACTTTCACAATGGGACCAATTAGTAGAGTGCAATTAAGCACTTCGCGGCATAGTTCTAACCCACTTGATTATGCTGATGAGTGGGAGAGGGAGAGGGAGATAGTGATGGTCTCGAGAGAGGGATAGAGAGAAAAAGAGACTGAATCGTTCATAATTGAGGAAAGAAAAAGTTGTTGTTGGAAATAGAAAATTGATGCGAATGGTTTGACAAATAAATAAAAGAGAATAGACATAAAAGGATTCAAATCTGTGCAATTTCAGAAGTTGTTGGAATTTTTGACTGCCCTGAATTATTTTTGAACAATTATTTCGTTTTTTTTAAAATTTATAAATATGATTCATACGTTGATCGTGTTTTGTGAGAATTCTACATTAGTAAAACGCCGTCTATACTCTCGTACCAAATAAACGTATTTTATACGGTCAATAATAACAATATGTTTGCTATACGATTCAACGACTTAATCTTTCTTGTATGCTCATGGAAAGATTGAAATAAGCTCTGAAAGATCTAACCAAAGTCCGCTCACACACACCTACAAATTAAAATACCTATATGCAATGGCGGAAATCAAGTCCGACCTGAAACCTCTCATTTACGAGGCTACCCTTGCCTAAAACATTCTTCAAATATACAAGGCTATATAAAGCTATATAATTGGGACAGTACATACAGTGTACACATAAATTATGTCCCTGATACGTTTGTCACTCAATTGAAATCAAACGTCTGAATGTTATTTATAACATTTACATATAAATCAACGCGATAGAAAGTTCGCACACACCGAATGATCTTATGAAACATATTTCCACATGAATGAAAGCAGATCTCACAGATTCATTAGTCAGTAGACCTTAAACTCACTAATACTATCAAAAGGAAGTATGTTTTATGTATCTGGCAGTATAATCTCTCGCTCTGACTCTTTCTCAGGCTATAGAATAACTATGCCATTCCTACCACATAATTTCAAAATTATAAAAAAATCTTTAGTTAATAAAATTCACCCCCTTTCATCTTTCATACCTGATAAAATTCATTATTGTATTCTTCATCATTATCATATAAATTTTAAGTTTATCATCTTGCGTTTCATTGTTTTCATGAATACGCATTCATGTAAATATTATTATTATTGCGCTCAAGGCAAATTCTCTTAGGGATAGGTTGTCTAATTGGAATTTTTACTCATTTCATTCATTTCAAACACATTTATCTAGAGATCATAAAGACGAGGGCTCGGGTGTGCATGGCATTCCAATTCTTGCGCTTATATTCGGTTAGGAAGTCACATCCAACTGTCTTCCGAAAGAGATGTATTCATTTTTCTTTCTGCCTTGAACTGGACTACCACAGCAACTCTCTCAAAAAGACACGTTGTACGATATTCTCTCTCACGAGATATTTACAGCAAGTAAAGTTCTCTCACATATGAGAGAACGTTTCTCTATTTGCCGCGTCTTAGATAACTAAAGCTCAAATAGGAGAGCGTTCGCGGTGAGTGTGTAGAAATGGAGCTCGGAATTTATATTACTCATAAAACGTGTAGCGTGTGGATATTATGTCGTTCTTACGTCTGTTTTCATTATCTTATCTTTACTCTCATTTTTTGCGTTAAATGCATTCTAACATTGAAGACATTTGTTCCTAGCATTCTAACAATAGTGGAGATGACAAACAGCACTATACCGCTGAATTTGGTTAGGATCATATGCGGGTTCGAAGGAACGACAGGTATTCATTTTTCTCGGTAGTGTTCCACGAATTGTGTTGTTTATTTTGATGAGTAGCCCATACTTGCACCTCGAGATAATTTTAAACTCTCCGCTCTGGCCACAGTTTCGCGTTTTCTTTGCCTGCGAGAGCCAATGCGGAGAGTGAAATTAGCTTGGGATGTACCTTTTACATTTATAGAATACGTTCATTTTTATTTGAAAGAAGGAAATGAAATTACGTGATGTTATATGTTCGTGATCTTTTAACCATTCCATAACTTGAGGTTTCATTCTGAATCTGATATTGCTGTTCTCTCTGTTCAAAGTTGACGGGGAAGGATTGATATATCGTATTGCTCTTTTTATTTCTGCACTGCAAGGCTCCATATTAAGCCTTCTTATTGGCATATTGAATTACGTGAGTTTTCTAACCTAATGTTATATGATGAACCGATTTGCTACCTTTTTATGAAAATTTTAAATTAGAATGAGTCAGCCTAATTCCGATGAGACGACTAGACGAACGTTTATGTATGATAAAGAATGAGAATATGATAATGGCTTGTATATATTTTATGCATTCTTCCCAGTTGAGTAACGATAAATCGACTAAAGATATCTTTATTGTCGATTGAATAGGTACGAATTACTAGCACATGAAAGATGTAGATACTAATCACAGCGTTCTCATGACTTTCAAAGCAAGAACGACTGCTCAACATACAAACTCTCTCGAATACAATGGTCTATCCTTTGTCTTGCTTTGGAAGAAAAATGGCTTGGACCAGAATACTGTGTAATATGCTAAGAATATTATGGGTAGACTGAATATTGATCGAACACTAATATGTCCCTCTCTTTTATCTCCTTGATAAAAAGATTACGGTATTCCAGGGCACGAACAATTTTGGAGAAAATTTTGTATTCAGGGAGATGTGATCTATGGTAATTCCTGGCCAGCTTAGTCACGAAAAATCGAGGGTCCCTTTCTTTTATTATAAAGATGAATTACTCCAGTCCCAGAATTTATCGAATAAAAGTGAATTCATGAGCGCGCTCATCTTACTGTAGCTTTCCATGTGAGACTTGCTGCGTGTGAATCTGAATGTGCTACCGTATTCTTGTTATAGGATTCTGACTTTATTTACGAATGTTTTCTGATAATGATTATGATTTGAGAAACGGTTCGGCTGATATCATATCTAACGAGAATTGCACTGCTATAACTGCCTTTTATAGCTTCCGCATCAGTTTATCGCGGAAATTTAAATTCCGAGTATATAAACTAATAATGCTAAATTTCCTTGCAAGCTACACATGACCTAATGTAGTTTGGATCAGATATGTAACAGAATTATCTAGGTGCACATCTTTCGTGATGGAACGTTTGTGATAGCATTACTTGGTCCATTGGTTCCTTTCATTCCTCGATACATATGTGATATATTACTGCTGATCGGAATGACATTAACTCCAATGATGTGGGAGATCATTCCGGCAACGGCAATTCTACAATTCATGGCTTTGAGGAGGTGAGAATTATACTGAGATATCATGTGACACTTGTATTACAACTTTTATTATTTGTATTGATAGTGTTACACGACCACGCAAATTGCGATCTTTGAAATTATCATTTTTATGCGTGAAGTTTGATAGCAATGATATTTTACGAGTTGGGTAATTAAAAATAAAATTAACAGTATCGATTCCCATGCTCAGCTTGTATTTACTTAGTTTAAGTAGTTGCATGTGCCAGATAGTGTTTGCAGTTGACCACAAAGTAATTATTTCCTAACGCTTAGTTATAATGCAGTGTTCAGAACTTCGAAAATGCACGAAAATGCGGAAAATGCTGTTCAGAAGTTCAGCCGGAAAATGCTCTGAAAATGCTCGTTTTGGAGGATTTTAAGCAAATTTGAATATATTTTTTGTTTGATATCAACGTTTATGGGTCGCAAACAGTGTTGTGGACGCATTTTATTGATGATAAGTGATCATTTTAAATATGGACCGTAAGGTTGATTTTTCGCATCATTTTCGTTGATTTTCGGCTTAAAGTGCACAAAAAGGATCATACGATATTTATTTCAGTAGCATACCTTATAAATGATCTAATTTAGTTGTTTTCCATGAAACAACGAGTTTCAACGCTTTTAAAGTGTATAAAACCATCTTTTTTCAAGCCAAAATCGAGCATTTTCGGGCATTTTCAACCTGAACTTCTGAACAGCATTTTCCACATTTTCTTGCATTTTCCAAGTTCTGAACACCGCATTAGTTAATCAAACTCTGATCTTCATGTATGGAATTTAATGCTTGATTTGCTTCTCATGCATGAGGAACTAGAAACTGCTTAATAAGACATAGTATAGTATCTTTCTGATTGAATCATGATGACTATTGAACTAGACAGAACAGAAGCGAAGGCATACTAGATAATCTGAAATGTGTAGTAGACGGGTGATATATAGATTCCTGTGCACCACCGATACTGATGACAGCGTAAGCAGGGAAGTGGAGGAGTTAGAATTGTTTTCGAGTACTATCCAAAGGAAAATGGCATGACAATTAGAAATTTTAAACTTTTTCATTCACGAAATCAGATAGATTACTTTCAGATCACAATTATCAAACCGTAAACGAGTTATAATAGCATTCACATTCACTTTATCCTGTGTAATTTTAGTATCGGTGAGCCATATTCGCATTTTATGACATTTCGGAATGAATACATATATAATAAATATAGATATTCATTCCGAAATGAATGGTACAAAGGGCAACACAACATAGCACAAATAATATTTTTTAAACAAGACAGTAAAAAATTTATCCATAAGACCATTACACAGCTATGTACATAATGTATGACGAAAATAAATCATTTAAGATAATATCACCCGATTTTCTACCGACTCCTTCGTTCAATATAGTGATAGACGATATTGTCCATTATCTTTATATGAATGAGAATGATTCGGTTACTGCATATGGCGCCACTCTGTCCCACGTTGAAGACAATGTCAGTGTTCCATTGAATTCTCTTAAAGGCATACCCAAGCATATTTCACTCTCCGCTCTGGTCATGCTCTCTCGTAAACAACGAACGCGAGAGAGTGGGGAGGGGCTAGAGCGGAGGGATTCAAATAAGCTTTGGTGTCACTTCAAAGCTACCATATCATGCTACATATTTAATTGTCCTATTATTTTAATATTATTATATTCTAAAACAAGAATTTTGTATAGGACGGCCGTAGCATGCTTCGGATATTGATCGGATTAGTTATGATTCCCTACGTATTTTCATACTTTTTCTTCGTTATTTTCACGTGGCAGGTTGAACTCATAAATCTCTATGTTATTTATGTTTTACTTTGATTTATAGGTCCGTTCTAGACTTCGATCTTACGGTATTTCATTCAGTGGAAAGACTGTCAAATTACAGAAGAGGCTGCTGCAAATGCAGCTATTGCAAGTAAATATTGATTATTCTCTAAATTTTTTTAATTTATAAAAGAAACTTCACCCTATAAATAATCATTAATTAGCTCATTGTTTCAGTCCATGACAAATTTATTCGAAAATAAGTTTATTTATTTGAAGGGTTTCCTACCGTTGGTCATCATCAGCGTTCCCTTTTTCGTCTTCGTTATCGGGACGATAGCACAAATAAATCTGGACTACATTACTCTTTTGTTTACTGTTTTCCTATGGATATGTCCTTCTGTACAGGTAATTGCAAACAAATTAATTTCTAATAACGCCGAAAACAGCTTAAAAATTGATATGCAAGTTCCTATAATTGTGAGAACGAACGTCTACATAATTGTGTGAGATGTGTGAGATAACAACAGCAATATTATTCATCGTTTACTCAGAAATAGCTAATTGTCAGAATGACTTTTGGCAAATACTTTAGATCGAAAGAAAAAAAAACATTTATGGAGTTCAATGCGAATATTGATGGAAAGTGGTCAGGGACAAAAAGACGACTTAATAGCTCTAAATTCAGGCTGCGGTTCAATTATTCTTTGTCCGAGGAGGTTCCGGATCGTCTCCCGTAACTTCTCGACAAACCGCTTCTACCTTTCGTTTACAACAAAGTGCTTAAGCTCTTTGATTATATCACTATAGAATTTTTCCATAGATAGGGTTGCATATCATTCTATAGCAGCACAATTTGGGCCGCAACGAATTATCACAATGAAAGTTGTCATGATATAAATTCAAGAATTATTTAATATAATATATGTAGTTCTATAATGCAATATAATGAAAATATTACATGTTCTTTTTGAATTCGTTTTTTTTTACTTTGTGAGTTTCATGCTCTGAATAAAGGAGTACAAATGGGTGCACAGTGACGACTCACTGTTTAATTGGCATTGATTTGTCATTCTCATCAACATAATAATTATGTACTTATTGACTTGACCTTCGCAATAAGATATATCAGTAACTCCATTTCCATAAGCTCTTGTGCAGCGTCAGTTAATAATATACAGTTTACGGTGATCACCCTAGATATATTATTAAAGATGGTGACCCACTAATGGTTATGAAAACTAACGACTACTACTATAGAAAAGAGAACTAACATTATATTCAAAGAACAAGTGATAAGAAAAACGTTAGAGTATGTTCTCCCCGACAATTACAATTAGTTCAGCTGGGATTTGATAACCCATGGTCGCGTGTTTGAAATCTAAATTTCCAATTTTCATAAAACCGTGATTTTGCCGGAACTTTCGTGACTCGATGAATACGTACATTCAGCTCGAAAGAAATAATAAACTGTATGTAAAATACATTTGCAATCTTTCTGACATTATAGTTTGTTCAGTACTCGCGGGACTCCACCTTTCATTAACAAAAATCGTTTGCTTTCAGCTCATTCAATAATTCAAATGATCCTCCGCTTTTCCATATGTGCCTGATATGTTTCTGCCAGATTTGCGATCGAGTGTTGTTCACAGAATCAAATGTGATAATTTTTTGTCCTGTCCGATAAATATGGTTTTAGGCACTTTTTAGCTTTAGTACCATTGATAAATGTGCCTAATTAATTTCTAAAAAATGAAGTTCCGTTCTGTAGGTATCTCGCATATATCGTTGAAGCATTACAGAGATAAAATGTAAGTGTTGTATGTAAATTTCAGTCACATCGGACATGTAACAAACTGCGTGCAATTCTCCTACATACCTAAATGCCCAAAAAAACCCACATATCCCTCCCTCACTATCCCTCACTTGAAATCATTTTACTTGTGACCGTAACACGATAAAGTGTGTCTATCTTTTGTCAACTTTATTGTAGTCTAGCTTATTCCATGTGTCGATATCAATCGATTACTCGTATTATACTTATTTTATCCATCATTATCCTGTTATCTCTACCGTCGAAAGGACCAGTGAATGTCACGGACAGATTACATTGATATCATCTATCTTCATCGCTTATCATTTTATTATTGCATTCCACACAGTCTATCTATCACCCGTATCTAAAAGCCATTTCTTGAGATAAAGGATATTGACCACTGAAACCCATACACAATGCGTAAAGACATAATTAAATCACATTTCATGCATATGCGATTAGTGATAATTGGTGATAATTGCTTAAAACGCGGTCTCTGTAAGAACGTCGGAGGGGGTGGCACAGTATTTTCAAAATGGTCCGATTTCGCTGAAACTTTCAGGGCAGAGTGCCTAGGGGTGGGATACACTTCAGCCAAAAAATTGGACCCGTAGGTTGATCTTTGATCTTTGATCTTCGGAATTTTCAACGTAATAATAACCCCTCATGCTATACATCATTCGATAGTGCGTGAAAAGTTGTGCCAGGAGCCAAATTTTCGAAGGTGTAGGTGCTCTGTTATTCGAGAAACAGAAGAAAATGTCGGAAAAAAGCGTGATCTCTATTTTCAAAAAATATTTTCACCATGTTCCAATAGTGGCCGCCCCCTAGAAATTATGCTGTATATGCAAAATTGTATGGAGAATCCGATAAAAATAGTCTCCAGTCTGTCCGACATACCGCGCATGCACTTTTTCGCGAAAAACTAGCGTTAGCTAGCGTTCGCGTTAGCTAAGTTAACGACCCGGGTTCGAGTCCGCCTCCCGACATCAAATTTTTGCAACTTTTTTTCGATCACTAATTGAGCTCAATTCAACAAAATTTCATAATTCATGTGTTTTCACAGTGGTCTGACAATTGCTTGACTAATTTTTAAGTGATTTCATGTTTATGTGGTGTTACATTTTCACGCGGTCATTCGAAATAGTGTTACATTCGGAAACGTGTCCACCAACTTTAATTTTGAAGTGTTTTGGGTCCCAAGGGCCCTTATTGTCAATTGGGATATGGTAAGAAGTTACCGTAACCATGGATCAATAATTAATCTAACTAACTAACTAACTATTCTAGTCAAACTAGTCTAATCTAACTATTCTTATTGTTCATTGTTGAAATTGTTTGATAAATTGTCTTCCGCCGATCTAGTCTGGGTAGTTGGAACATCAAAGACCTTATAAATAGGTCCTGAAATCCAACCAAAGTTGTATCATTACTATCAGTGGGACTGTACGGTATTGGGCTACCGTAACCGTTAGGAATCGCGAAATGATTGTCGACCGAAAAAAAATGCCATACGCCAAATCCCAACTGATTTATGATCCGTTGTGCAAATGATCGTTGGGAAAACGATCGCCCTCCGGATTTCAGGACCTATTTATAAGGTCTTTGATGTTCCAACTACCCAGACTAGATCGGCGGAAGACAATTTATCAAACAATTTCAACAATGAACAATAAGAATAGTTAGATTAGACTAGTTTGACTAGAATAGTTAGTTAGTTAGTTAGATTAATTATTGATCCATGGTTACGGTAACTTCTTACCGTATCCCAATTGACAATAAGGGCCCTTGGGACCCAAAACACTTCAAAATTAAAGTTGGTGGACACGTTTCCGAATGTAACACTATTTCGAATGACCGCGTGAAAATGTAACACCACATAAACATGAAATCACTTAAAAATTAGTCAAGCAATTGTCAGACCACTGTGAAAACACATGAATTATGAAATTTTGTTGAATTGAGCTCAATTAGTGATCGAAAAAAAGTTGCAAAAATTTGATGTCGGGAGGCGGACTCGAACCCGGGTCGTTAACTTATCTAACGCGAACGCTAGCTAACGCTAGTTTTTCGCGAAAAAGTGCATGCGCGGTATGTCGGACAGACTGGAGACTATTTTTATCGGATTCTCCATACAATTTTGCATATACAGCATAATTTCTAGGGGGCGGCCACTATTGGAACATGGTGAAAATATTTTTTGAAAATAGAGATCACGCTTTTTTTCGACATTTTCTTCTGTTTCTCGAATAACAGAGCACCTACACCTTCGAAAATTTGGCTCCTGGCACAACTTTTCACGCACTATCGAATGATGTATAGCATGAGGGGTTATTATTACGTTGAAAATTCCGAAGATCAAAGATCAAAGATCAACCTACGGGTCCAATTTTTTGGCTGAAGTGTATCCCACTCCTAGGCACTCTGCCCTGAAAGTTTGAGCGAAATCGGACCATTTTGAAAATACTGTGCCATGTTCAGTCGGAATTCTGACGTTCTTACAGAGACCGCGTTTTGATTATCAGTGAATCCTGTGAGTGAACAATAAGGTGAGTCTATTTCTTATCACAAACTTCTATCACAAACGATTTTACAAACGATTTAAAGAGCCTCGTAGCTTATGTGATAACAGTTTATTCGAGAACTTTGAAATGCTTGCTTGGATAACTTTCAGTTTACTTCTTCCAGTAATAGCCAACGCAGGTATCTTCTTTTGCTGGACTCTTAATTACTCATAAAAAGCAATTGGTCATTTAGATGTGTATTTATTTATTTATCATGTATCATAAAAAACGTTTCAACAACTATATCCGAATAAATTGCATTACTTTGCACAAGGATAAATAAAATAAAATGGTCAATGTGATGTATAAGATATTGTGCACATAATTGTCAATTTTACGCAATCGCAGCAAACGAATGTCCTTCCCCGTTCACATATTACCCGCCTGGTTGGTGTGTTTATGTCGACTACACTCCATTCGATTTGCCTGGTGCCGAAGCTCGTTGCAAGCAAATGGGCCTAACTACACCTTCTATACATTCTGATCAGGTGATTTTCGACTAAGAATGTCCCCATATAGGTTTTTTTTTAAAAGTATAAATAAATTAAAGGATTACGCCGATTGGAAGACAATATGTGCTACAACACAGCATTATTGGCTGACTCTCGATTGCCCGATTCAAGGTGCCCCGTACACTTGGTACGACAATACATCGACTAACTATTTGGGCCCCAATAGAGGTACTTCACTTCATTTCTTCCGAGAAACAAACGAATGTAGACCGATTGTAAAGGTGAAAATATCACTCTATCAAGTGTAATTGCCCACATAACTGAAACATTTCTCCAAAGTCATAGCGAAAACACAGCACATGAGAACAAATGAGGCAGCGTGATCGACATGAGTCGCATTGCAGAGTTGGCATACTGTACGAATGGACAGGGCTATCATATGCATCCTACTGGTTTCGAAAGCTATGGAATGACCGCATCTGATCTGAATTATGCTAGTGCCTCCGCACTATGTGCTTATCGATATGGGGAAACAACAGAAATACCGACTACTGAAGTACCGACAACGGAAGAACCTCTTCCCGATCTCACAACGGACTATTGTAGCTGCAACAGCAAGACAATCTATCTCGACATCGTTTTTGTTACTGACGTTTCTTCCGATATGACGCAGAAATCAGTCGGAGATGTAAGTCTTGTTTATAAAACACACGTCACAAATTTAACTCTCCGCATTGGCAGTACTCTTTAGCAGGCAAAGAAAGCAAGAGAATGTGGCCAGAGCTGAGAGCCTCAAATGAACGCCTCAAATTCACTTTAATACACGAGAAAAAGCACAGAATCGCAATTCCCTTATACTTGAGAAATTTTCCAAGTGTTCTGAGACCCTTCTTTAGGCACTAACAATAAGACATGTTGCAGGCCACAGCGACCATTCAATCAGTTCTTTTTGGATTGTCGTTTGGAACAGCTAAATTCACTTCACAAGTAGCTACTATTGCTTATGCAACTTCGGTAGAGGTTGGTCATTGTCTTTAAAAGTATATTTGATTCATGTACTTATACAGGTTGTCAATGATTTTGGTACTATCCAAAACGAGACAAACGTACTCGATTTCTCTCTACCTTATAGATCAGGAAAAGCGAACAAAATGGCAGAGTGAGTGGAATAAATAATTGACTTTATTAATTTTGTAAACTCTATTTAGGGCAATTAATCAAGCAGCATCTTTGATTTCAGCCAATGCTCGTCCTTTCACTAGAGGAGTTATAGTTCTTATGAGTAAATCCTTTGAGTGTGTACTTTTATTTGATTAATCAACGTGTAATGCATTTATTCAGTCAATTGGATGCAGTCAATATTCAACAGGCATCCGAAGCTTTTCAGGATGATGGCGGAGTATTGATAAGCATAGGTAAATACACCATTTCACTATCGGGTAGTAATAGAGAATAGTAGAAGAGAAAGTGAAAAACTCATCGAAATAGCGACAGTGTCCAGTCAAATGAAAGGGGTAGAATAAAAAAAATTGTCATAGATTTTTTAAACCTGAAATTAGATAGGGCGCTGTGGTCGATGTTAAAGTCAACAAAGTCAAAATACCCCGAGACATTCAAAATCTTCTGTAGATTATTCGACTGGAAAGGTAGCTGGTCTGGAAGGCATAGCTTCGGATGGTTACTACCTCAACTACAATAGTAATCCAGACTCATTACCAAGAGACACTCTGCTTGCCCTATGTGATGGTACAAATTTGATCGTTTCCAAATTCATGGATTTATTTCCAGCCAATTGTTTCTGCTCCGAGGGCCTGACCCCCTATGATACTGCCAACGTCCGCAAAACACCCCAAGGTATTTATATTAAATATTTATCGAGCATGATAAATAGATACCTCAAAGATAGCGAAATGCGATTTTAGGGATCAATTTGGTCAATGACCATATTCCCGCAATAGTTTTTATTTGCTTTTTGAGGTTGTTACCACCCCGCTACAAGCGCTGCTGTCTTCAACTCGGCTGATGTAAACTGTCAGAAGGAGAAGGGATTCATCGCTACAACTCATGATACTTCAAAGGATATCTTCTTGCAGTCGTGTATGTTCTCCGAAGAACATTAAAGATGGTGACCCGCGAATGTTCAGATAAATCACTACACCCCTCTTGTGCGAATGCAAAGTGATATGCGAAGAGTTAGCGCAGCCTCTCATCTATCCCATAGCGCAGTGGTAAACGTTCAGACTTGTTACCCGTTTGACGCAAGTTCGAAACCTATTGCCGAATTTCCTCAATTTTCAAAAAGCGCGCCCTTCCCTGAACCGGGCCTGATGGTTCATTAATGTTTCTAGCGATCAATAGACTAAATCAGCACAAAATAAATAGTGTACTGCACGTAGAATAACTTTTGCTACCTTTCTGTCTTCACAGTTTGTTCACGAAAATATTCGTGGGACTCCACCTTTAAAGGAAGAGTGATCTCTATAAATGGCCTCTTCAGTGTGCACACTATTTCTCTGTTCTTTAACAACGAGAGAGCGTAGAGAGTTGAAAGACCGTTGACAAAGGTTTCGATCCCTTTAACAACCGTTTAAATGACAGAATTGAAAAAATGGGCCTTTGGATGAAAATTTCAGTTTTTTTAAAAGTTTTCTTTAAATGTTTTGACGTATTTACATATAATTAATGTTATTCTTCTTCTTCTTTCCTTTGAAAAATCGTATTATTGAAAACTGTCCTGTGTGGGTCATCCTACTGATGAGGCCCATCCCACACGGGTCGGTCCAGTGTCTAGGACCAGGGCCGAAACACTGGATCGTTTTTTATCTCTAGATAGTCAGTCTTTACATAGTTTCGTTTCTAACACAACCTACTTTAAAACCATTCTTTCATTACTTTAACTCTAATTCTTAGTATTCCCGCCCGGATCAAAATACTGGATTGGATACAAAAGAGTCAACGGCCAATTTTATTGGGAGGATAATGTGGTTTGTCAACAAACAGAATATTATCATTATTTCATGTTCAATACATTTCAGTCATCAAATTGTAATTGGGCACCAGGATATCCTCGCAACAATCCCAATGAGGACTGTGTCTATGCTAAAGCACTAGGATTCAATTCCCAATGGTACACATTCGAAAATCACAGTGCCATATCAAAAAGATATTTGTCCAGAACACTATTTATTTTTCAGGCACTACTTCTTGAATACGGAACCAGTCCAAAAGTAGCACAAAAGTCTAGTGCAAAATGCCTTTATCTTCTATTTTATTTTTTTCGTAGCCTTTGGACTGGTCAGGTGTTCTGAAGTATATATAGTTTCTATGATTCATCCTGTGCCTTCCACATTTTTACAGTACAAAATCAAAATCAAATTAAAACATTTCAGTTACACGGAACAATGTGCTGATCCTATGAACGCCTCGATGAAATACGCCTGTCAACTGAGACCCTGTGACTCCACTTATGATTGTTGGCAATGAATCGACCATAGGATAGGATAATATAATATAATGTTTACATATTTTAATATTTGTCATGAATTGCAAATTGATGAAATTAAAGAAAATGATAAAAGTTATGCAGTATTATGCAGTCTATAACACATGCTGTGTGCTGCCACGCATCGGGGAGCATCTGGGTGCATGTTCTGTTTGAGTATAAATATTTTTTTTCGATTCCCAAAGTCTTCTTCAGGGATATCAATGATACGAAGTTCTTTTCATGAATAAAGAAAATGAAAGGAAATATCTATTAACGAGAAAAAGAATTAAAAAGCACAATGGTCCGAAAATGTGAATTTTCTGTGAATTTTCAAAAGATCTTACAGCGTACTTACCAATGTAAATACAGAACGTCTTTCCTATAAATTAGTACTCGACTAAGCTGTACTGTGCATGTCACATAAGGAAAATGCATACGTATCCAAAGTGTCTGTTGATCTTTCGATTCCACTTTGCCCTAGCTTTATGATAACGCTGATATGATTGGGGATGACAATGGGCTTAATTTGTGTTGTCATGAAGAGAATTGATAAGATGCCTGTACACGTTATTCTTGGTCTTGTTCACACAGAAAATAGTGTTTAGATGCAAGAAAATGTATCGTTCAATTGGTAAAACAATTCAAAAAAATTTTCATTTGACGTTGAAATGAAAATTTGCTTCAAAGATTCCATCATTTGTAAAATTCTTATACGATTTCTCCCATTATGAAATTAAATATTTCAAAGGAATGAAAATCGAGAAAGAAGGAAATTAATGGCGAGATGTCCAATCGCAGAAAATAAAGAATACCGGTTTCGGAAAGACACATTGATATTGCAAAAGAAGTTTCATTCAGAATGTGGTATTTGATGAAGTGATTGAATATATTTTAATGAGAAAAGCAGTGTCTGCATTTCTCAATCGAACTCTTCTGTAGCTCGTGTACAAATTGGTGCGAAGACATAAAATTGAGCAATACAATTTCAAACATTGATTAAAGAGCGCTCTCTGTAAGGGCGGAGGGGGGAGGGCACAAAGTTTCAAAATCATCCTAGACCATTCATATTTGGTGGTTAGAGTCCCTAGGGGTGGGATACACTTCAGCCAAAAAATTGACCCGAATTATCGATTTTTGATCTACCAAAAGTGAAAAAATCAAATTGATTTTTTCCTATCGTGTCATATATCATTCGAAACAGCGTTGAAAGTTATGTAAAACTGACAAGTTTCAGAAGATTTCGCTCATTGGTTTTTGACAAAAATCCGATTTTACGAAAAAATGCCAGATTTTCTTCCTTTCGTTAAATAGCAGACCACTTTCCAGAAATCTCTTATTCCTGCCCCTGCTAAAATATTGTGTAAAAATAGCAGGGCTATCCGAATAACACACTCATTTTAAAAATCTGCGTTCCGGAATATGACATATTGGCAAAAAACTAACGCTTTTTAGCGTTACATTTCTCGACGCAGGTTCGATTCCGGCTGCGGGTCAAAATTTTTGCAAATTTTTTTTAGTTCCGTTTTGGCTCCTAATCATCTTTTTTCGATGTTCTGGACTGTTTTAATTGGTTTTCATAATACGCCACATGATTTCTAGTTATTTCAGTTATTGTTTTTCTGTGACGAGTTCTAAAAAAAGTTACTATTTTTAAACATGTTTATCAAATGATAAATTTGGGAAATCAAGCACATACATCGTCATCATTTGAATACATATTTCTCTACAGATTTAACATTGGTTAATTCTCCAATTCAATTATTTCGTCCTTAAAAAATTCGTCCATGTTGTTTTTCATGGAAGTGACCATTAGATCTTCCTAAAATATCAACACATCATCGTCAATTGAATCAAACTTCGCTCTTATCCGATTCGTTTAGCAAATTCCTCTATTCTACATCGAAATTTACTTCATCGCTATCCACACGCTCTAATTCGCTCTAATTCTACTTTGTTTTCTTTTTTTGTCAATGTTAAAGATGGAGGCTATCAAATGCATATGCAAAATATAACATATCTGATATGCAAGGGACATGTGATATACAAGAATTTATCACGAAGATTGATCAACTGCGTGGCGTATTAGGAGCCAAAACGGAACTAAAAAAAATTTGCAAAAATTTTGACCCGCAGCCGGAATCGAACCTGCGTCGAGAAATGTAACGCTAAAAAGCGTTAGTTTTTTTGCCAATATGTCATATTCCGGAACGCAGATTTTTAAAATGAGTGTGTTATTCGGATAGCCCTGCTATTTTTACACAATATTTTAGCAGGGGCAGGAATAAGAGATTTCTGGAAAGTGGTCTGCTATTTAACGAAAGGAAGAAAATCTGGCATTTTTTTCGTAAAATCGGATTTTTCTCAAAAACCAATGAGCGAAATCTTCTGAAACTTGTCAGTTTTACATAACTTTCAACGCTGTTTCGAATGATATATGACACGATAGGAAAAAATCAATTTGATTTTTTCACTTTTGGTAGATCAAAAATCGATAATTCGGGTCAATTTTTTGGCTGAAGTGTATCCCACCCCTATGGACTCTAACCACCAAATATGAATGGTCTAGGATGATTTTGAAACTTTGTGCCCTCCCCCTGTCGCTACCCCTCCGCTGTTAGGGAGAGTGCGATTTCATTTATTGATTTACTGTTCGAATCATTCTAATCATGATTGTCGCTTAGTTTTTTCGGTAAAAATAGCGAGTAATTCTCCGGCCCTAAATGAATTCTTGAATAATTTCATCGCTTCGTGGTCTTTGAAACGTTTCATCACCTCCAGTCCATCTTCCGAATGTAATATGCTGCAAAAGATCAAAGATCGCTATACAATTATATTCAAAAACCCCTTTCGAGGATTTTTAAACAATTGAGAAAATAGGTTATTATGCAATGGATAATAATAACCCCCTTTTAAACTCGCCTGAGATATTTCGAAGATTCTGTCGATAAATAAGCAATTGATATTGTGTAAAGGGCGAACATTTGCACTCCGGGAAAGTCAGAGTGGTCAAGAAGACCAAAGAATGGAATTAATGATCTACAAGAAATATTAAATTATTATTATCTTAATGAAATTTATGTAACGCTGATAATAGAAAGAAGAATGTGCAACTTAAAAAATATTATAGATAACAAATAACTCTAAATGTTTGTCAACATCTCCCCTAGATTAAGAGTTTGACATGAATAGAGTTTATGCTTAGAGTGATGAATGTATTCTAATCAATTGTCAGTCATGGCAGAGCAAATGTAAATGGTGTGTAAATTGGAACATCGTGGCAATCAGTGATGGCCAGTGAGTGAACATTCCCCGATTTTCAGACAGAAGCTTTGCGCACCATGACACGGAGAAAATTTCAAGAAAATAGTCAATTTATAGTTTAATTTTGAATGAGAGTACTGATGAAATGCAAATTTTTGCGGGTGGTTCTATCCCGAGGGATAACAATAATTGGTGGCAAAGTTTTCTAGCTGACGTTATTTTCTCTCCGTTTTGTAAACATTACTTGAAAATCGTCGTACGCTGTGTTTTCATAGGCCAGCATTCTACCAGCGTTTTCTGAAATTTACAAATATCAGGGATCAAAAATAAAGTGATTACTCACCACTGTTTCATCAATAGTCTTCCTGCACTGTAGATTATTTGAATAAAGAGGTGATACAATCAAAAACGATAAAATTCCAGCGGAACGATATTGCATATAGAATTTTGTCGAGTTCAACATGCTGCTGGAAAAAAAAATTTAAATGAAAATGCACGTAAAGTATTTGCGAGAAATTGTGAGATATAAGGTCATTATGAGAGATCGACAAAATAGAATTTTTCTCTTGACGTATATATTGTTCATAGTTATGTGCAATAATATTTTTAACATCAGAAAATTATATTTTGAAAAACAACAAAGGAAAATTTACACGAAAAACCCGATATCCAAAATGTTGAAAATATCTTTGTGGTGCACAGGCATGGCAGAAATTTTGAATATTATGTCAAGAATCTGAAAATTCATAAGCAAATGCAAAAATGTGAGTATATTTAACATGTGATAAATCATTACAATATGCACTAAAAAGTAAATACTAACTATTTCGTCATCAGGGATTGTATTCAAGCTGTCCTTTAATATATTAAATAGATGTTCAAGTCCTCCATTTCGAATTAATTGGAATGATGGCGAATCTGACAAATCTGAAACGAGTTAGCATTTATAAAAGATATTGGATCATTTGTTTTTTTTTAAATTTTTTCCCATTTGTCATAAGAAGTGGTGTTTTTTTTCACAATTAGGAACGATAAAGATATGATATACAAAAGTTGTGAAATACTATTTTGTACTTTTCTTTCGTAACTTTCGAACATCGTATTGTTATAGCACAAAAATGAGAATATACCAAGAATATCCCAAATAACTTGAACATCGGGATGTTTATGTATCGATCTAATTTCCATTTATCGTAAGCTTCCCGAGTTTGCTCGATTAGCAAGATCATAAATCGTTCATCAGTGAGATATAATAAGGCTTTCTCATCTTTTTCGATCTTTACCATTACCCCAATTGTACGGATGACATAACACATTCTGCAAAGAGAGGAAATTTTTAGCAAAACAAAAAACAAAAAATGGCTTACTCATTGATTCTTCTCCTCTTTAATGCATCATTTAAGATAATGGAACATATTCGATGGTAATATAATTTATATCGACTACGGAGAGGCGACTCCATTAGAGAATAAATCTAAAATTATTTTATTTCATTTTCATCTGAGAATTGGGACATTTTGTTACTCGTCCTTTCGTTTTGTCTTTATTTGTGAAATATTATGACTAGTATATATCAAAATTGTGATGAAATAATGCGCTTCCATAGAAAAAAATCAATGGGATTCATGATGTCTTATCAATAATATCAATAAAAAATAATTACCATTCCCATATAAAGTACTTGAACTCCTTCTCCTTCACAAATGTTCAGATATCTTTCGATGCACAAAGAGATAGGTTTTAAGCTCTCTGGCCAGTTTATTTTGTTTTGCCTGCAAATAACGAAGGATATTTTATACTGGTTTTGAACTCATTGTTATTCAGACTTTACGGCATATTGCTTGAACACTTTGGGATTAATATTCGAGATTGATATAGTGTGGATTTTAAAGATCGCGAAGAAAGTGGAAAAATATAAGAAACTATATTGTAAAACATGATCAGCATAGTCTATATTTCTGATTTGGACTTTTGAATAGGCTTACAAATTGTTACGTACCGGTTCAAATTTTCAATTATCCTCATTACGTTGTTGATGTTAACTTGCGCCCGTTGATACTTCATCATAATTAGACATGTATCAATGCACAATTTCACTTCTGATGGACTCAGAGCTTTTGTATTTTTCTGAAAATTTAACTATTATATTTGAGGATGGTGAAATATGAATAAAAAATCGCTTATGCGAGGGAATAAAACAATAAAGCGGCGGTTTAGGTTTTGTTATGGTCGCGTGATCGTTCGCACCAATTTTCTACGTAGACGGTAAAATGGAATTGTATACGGTAAAATGTTTCTTTAAAAAATTTTCGTTATCATTCTTCTACATTCACAATCTCATTCGTTAAAGGTAGCAAAGAGCAACGCAACTGATGTACATCGTAAATATTATAAAATATTAGTAAATACTATGGAAAATATAACCTCAAGCTCTTGTAGTGCATCCTCAAGAGGAATTGGTCTGTGTTGTCTCGAGTAGAACAAGACCGCATTCAAACAATTTGATGAAGAGGCATAACTAGAGATAGCAACATTGTCTCTCATCCATTGATACGATGAAAAATTAATCCGCTCGATTTGCGCGCCTAGAACTCATTGTCAATGGGATTTACCGCGTTAATTTGATGTTCCCTCTAGCCCTTGCCATGTTTTTTTTTAATTCATAACTTTTAAAATCCACTTGAAGTAACTTAACATGCGGTTTCTTTAGGAACCAAGTGCACATCTTTCAAAATAGTTTTAGCTCGCCTTTCGCAAACTGACCTATTATGGATATAAAGTTCAATTGGTCGTGTTTCTCCACGACAAGTCTTAGCTTTTCGACATCAACCGATGTCGAGCTCTCCCAATCGCCAGAAATGTCAAGCGAAATAAGATGAGGCCAAGGTGAATCATTTGTTTTGAGGATGCACTCACAAAGGATGAATATTATATCGATCCTGGAAACATAAGCAAGTGTAAATTATCTCAATCCTCATCGGAAAAGAAATTTTATTTTTCAGAGTGTTGCCGAAAAGTACTATACATGTATAGTAATCGACGCGCTGCCATAGAATGAAAGACTATGGATGAAAAGTCCATGCATTTCTCATATCATTTATTTACACAATGCGGTGGATCTGCGCGATATGCACACGTCAATTTCACTCACAAATGAACAGAGAATGGCGGGGACCATCGACATAGGTCGACTAGGACCCCCCAGGGGGTCACAGAACTGTTTTGAACTTTTTGGATATTTGCTTCCTTGGTACCGAAAATCGATTATGAAAATATGATGGAAATTTGTGCGCGAGCCCCGTGGAATAGTGACAAACCCTCAGAGAACACAGTCTGTGTCCTCCGTAGCCAAGTGGTTAGAGTGCCGGATTAGTTTTTGGAATGTCGTGGGTTCGAATCCCCACTACTACAACTTCTTTTGCTGTATTTTTTCAGTGCTTCCCAACAGACGTTTTCAAAGTCAAACTTCATTTTCAATTCTTTATCATGTCAGGCATTAATGCTCAGATGGGGATGAGTCGGTGGTATTCAGCACGGGTTGCATTCCACCAATTAACGCCGATGGCTCGCTTCAGATCGTCTCTCCATCGAACTCGTGGCTTTCCCGGGGGGCGTGTCCAGTTGTAGGGCGTCCATAGTGTTGTCGCACGACTCCAATGCTCCGTGTCCATATCCCGCACTTTGAGTGTCCAACGTTGTTCGTGTTGAACAACGTTGAGTGTTCATTTTCAACAACAACAATAACAACAACTACAAATCAACAACGATGGAGAAGTACCCAGAAGCAGTTGAATCAGAACGGCTTCTCGCATTGGGGACAGATGCAGCAACAGCGAGAGGAGCACAAAGAGCACGAAGCCATCGATCCTTTGCCGAAGATGATGAAGCCGCCCTTGAAGAAGCCGTACATGATGAAGGGCTTGAACCGATCAGCACCCATGCAGAAATGAAGTTGTGAGACGAACTTGAGCAGGTTGTCCCTCTGCGAGACCTTGAAGTTGATACCTCTGGCCATGATGATGCTCTTGAGTCTCTTCTGGATGCCCTTCAGCTGGTGGTTGAAGGAGAGATCCGCTGGCTGGCAGAGGGAGGTGCCGCCAGGGGGGAATGTTCAGAATGAACAGTTGGCAGTTGGGAGGAGCCGCTGCTCGAATCTCATCGTGCTTCTTGAAGCACGGCCATGAGTCAAGGATGAGCAGCAGCTTGGGAGAGAGCTCGTCGTTATAGCATCCGTCCCCGATGCGAAAAGCGTACTTCTCCATCGTTGTTGATTTGTAGTTGTTGTTATTGTTCTTGTTGAAAAGTTTGACTTTGAAAACGTCTGTTGGAAAGCACTGAAAAAATACAGCAAAAGAAGATGTAGTAGGCAGGGCTGGGAATTTCTGTTTCTGAATTTTCTGTTTTTTTCTGTTTTCTGGTCATTTTGGCGACCAGAAAATTTTCTGACCAGAAACAGAAAATATATTTTTAAAACAGAAAATTTTCAGAAAATATTATTTTTCGAAATATTTTCAAAGAAAAGGAAAAAACTCATTTAATGCTACATTTATGAAGTATATCTGCAAATACCGTACACGGAGAGAGTAAATTGGCCCAAATATGGCATTAGATCTGCCATCTATACCTACTTGCGTACACGATTTGCCCACATTCTGGCAAATGGTCGAAAAAACAGTGATTTGCCACGTACAGGCAATCACTTGCCAGAATACCGGAAAATCGTTCGCAAACTATCCGTATTCGCCACATTTAATCTCTGTGTATTTACGGACGAAATTTCATGATCGGTTTTTGGTATCTCGCTATTGAAGCTAGTTCAATGAAGCCGATATCATCGTTTCGATTCTATAATATAATGTTGCTATTTTGTTGTTTTTCGCTGGCGTTTAGACAAAAATGTATACTAAATTGGTTTTACAACCAAACCAATAAAAACATTAAGAAAAGAAGGCAAATCAATGATTTTTTAACATTTTCTGTTTTTTTTCTGAATTTTCTGTTTTTTCTGCTTTTTAAAAACAGAAATTTCTGTTTTCTGATTTCAGAAAAAAATAATTTTCTGTCCCAGCCCTGGTAGTAGGTGGGATTCGAACCCACGACATTCCAAAAGCTAATCCGGCACTCTAACCACTTGGCTACGGAGGACACAGACAGTGTTCTCTCAGGGTTTGTCACTATTCCACGGGGCTCGCGCACAAATTCCCATCACATTTTCATAATCGATTTTCGGTACCAAGGAAGCAAATATCCAAAAAGTTCAAAACAGTTCTGTGACCCTCTGGGGGGTCCTAGTCGACCGTCAAATTTTGAAAAAAAATGTCAACGAATTTTGCACTGATGGTTTCTCTGTTCCCTTGTCACTTCAAAATGATGTGGACTTGAGCACGTGGCGCAAATGTAACACCTTACAAGAGACGCAGTTCAGAATATGATGAATTTAATTTTAAAGATTTTGGTTATGAAGAACTTGTATTTTTTCCTATCGGTGCAACAAGAAAAGAAATAACCTGTCTTTACACCAACAATATAGAGTAACTCATATGTATAGAAAATGAACTTACCCATAGTTAGTTGCCTTTCCAATGTCAAGCACTAGAAGTTGGTTCATGGTCGCTAAAGTGGACGTTAGATCATCGACTCCCATGGCCAAATCAAGTCCATGAATTCCAAGACTTATCAAATCCGCAGTTTCTCTAAGATATGATATGTTGCGAATTTTAGCACATTCCGAAATATCCAGACAAGATAGATGAGGCATTCCCTGTAGAATTTTGAAATATTTCTAAAGATATATCGGTCCTACCGTTATTATGATTTGCAGACTTTCTTCAGTCAAATTCTTTGTCCGAGGTATAACAAGAGTATCTAAGGATGTGGATAATGCAAACTAAATGTACCGACATTTGTGAAAATCAAAGATTAAATAATAACTTACGTTCTTTAGAATGCATTTTGGAATATCAACAAAGCCGATGAGTTCAAGATGTTTTATTGTATGGCATTCACTCAAAGATTGAAGTATTGTGCATTCCATGTCTGAATAAACAAATTCAATTCATCTTAAACGCGATTTTTATCATTTACTCAGTACAATTTTTGTTAGCGTAATCAAACTCCTGGAAATTATGTAATTAAAGGTACCCGCCAATGTAATGTTAGTGTCGCTCACATCTCTCTTGTGCGACTACCAAGTGATATGTGAGAAGTTGAATTGCGCAGTTGTAAACGTTTGTACTAGTCACCCCTTTCTCGCAAGTCCTGTTGCCGAATTTTAGTCAAAAAAGGCGTACATCTGTTTGCCTGGTGTGCATGGTTCGAACTCGTTAGTCCAAGTTAGAAACCTACTGCCGAATTTCCGAAATTTCGGAAAAAAAAAGCCCTGTGCGGGCTTTATGTTCCGCTGATGTTTATATCAATAAATACGACGAAGCAGCATGAAATAATTAGGGTCCGTTGTGTGGAATAACTTTTCCTACATTTCTATCACATTCGAAACTTAATGTTTTCTGGCCGATAACTGAGAATGGCGCACATATGCCACACAAGGGTGCTATTAGTGCCCGCATCGTCAGGCTCAGGGGAGCGATCTTCATCGCTCGTAAACGTGCATTAAAGAAGAGGACCCACGAGTTTTTTCGTGACCAAACTGGCCAGGCAGAACTATAGATCACATCTTCCTGTACGCAAAAACAATTTTCTCTAAAATTTTAGGTGCCCCGGCATGTCGTAATCCGAGCATAAAGTTCATTGATCCCACAGGGAAAGGCGCGAGTTTTTGAATTTGAAGGACAAATATATAGAAAGTTGCAAACGGGAATCGAACCTGCGTGTCGCGGTTACAAGCGTTGACTACTAACCACTGAGCTGCTCTACGCGTTCAATCTCTCAAATCTAATAGAGAACATAATGTCGCTTCCTATGTCCCACGTTCTTCTTGTCAATAGCGCACTCCAAAACTCGTGGGCCCCCTTCTTTAAACCTCACTGTAAATAGACGAGGGGAGCGTCTTCCCTCTACAGGGATTATCGCTCAAGTTTGCCGAGAGTAGCTACAACGAAGAAAGTTGCCCGCAAAATGAGATTAAATTGTTCCGTTGCAGCCAAAGATGTCTCATTCGAGCCTAGGCTGCACTAACCCATACTAGATATGCCAACATAACCGAGTCTGATATCTCCTACATCGGATACAAGGAGGAATCAGCCATCATCCTCCTCCAGAATTACAAATAAGGAGCAATAATTATATATTAATAATTAATAAAAATGTACATAAGTTTGTAAGCGCAAAGTTTGCATTCCTTCCAAAAATATTTTAAAATGTTGGAGACAAAGTCGTACATAACTCTATCATCGTATTCATCTCACATAGATTTATAATAATAAATCAATAATTAATCGATAATGTTGCAGATTATCGTAAGACTATGTTGCCCCCTGAAGTTCTGGTTCACATTAGAGTACGTAGTGATTGCGTAGATGATAGTACGTACTCACACACAAAATTTACTTAAATTTATGAATTCTTACTTTTCGATTTCTCAATTATAAGAAATGTCGGCGAAAAACTCATTTAAAAAGTAAGAAATTCAACTTCTAATGGTGTGTTTTAAGCAGTCAACTTCTTAAAGTGCAGAGTAAGAGAAGGTGAGTCAACTTCTCCGCTCTATGCATTAGAGGCTTTGATATGAATCAACAAATTTCTATTTAAGGGACACCCGAGCTAATTTGAAACTCTCCGCTCTGGCCACACTCTCTCGCTTTCTTTGTCTACGAGAGACACGTTAGTTCAGCCTCTGTAATAGTGGGGAAACAATTAAGGTAGTGCGAATCACGTTTTCCACCTTATAGAGAGTGCGGGGCGGATGCCAGGCGGGTTCGGTGGGCTGCATTAGAGAAGGTGTGCGTGCGAGATGGCATCAAATGATTCTCTCTGGCACACTCTCCGCCGCGTCATCAAACCCGTCTGAGGTGCGTCGCTCTGACTAATGAACTCGCGTCTCATTATTATGAGATTGTGAAAACACACCAAACAGCGCACCACAATAATTGCAAAAGTCGCCTCAGTATCTCCTTTTCCCCGCTATTCCCATCTCTCTCGCATTTTGAACTAACGTGGAGAGTATTGCCAATGCGGAGAGTAAAATTAGCTTGGGGTTTGCCTTTAAAACAGAACATCTTGTGCGAGAATTTTCTCTGTGAGTGATTCTGTGAGTGAGTGACTACGTATGGATTCGAGTGAGAATGTGAATATTTCATCTTTCAGAGACGTCAGCAATGTTGATTTTAGCAGCAAATTGTTTCATTTGAGTTTGTTGAATTGATCCCTTTTAATACTCTCACCAGGAATACTATCTTCTTTTTTTCCATATATGATCACTTTATTGAGTCGATGTTGAAGAATTGTAGAAAGGATGGAGCAATTTAACTTGGATATCTTTGTTTCCACCTATGACCAATATCATTACCATAAATCAGCAATAAGTTAATTTAAGATGATATATCAATAAATAAATACCTCGGTAATCGTGAATCTGTTAGTCGTCAGTTTAGGTAGTGGAGAGTTTAAACAACATTTCCAATCAAGAGCTCGAACAATCGCATTTGAAATATTAATCGATAATGGCTCGTGTAATGTAGGAATTCGTTCATTCACAATCGAATCAACCAGACGATCTATCGAAATTTGTTCAAGACACAATTCCTCATAAGCAACCATATGAGAGGAATAAATATTAGTAACGAAGAAGGGATTGGTCGATCTATTAGCTTAAAGTATGTGCTACCTCATATTTATCTCTACTATCATCCCCTTGACCTCCCTCACTCTTTCTCTAACGTGTTTCTGTTCAATCTACACTCTACCCAAGCGAGAGAGTACACGCAAAATGAGAGAGTGCACGCAATTGCGAGATTATGAGGAGAGAAAAAGAGTGTACCCATCTCATTGTGCTTCACTTAAAGCGACACCCCAAGCTAATTTGACACTCTCCGCTCTGGCAATGCTTTCTTTGACTGCGAGAGAGTATTGCCAATGTGGAGAGTAAAATTTGCTTATAATAAGGGTGTACCTTTATTCATAATATTATATTTATATTGTTTATTCTATTTTATCATATGCACGAAACAGACAAATTAATAAAAAATAACGAGAGTTTAAAAAGTTGTATGATCATTGCGATGGATATGAATAGGAAATGGATCTATGGGAGGGGCACTAGGTCGGATGAGAACTGATGAATAATAACCGACTGGATGATAACCATTTACATACTTTGTCTATTCATTACCGCTTGTCTCTCATATGCAAATGGTTATCATCCAGTATCATTCATCGGTTCTCATTCGAACTACTGCCATGGGAGGATATGTTGCTCGTGTTGTAAAGAACTATCACAGGACACAATGGTCCCTCTCTTAGACGATACAATGGAAATATCTCATTTATACTATCATTCAAAACATTAGATATCACCTATTTTTTTACAACTTTTCAACGCGAGGAAAAGGTGGTATCGACACGTATGTGCCAAATTTGTTAAATAAATCATTTTACAATTTTAGTGTAATACTTTCATTATGCATGTTTTTTTCTTCAATTCTATGGAAATGTTTTTTTTTCATTAACGTTACTGCGTTCATCTTTACTACAAAAATTTACTTAAGATTTACTTAAGACTCCACTCTTTATTTTTCCTATATCAATCAATGTCACAGTGAAAAGAAAATGACGCATAATTATGACTAGATTTAGAAATGACAAAATTTTGAAATTTCGTAGTCAAAAGAGAGATGAAAGGTGAGAATGTTTGCTTATCAGTAAAGGGCCAAAATCGTCTTCTCTGTCATAGTGATAAGAGTTTAAAGACGTCTCTCATAGTAAACCTTTCCATTCTATTCAATTCTTTCCATTGGAAACATTGAATTATTATGGCAGAGCTGTCGTTCTCTAAGAGAGAGGAAAGATATGTCTGTGTTCCATATGTATCTAACGTCTTCTTCCTTCATGAACCAGGTTTGATTATTTGATCACTGCAATTCAATTTATGGCACTTCTCTGTTTTTTGGCTCTGGAAATTTTGAATTCTCCTTTCCCCCCTTTCAATCCCATTCTCCATTCATTATATACTTCTGCGATGCAAAATGAGTGCGTATTTCAATTGCAAAGTAGTCTGGATGAAAGAAACAGAGAAGTTCCTGATTATTTGACCAATGCAATTCACGTTAATTTTTCAGGTGATGAAAAACTTCTGATAATGTGCAAAGAAAGGCATAAATTGGATCGTATAGAGATACTCAAACAGATAAGGTTAATAACCGCATTTTAATGGGGTCAGTATTTTGTTTTGCAGTGCTAACAGTTCTGGAAATAGATTTGAGGAAGAATTCTATTTCGACAACTATTTCGATTCAACCGAATATATATACGGAACAACTGTTGAGGACGATACTAACATTAATAAATATCGATTAGAGAACGGACAACTAATTAATAAAGATCAAATGGTTTGTTACTTAACAATAGCAACGTATACATAGTTACACATTTAACATATTTAACATATACAGTGTTCAAGCAAAGAAGAAAGCATCAAAATATATTTAATTTCACTAAAATGAATTATTTTCTTTCTTCAGCATTATATAGAGAATACATGCAATAGTACATCAATTGGTTCTGAAGAATTCTTAATAGAGACGTCCAATGGATATGCTATTCAGTCATTTTCTGGAACAGTAACGCCGATAAGAATTCCAGATGAAATTAAAGTTTCACGTAAAGTATTCCTGGTTCAGTGAGTTTTCATCCTTTTTAATTTTGAATCGAAATAAAAAAAAATCATTTTGTTTATCCGCCTGGACAAAACAGAATGACTCACTGGCAGAATTATTGTCAGATTTATCTATAATCGTAGCGGGGTCGGCTCTACAACATTTAAAGATCATTTTCTTAAAATTCTTCCTCCAAGAATCGATTCTATCATTTGTCCCTTTCTTAAATGAAGATTAACCTTACTAAGGAATGGTTTTTGTGATGGTTGAAATTACGGTTAGTGACCTACGTAGCGATAATCAGCATAATCGACTTAGTAAGAATCAACTTTCAAAAGTTGCAATTTATCGATTTTTTGAACGAAACCAGTCGCATATCCGCCTCACGAAAGACAGCCAAAAAGATTTTTTGGACTTGATTTCCATTGAAACAGCAATTTTTTGCTGGAACTACCATGCAGACATAAAATGCTGTCGGGGGAATCGAAGTCGTGTTCAAAAAGTGAAAAAAAAACACAAAAAAACAACTTTTTGGATGTCTTTCGTGCGGCCGCTATGCGAAGGGTTTCGTTTAAAAAATCGATAAATTGCAAATTTTGAAAGTTGATTCTTACTAAGTCGACCATGCTGATTATCGCTATGTAGGTCACTACCCTTTATTTCAACCATCACAAAAACCATTCCCTAGTTAGTCAGGGAAATGTGTTGAAAACCTTCCATCTGCGAGGAATTTACATGCGTCTCTAGATTTCAGAGCCAGAGCCAAATTTTAGACGATGACTTTAATTACAGATTTTTTTCACGCACACAATTTGTCATGGGCCGATATTTTCATGTTTTCCAATGCCAATTTTTTCTCAACGATGAAATTACAAACAAAAGCGAAAGCGTTGAAAATTTTATAATTCGCGTCTTAGAATTTCGAAAATGCTACAGGCAGTGATGATTGGGATACGGAACTTAACTAAGGTTTATCTTCCTGAAATTCTGTTTGTTTTTCAAAGATGTAAATGTGTGAGTGAATCTAAAGGTGATATTGCAGCAATGAACTATATTCCTTCAACTATAATGAAAATCCATCTGAAGTGTTGTGCTACAACTATAAAACTAATAATATGACAATCCACGAAACCAACTTGGTTACTATATGCTCTATCAATGCGAATCTACAGATATCATTAACAGATCAGAAAGGAGAGTGCATATAGATTGTTCTTATCAAATGGAAATCTTTACTTTGCCGATCGTAGAAATATTATTGAATTCAATATTCAGAGTAAAGAAACAAGCATTATATCAACAAAGTATGTCCATACCTTATATCTATCATTTCATCATCGATATCAAATCTTTTTTTCGTTCCAGCATAAATTCTAATATTCAAATTGTGGGAATAAGCAAGAACAACGAGATTGTTGTTTCTACCCTATCCAATAACGCTTATGGATTCCATTCAGCTAGTCTTGTGAGTTGAAACACTTCGTATTACATTAATCAGAAACTTCATACGTTTTTACCTAACTTGTTTTCCAAACTGATGAGAAAAAACGCGCTTTATTAAAAAGCTTTTTAATTTAAAAATAGATAGCTAGCTTTAACCGAATTTCACTGGCATTATCTGATATTTAGCGATGATTGATTAATTTCAGGAGAACATGAAGCATATACCTAATAATTCACAACTTCGTCGAGTAAGTTAATGAAACCGCTATCCATAAAGGATGTGGGTTTGATTTTCTTTAATATCTTATTATTATTTTATTATCTTATATTATTTATTATGTTATTTATTTATTATATCTTATATTATTATTTAATATCTTATTTTATTTAATATTTATTCAGTTCTCGAGTTCAAGTTCGATACATCGATTATCTACACGTGCACGTAGCAATTCTAGAGGAAGAAGGCCAATCAATAATCAAGTAAAATTTCCTCTTTTGAGCAATTTTAAAACTCATCTTTTCTTTTATCAAATTCATATTTTTCCACTGCACCACGTCAACGAGCAGTAAGTTAACTAACATCATCCCTAGCATCCTAATTATGTATGATATGAGATGAACCATATTTATAACGTATTTTAACTTAGACTACGACTTCTCGCACAGAAAATGGATTGACTGACAGACGAAGTAGGTCACGAGGAAGGAATACTCCGCACTCTAATGTAGAATTTAAACCTCTTTACGATCTGTTTTGAAAAAAACTTAAAAATAATAACTTTGTCGTATTTATTTTATTGTCTTTTATGAAAGCCCACATTTGATCACACCATTGCTAGTTGTTATACAAAAGATATGGCTAGCCATTTGTGTCATTCTTTAATATATATATATATATATATATATATATATATATATATATATATATATATATATATATATATATATACAGTACCGTGCAAAAGTATGGACGCAAAATTCGAACCGTTATAACGTTTTACGTACTTTGCCGATCGGCTTCGGTTTAATTTTATTATATAGTATGAACATTGGAGAAAATTATGAAGCTATCGATTATTACCTACTGTGATGAAATAATTTCATCATTCTTGAAATGCCGAGGTGCGATCGTAAAAATAGGTTTATTCTCAGGTAGATTTTTTCTGTGAGTCCAATTTTTTTGTGAGGAACGAACAACTATCAGTGAACATTTTAAGCCATTAACCACGTTTGTTGCATACCGCTCCGAGGAATTAGCTAATTTCGCCTGACCCATTAAAATTTCGTAAAAATAACTCAGTCCGTAGTTGAGCTACAGGCCTCCGATTCAACAAGTATCATCGCATAGTCATGGGGCAGCACCATGCCAATTTCAGAAAGTTTCCGGCCCTTGAAGAGAAAATTCGAAAAAAATTCCAAACCATTTTTTGGACTTACGGTATTTCCCAGCCGGTTTTTCTAAAAATCTAAAAAGTTGCCATGACGTGCCTAAACATCTACCTAACACATCTACAAAGTTGCGAGATTACAGCACTTCAATTACGACTTTGCCAATAAACATACCATTGGAAGTCAAAGTGGAATGTTGCTAGAAAAGAGACAGATAAAAAAGGTGGAATGTCCAATAGTGGAACTAAATTGATGATACTTGTAGGAAATGTGCTTATTAAACACTTGGCTCAAAATCCGATCAAAATTGATATGGAATACTGTGTTATTGACCCGTAATAATTCTCCATAGCGAAAGCAGTTAGGCTCCGTGCACTTTGACTTCCAATGGTATTTTTATTGGCAAAGTGGTAATTGAATAATCTCGCCACCTTGTAGATGTATTAGGTAGATGTTTAGGCACGTCATGGCAACTTTTTAGGTTTTTAGAAAAACCGGCTGGGAAATACCGTAAGTCCAA